>BSBK01011791.1:0-202414 GCA_027943335.1 Chamaecyparis obtusa
TTTTTATTGGTAATATATTATATAAATAAATAACTATTATTGAATTTGTTGGTAATATATCATACTTTTACAAAATAAAAATTAAATATTAGATATATCAACATGCAATAAATAAATATATGGAGTCTAGTTTAGTTAGAAGACTAATGAAATTATTAAATATATTTTAATTAATTATAAAATGTAGCACACCTTATAAAATAACTATTAATTCAATTATATATACTATTTATAATAAATCTAATAAAATAGATTCTACAATGAAACTTATAATTAAACTTATAAACTTGTTTTAGCTAGCAACCACTCTTCAACTTTTTTAAGGAGCATGAAAACTTAATTTTTTCCCTTATTTTGTCTCAAATTAGAAATAATGAATTTTTTTCACATAAAAGTTGAAAAAAAATCAAAAGAAAAGAGAGAAAGAGATTTGTAGAACCACATAGCATTTTCCCAATAAGCAATTGGTGCTTATTTCGACCCCACAATTCCTTATTCCCCGATCCCCTTTCGCATTGAAAATTTACATGGATCACTCCAACTACTTTATTTTTTATTTTAAGTGAAAAAGATCAGTATACACTTCTACTCTCTTCTCAATACTGAAAAATATCAAATACAGTTAAAACCATAAATTGCTCATATCAAACAATAAAAATCTCAATCAAACAAATAATATAGTCTCCAATAAATTAAAATCACATAATAAACTATAAACATGAAAAAAAATAAAATTATAAAAAAAATTAGAACTCCCTGAAAAATATTTGGGAAAATAAAACAAAACAAAATGCAATAAAATCTTAGTCCACAAAAGAATATAGCGGATATGGTTGGTCCAAAGAAAGAGCAGGGAAAGGGGATGAGGACGTTCACAGCACAGGGATGCGCCGTTCCGAAGACATAGAGCATGGGTGACGTCCATTTCACGCGGTATTTGGACTGCACGTGCAGTGCACGACACAACGTGGTGTGGGACCCAGCGGAAGACTAACGAGAAAGAATCCGCCGGTGTTTTGATATTTCGGCGCATGCAGCTGGTCGGCGTTGTCGCTTGTGGCGGCCGCTTCTTCTTCGACAAACGGCGGCCGGCCACGTGCTACCTCATCAATTCTTCTTATAACATTGACTGTTAAATATAGGTTCTATATAGTACATCTATTCAATTTATTTTTGAAAAAATATTAAGAAATTGGTAGACTTTTTAATCTAAAGGATTTTTCATGTTGTTTTCGTAGTGGCTTTTCAAGTTACGTAGTGGAGATCAAAATGTAGAAGGGTGTCAATCGGTCTTTTGGTCTACTGGTGAAGTTGAATGGTTCTGATTGAGCCTATCATGGATCAAGTCTTGTTGAGTGCATGACTTTGATACCATAAGGGATAAGGCCAGCATCGAGCCGAGCCCAAATTTTGGCCTGAAAATTAGGCAATTAAATATTAATATCACAATTTGATTTACTTATTAATGTAAAAAGGTGTTAAAATTGTAGATATTAATATTTATAATATCAAAAAAATATTATAGATATTTATATTATATATTTTAGCAATGTATATGTTATATTATTTATAGTTATTAATTTCTTTATTATAATTATTTATAATTAATGATAATTATAATATCAATAATATACATGTATCTTCAATCAATTGTTTACCTTCTTCCAAAAGTTTTGCGAATGCAGTGGGGTTGATCCTTCCTACTAATCTTGTTTCAGTGATGTATTGTGCCATCTCAGTAGGGTTTGTTGGTATTTTAAACTATTTCTTTCTCGGCCTCTTACCCCATGTCATTACTTCTTTTTCAGATTCTATTTCTTCTTCTTCTTTGGCTTCAGTCTGTATCTTCTTATAGTGCCCCTCTCGTTTGACTCTTATCACAAGCGTCCTGATAGTGTTGTTTTGACCTTCTCACTTGTTGAGTAAGATCATATTGGCCCCATGTAAGGATGTACCTCTCGTAGAATCCGATTTTAGAACATATTTATGATGCCTTGAGTGGCTTGGGGTCATTAGATGTGTTATTGAATTGTTCATTGATGTTCCTTAGTGATTAAATAAGTCGACCTTGTGATGTACTCTTTGTCTTGCTGCTTTTGTGCATGTGTTTATGATTCTAGGATGCCCTAAATTTTCTATAGGGTTAATTGTATTCATCTGATTTTTATGTTAGCGCAATGCAGCGCCTATGTTGAGGAGATTGTATTGGAACAAGGCACATTAAATAATAATAAGGCAAGATGTAGATTTTAACGAAGTTAAATGTTGCTTCCTTATGTATGTAATTTCTCGTAGATAAATGCAGTAGGAAGGGTGTGCAGAGTCATGAATTGTGTAGGTAGAAATGCACACTTTAGAATGTGAGATGTTTCAATTGGATATGTATGCTCGCATAAATGACCATTTAGGTTTATATCAGATTGAGATGTGAACTTATTGTAAGTTGTATTGTTAGGACTCATTGTTTCACCACTCATTTACATTAGATTTACTCGGATAGTGATTTCATATATTTGGCTTTATGTGATGATTTTTATATGATTATGCAGATGATGATGTTAGACATATCTTTATATGTGGATCTTGATTATATGATATAGAAGGATAATTGAATTCTGAATCTTACATTTTGATGTACACTGACTTATGAAATAGAAATGGAAACAAGTAGGATATTGAATTGTTTTACAAATTGAGTATGCAAATGAATCAGGGTTAATTGAGAAAGTAGAAATTAAGTTAAAATTACATGTGATGTATATGGAAATGGATTACTTATGTTGTTTCAAAATTGTGATGAAATCATGTAATACAGTTTGCTAGTACGTACGTGTTTGTATGTTATCATGGATCTTTCACTGCTTTATTTATATATGTTTTTATTTTGTATACATTCATGAGATACTGATAATTTGAGTGAGTGTGCGGATATGTGACCATGGATATAAGTCGGGGAAACAAGAATGGATCTAAGTGCCAGGAATGGATCTAAGTGCTATCAGTTTGAAACCAAGGTCGGCTCTAAGAAGAGCACGACCTCGTTGTAACGTATTTTGATTCATCAAAGTGATGCATGTGTGTATGTGGTTGATAATGTTGTAAATGTTTGTTTAATTCTCTTTGTGAAAATAGTAATGTAATCAGCCCACTAAGCATGCCAAGTGTATTTGTGATGTGTAATTATGTGAGGTGTCACTTGACACCATTGTGGTGATGTGGCATGCTTGAGTGGATTGTGGGCCCCACCCTCTCCTTAATTGGTCTTGAGGTTTTCTAAGCTTGGTAGGTGGGTTGAGGAACCAAGTTTTATGTTTCCAATACCTCATTTTCGGATGCATAGTTAACTAGGGTTTTTTGAGGGGTTCTGTGGTGACCCAGGGTGTAGTTTAGGTTGGATTTGGGTGCCCCAAGGCCAGCACATGGGTTAGGGGGCTTGTTTATTCTATGTCTACCTTCCTAGGCCACCATTTTACCTCTCTTTATGGGCCATTTTTGATATGAACGAAAAATGGGTAATGCTTTCTAGGTTGTCTCACCTTTTCATGTGTTGGTTTTCACTCCATTTATTTAGTAAGGACAATTGTCATTTTTTGTCTTAGATCTAGAAACCTATTAGGCTTTGGGATGAGATAAGAATGGGGAATGTTTTAGGGGAGAGAGACTTAGGAGAGCACAAACTTAGTTCATTCTGGTCTATGCTAGTTTGGGAGAGAGTAAGAGGAGAATCTAGAGAGTTTTGGAGCTCATTTTCAACTCTTCATTTTGGCCTTGCCTTAGGAGGAGGTTGATGGTTCTTATCTTGTGATTATCTTGTATGTGCTTGAAAGAAATTTATTATGTGAAATTTGTAAATTGTATTACCTTGTGTGCAATCTGTAAATTGTGGCACCTAGTGTGTCATCTGTAAATTGTGGCACCTAGTGTGTAATTTGTAAATTGTGACACCTTGTGTGTAATCTGTAATTGTGGTACCTTGTTTTGAATCTCATGTTGTTGGTTTCATTGTGTGATTCTATTTTCAATCTAGTAGCCATCTGTGTTTGTTTCATGTTTGGGTGTGTAAGTTCACTCCTCATCCTTGGGAGGATATGATGGAGAGCTTGGGGGTGAAGGGCTTAGTTGGGATTTCTCTATGTCTGAGAGCATGGTGTATGGGCACCATGAGAGCCTTCTTATAATTGTTTGGGGGCTATAAGGGGATTGTTGATGCTCATAGATTTGAGCTGTTTGGTTGGAAGTGCCTTGTGAAGGCTTGTAAGATATGTTGGGCTGGAAGTGCCTTGTGAAGGCTTGTAAGATATGAAGACATGATGTCTTGTTATAAGATAGGCGTCTCCATAGAGAAGATACCACCTTCACCCATTTATGGATTCAATATTAGAATCCTTTGTACAAAGCCTGGGAAGGGAGTGTTTTTGCTTGTCTTGTTTTAGTTGTGGTTAAGTGTGTTTGTATCTGGAGTATGACTGTCACCTATCTATTCCCTATTTCCCCAAGCTCGGGGGTGGCCATGTAATGGCTTTGGCTGGGAGGTGAGCCTCCATGGCCATGTGAAGAAAGTCTTGTGTTTGCAGGTTGCTTTCTTGGCTTGAAGAGGAAGCCTTAGTTGTAGCTTAAAGTTAAAGTTGAAAGTTGTTAAAGATTGTGCAAGTGTGTATCTGGATGAGTTCTTGCTCCAATACATTTGTGTTCTAAACTAAGGAAATTGTAATATTTATGAGTTGGAAATTTGGTTGGTCACTCCAGTAGTTATTTTTGAATCATGACTATTTCATTGATCTCTTGGATCAGCTCTAAAATCTATATCTATTATTTGAATTTTAAATTCAGTTCTCTGTATAAATGTTAGTTAGATTGGATATGAACTGGAAATGTTAGTTCAATTTTAGTTGCTCTAAAGAAGTTGAAAAGCCTGCAATTGTGAATTACTTAATAAATCAGTCTCAGAGTATTTGTATTATAAAAAAATGCTATGAACAGAAAAGATAAAATCAGTTCTATGCTTTTTCATTTATTAGATTTTCTTGTTTGAAAAAGCTAAAATTTATGTATCTATGTTATGTGATTCAAATGTTGTTAAAAGATCTCTTAAGTTATTTCTATGAATTTTGTTTTATTAGCATCAGTAAATTGAAGCCACAAGGGCTCTATATTTGAAATCGAAAATCAGATTCATTGTAAAGTTTCCTTACAACAGAACAGTATGTTTAATGTAGCTTGGAAATTTATGCTTATTCAGCATATTCATTAACTTCTATTAAAGTTGAAAAAGGAAACCTGTAAGCTCATATACTATAGTTGGTTGAAATAATCACAATCAATATTAAGGCTAGAGATTTGAATATCAATCCAGAATAAGTATGAGATATATGTCAAACTGGAAACATTTAACTTTGGAAGAAAATAAATTTATAAATGTATAAGGTGGATCTAAATGTTACTTACATTAGAATGTTTCAGAACAGAACTTGTTCTCTATCATATTCTAAAATACAAGTAGAGTTGTTTAAGTGTACTCATTAAGCCCAACGGATATATAAAGTAAATGTTGTTTTAGCATGTAGCTAATCAAGATACATAACCATGATAGTAAATAGAGTGATAATAGAAACTTGTGTAAGCAAATCTAGTATTATCATGTTGGTATTAAATGTTTACAATATACATATATATGTTATATCATACATAAAAATATGTATAACATAACATACATCACCATATACATTACCCTTCAAATAGGGAACGTAATTAATCCATAATATTGAACTGTTAACAACCCTGTAACATTAATGGGAAAATATAATGTATACATACTATATGTTATACATGACAAGAATGTATAACATATAAAATATATATATTATAATATCAAAATTAGCGCATACATTAAATGAAATAGAACTATATATATTGTAATAATTATATATTATATACTATACAATAGATATTGTATAGTAAATAATAAATAATTTTATATTATATCTTTATCGAATTACCAATAGTAATATAATATTTATTATTATATATTATATACTATACGATAAATACCGTATAGTATATAATAAATAATAATATATTATATCATGTATTTATTATTATATAGTATATACTATACGATAAATACCGTATAGTATATAATAAATAATAATATGTTAAATCATGTTTATGTTATTATGTATTATATACTATACGATATATATCGTATAGCATATAAATAAATAACATCCCCTTTATCATTATCATAAAAGCAACGATATCATACAATACAATATCATATATTATATACTATACAATGAATATCATATAGCATATAATATATGATATTATATTTGGTATTTTCAAAAACCTAACTTCCGTTTAAAAAAATATATTAGCATATTGCAAGTTTGGGGCCGAAAACCCCTATGTAACCCTTGGCGTTGTGAGCGCTTACCAGCGCTGCCGTGACTCTAAGTCACGGTAGTGCCGAAGCACTGTTGTGGCTTAGAGCCATCGCAGTGGCCACTGTCATGACCAGGCTATGAGCAGCGAGCGGTGGGGTTACATTATGTTAGCCCATTTTCATTTCCAATAGCGTATACCATATAAATATGCAATGCGATACTTTGTGTTTGTCTGGTGCGGTTTTTTCTTAGGGTTTCAAACCCTTCCAAATGCCCAGCAAAATAAATTTGAAATAACGAAATTTATTTTAAAGCATTGAAGTATAAAATGATAGTAGGTACGTCATTATATTTAAGCAAAAATCTATAGCTATTGCTATTTGATATGGTAGTAATGATCGAACAAGTTAAATACGATCTGTATAACAGATCTGAACCATTTGCCACAAGTGCAGATGCTTGCACATATGCGCTATTCAACTCACTATTAGAACCCTACAAATGGGGGTCTTTTGTTAAAGGAGACTCTCTTATGGCATAAGAGATCCCTTATGCGTGTTGCCTTCTCACATTTGAGAGATTCTCAGCCTATGCAACCCTTCATCCTCAAATCCTTCCACAGACCTGCAACCATAAGAAAGAGAAGAGAAAGGGAATAATAGTGGAGATTAGGGTTTTGGGTTATGTTTTAAAGTGACACCCAACCCTAATTTTGAATTAGGGTTTGGGTAGTCACTATAATATTAAAATATTCATCATGTTATGTTAGTGTTTATTAAACCTTTACAATTAATGTTGCCCTATGAAATGGAAGGTTTTGAATTACTAGTCTAATTTTAGGTTGTAATAAAGTTGTATATATATCACTTTTCCTATTTCTTATTCTTTAAATTTTATCCATCTTATTTTATGGTGTATTAGTTCCATCACGTTATTTTATTTATCAAAGTCTAGTATTTCATAGTGCATCAATTAAATTGGGAGAATAAGATTTTGATAATCATGGCACTAAAATTAATTATTGATTAGTTTAATTTTGCACTAGAATTCTAAAGGGTTATTTAATCAAAATCAATAATATCGAATTATGTAATTATTCTTTTAAAAGAAATTAACCTCTTGTGCCTAGATATGATAGTTAAATAAATTATTAAATATTAATTATTTTATTTTGATTCAATTTCTAATGTATACCCAAATGGATTTAGGCACCGTTATGAAGTTAATTGAATGGCGCTAACTTAATTTATGTTACAGTTGTTTATGGGGATAAACCTATCTTATTGCAAATGTTAGATATGAGTTTTATTAATGAAATTTCCTAAAAATTTATTATGCGATGCATGTAATTAAATTATTAGGGTATATAGTTATCTATGCTATGCCTATATTTTTATTTATCTCTCTAGAATTCAACCTAACCCCTTATTCATTATTTTATTTATGCCCTTTAAGATTTTTTTGGGATAGGTTGATTTACCCTAGTTCTATGCGAGAACATGGGGAAATGTTCATCTCCTTTTTATCTCCTAGTATTCCCTTGTCGCCTAATGACTTCCATCGTGTGAGGGACGGGGGCACACCAATGCCTGCCTCATGATCCCTTAAGTGTCATTGGGTGACTCACCCTAGCAAGCTATTGATCCCTAAGCTTCGCGCCGTAGGGCTTTGAGAAATCTAGTTGTCCTAGATGTAGGTTGTTGTTTAAAAAAAAAAAAGATTTGTGGATGTGTTTTGTCCGGAATTATTTTGGACATTACACTTCTTTGTCAGTGGAGTTTTCACTTGACTCCTTGTTGTTCTGTGTTCTGGATTTGAAGGTTGTGTTGTCTTCCTTCTGATTATTTTCCTTTTTGGAGGTTCTTATGTCTCTGTGGCTACTTTACCTTTCCTTTTGATAGTACTTGATGTTCTCAGTTCTATTTTGTCTTCTGCACTCTCCTCAATCTCCTAAATGGCTGGTAGGGCTTATGTCTCTATAGCGGTTTCCCCATGTGTTGTCCTTTTCTTCTTGGCTGGTGTGGAAAGGTGTTGTAGTGACCTTTCTTCTTATTGTTATGCTTCTTCTAGTTGACCACTTCTCTCTTATTCACTCTCTCCATATTTTTTTGTCAATTTCTTCAGTATTTTCTCTTTCTTCTTTAGAATGTTTGGCTTCTTAATTTCCAACGTGATCCTTTCATATGCCTCTTCATAAGTTCCAAAACTTTCAACCTTTCCGTCAATGGGTAAACTTAGTATATGAGCAACACATCTGACTACAATGTCCTCAGTGACCTCGTATACAAAATTTGGTACCCAAGATGTTCTTGGTTCCACAGGTTGGATTTTGCATGTGTTAGTGTCTATGAGAAAACAAATAGAATCTCTATACTTATCTACTACCAATGGGGATATCCGATAGCGTGCTTGCATTTTAATTTGAAATTCTTTAAAATACCCCCACATAATTTGATTGAATTCTTCTCCTAATTGTGAAATATAATCATTTATCTCATAGATTACTGGTTTATGTATTCTCTAATTTACATGTCCTATTCTTGGGAAGAAATTATTGACATTAAACTATAAAAAAATGAGAAATGATCCATACTTAACTTCTTGTTTGTGATCCCTCTGTAGTCGATTCATATTTACAAACAATTGAGTTTGAAATATGTCTGCCAAATCGTAGGCTTTTCCCAAATTTTCTATCTTATAGGCTGCATACATAGCACTATCGGGTACATTGTTTGGTCAACTAGATTGGTAGACTTTGTAACCAATAAGAATTGTTTCAAAATACGTTTCCAAGTCCTTGACCTTGTCAAATCTCATGGCTCTCCCATCTTTAGATGTTTCAGTAATTTTCTTTAGTTCATACATGTTGCTCACATGTAGGGTGCATTATTTTCCTTTTGCCGGTAAGTCAGTGACCGTATGAATTAGGTCTTTTTTCATTCTGATTGGCCTTTCCTCATCTAACCACATGAATTCCTCATGCATGTGACTTAGTACATATCTGACCCATTCCTCATTAAATTTTGGTAAAAAGACCATATGCGGCAATCCTTTTGTCTCCAAATGTTTATGCTCATCCTTTAGGGTTCCATTAATGCTCATATCTATGTAGTACAGTTTATTGATTTCTTCATCTCCCAGTTGTACAATATTATTGTGAATGAAATTTCTAATGTCCTCTATAACCATGACTCTTAGTGGTAAAGATGATAGAGCTCCAACATTGTCTTTCTCAGCTGCCCTCAAAGGGTACAATTTGAATCTTGTGATGAACTACAACTGATTAAGAACCTGATTGAAGAACTACAAGTGATTGGAGATCACCGAGCACTGAATTGTTATGCAAGATAATTGAATTAGTCATTATGTTGTCATTGATGTCAACTAGTTTTGACAGTACTTATCATGGTAGTTGCAAATATCTAATCATTTGTAAAGGAGGAGAAAAGATGAAGAACAAAGATATCTACACTGAGGAAGATGGATATGACAGATGAGGATAAGGAATACTCTTGGTAACTTATTGATGAGTCTATGACTTCATATTGTTAACTTGATTATGTTGCATTAATCTATTATGAAGTCAGAAGCAAATTCTTACAAAGCAGTGTGGTCGGTTAATAAAGCATTCCAGTATACACTGAGCTAGTGTAGTGTATACCGAGTGATAGTATCAATCAAGCTTGTGTTCACCGACACATTTCTTTGTTAACTGAGTATGGACAAAAGAATTAAATGATTAGTTTAGCCGACAAAATTGATGAGATGGAAAGTACCTCATAATCAGAGTGGAAAGATAAAGTTTGTTGTAAGATCTATGGCTAACAAAATTTGGAGAAGATCTAAGGGACAAAATTGAAACATGTTATTGACACATTAGTTGAGGAAGGTTTAAGAGGCAAAATCAACGAAGGAGATTAAGCGGCAAAATTTGATGGATGAAAAGAAAATAGTTTACTTATCTATTTAATAGACTAGGGTTTCACAATGAAACTTATGCTAGAGGAAGGAGACTGCAGAGATATCGCGTGAACATTGTTTTATGCTTGCCTGATCAAATTGGTTGAAGAAGAACTAAAATGCAAAAGTTAACCGAGCGTCAGAGAGTTTTACCGAGGGACAGTAAGTTATTGAATGTTGTTGAACTGAATAATAAATATTGATCAAAGGATTTGTATGGACTTAAGATAGATCTGATAATCTACAAATCAAGTTGTATTGTATTCATATCACCTGCTGTTACAGTTTAACTATTGTAAATAGATAAAATCTCTTAACTAAGTAGACTTGAAAGTCTTGTAATGTCATTCATAGAATGTACATTTGTTATCCTGTCAACTCCATAGTGAATGTTGGTTGGACGATAATTGTTAGTGTTAAATCCTCTAACAAGGTCACACCTTACAGTGTGTTTTGTAACCTTTAATAGGTTTGGCTCTCCACCGAGCTCACTTCAGAAAAGTGAAAATATTTTGGGTTATCGGTCCCAGGTGGTTTTTCCCTTTGCAGGAATTCCACATTAAATCTCTTGTGTTATGTGTTTATGTTGTGATTGTTTGGATATCATACTTTGCATATTGCATGTTAGATTTGGTCGATAAGCACTATGAGCAATTAACTGGTAATTGGTAAAGTCATAGATAGTTAGTATTTTATGTTTACCGTGCTGCAGAATTAGCTAAATTTGTTTTGTGGTATACATTTTGTATTTGGGACTATGGATAACTGATTCACCCCCCTCTCAATTATTCTAACATCTTGGTGCTAGTTCGTCATTGATGCTTACAACTACTTGGTTTTGGATATTAGCTTCTATTGTGCTCAAATGATTCCATAGATGTCCATCATCCACTAGTTTTTTTTGTAATTCAACCACCTCTGCTAAACTAGGGCACAAAAATATTTTCAATCACTTCTGCAATAATTTCTTACTGATAACACTTAGCAATGAATTTCTCTAAACTCTTAGATGTTTCTCAAATGATTGCTTCATAAAAGTAAGGTAAAAAATGAATAGCGTCGACACATATTTATTTACCAAAAAGTGTACAAACACCTATTTAGGTTATAAATGCCTTCAATAGTAACTTTTATGCTGATAGTCATCTGTTTTGTCTGATAGTGATTCTTTTCCACTGATTACTTTTGTTAATATTTTAAGATCATTGCAAATGTAATAGCACTCCTTATGATTGTATGTGTTTTCTAAATGTAACAATCCCTTGTATTTATATTGAGAATGAGCCAAGAAGAGACATGTCCCTTCATGGGACTTGTCTATTCATTATTATGTAATTAATATAATGACAATTATGATTATATATATTGCTTGGCCAAATAATGATATTAGAAACCTAGAGCAATGGACTGCCTATTTCAGGATTGGACACCCCAAATGATTTTTAAATGGATTACTTGGTCTCATTTAATTATCGACCAGGGACGTAAACTTGGAATGGCCTTTGCAAAGTATATGCTTCAAACCTTCTCATTCTAAGGCTATCTATAGAATTAAAATTCTTATGCTTTAGGAAACTATACTAAAACTACTAAAGAAATGTATTCTAATTAAAGCAGGAAATTGTGGCTAGGAACTGCTCCAGCCGACTATGCTGCAGGAATAGACTACTAATTTTGCTATTAGTAGCTGCAGGAACAACAGAGTTCTAACTACTTAGAAATAACAAGAAAATGAACTCTATGCTAACAGAACAATTCACTCATCAAGTGGGCCCCCTTGAATGAGTGAATGAGAACATACAATCAATATGAAAGATACAAACTTGAATTGAACATTCTATTCATTCATAACAAAATGATTACACTTGATTGAAAATAGTATGCAAGAGTTCTATTATAAAACCAGTTTGTTCGACTAACTCCAACAGAGTCACAAGAGTCGATTATTTAAAAGAAAGCTACAACTATCTCCTAAGTCTACGATCACTTCATAAATGAGGATCAGTTACAACTCATAAAGTTTCAAAATAGAAACATTATTGACCATGAATAATCCCAAAAATATAGTGCATTAAGGAAACTAAATCTGCGTCCGCATGTAACATAAAACATCTATCAACTTGCTTTGCTTGCAAAGATTCTGTAATCCACGATTGGCTTTGATTACTCTAGTGCCACTATGTTGGTCTTTAAATGTCCATAGTCAACACCTACAAAACAATCAATGCACACACATCCAACTATATACATATATATCCACATCATTAATATTAGGAAAAGGTGTAAGCCTTAATTAACACTCTTGCAAGTCCTATGGCTATAGGAGGTAACTACCCAAAACATAGCTTAGGCAAGGAAACATTCATTAACATGTATAGCTACTATATTTACCATTCTTTTCCATGAATTCAAATAGATATTATGTCTTTAAGAGTATCCACATTTTCATCTTATGTTCACACACACACACACACACACACACACACACACATATATATAACATATACATAAAAACCATAAGTTCATATGCTTAAAAACCATAAATTCATGTCTATGTGCAACCAAATGTTCTAGAAAGATGATAAAAAGTACTGAGAAAGATGGCTATTTAGAATCCCATCATTCCCCCCAACTAAACTATTGCTGGTCTCCAACAACCATGAAATTATGAATCCTAGCACGGACCCTCAAATCACTAGCTGTTCTCTACCCAGACTCATCATTAACATAGTCAAAGTATCCGTGAGTCTCTTTGAGTCTTTCCCATCATGGAACTTCAGTGGCCATATCATAATCCGCTGCATTGTCATTCATTGCTAGCAATGGCTATAGGAAGAGTGGAGGCTGAAACCTCAATGGAAACCAATGATTAAGGAGTATCCTTCCCAACATAATGTACCATGGAACTCTTCTTGTAGAAAGGGTCAAATTATGTGGTGAGTGAGGTTCATTTGACTTTAGATCATGTGACATCCTTATCCATCTTTGCCTAGAGGCATTGATTTTTGAGGCAATATCATGTGAGGAATGTTGGTCCCAGTCTACAAAAGCTTGTTCTCACACTGGATATATTTTATTAGCCCCACTAGTGTTTGTTGTGACAGAAAGCCAGTCTAAATATGTTCACCTGGAATTCTAAACTTCAGGCCTCATCATCAATGGAGCTGTCATCTCATTGTTTTTGTATGGTGCAACTTGATGTTCCCTGCTTATCTCGTTCTGCATCCAAGACATAACCACTCTTAACTGCACATCCCCTACATAGAGAAGTGAATTCCACTCTATATCATCAGGAACTACTAGGTTATGCAAGTACAATTCACACAATAGGTTTTTCAGTGTCATTGGAGAAGACTAAAAGGCATAGAAAAATTCATGAAGAGTTGATAGAGAAGGATTGAGTCCTTCCACAATTCTTGTTAATTTGAAATTAACAAGTTGTTCTTTAAGGAATAATGCATACACCAGAGATGGTGATCTGCATTCCATTAACTCTGGAATTAACCTTGTGATTTGATCAATCCTCTATTTCAAGACCTCAATTTCATCTAATTTTTGTTCTAACTGAGATCCTTGCTCACTAATGACTCGTTTCAATTTTCCTTTTTCTAATTCCCATCGTGTCTTTTCCCATAACAATTGCTAATATAAGTTTATCCCTGTAGCCAGGGGTGTAGACAAATCTGGTGGGGGTAAAGATTCCTGATTGAGTATATCCACCCATCCAGGTGGCAAGTGAGGAATTTTTATTGTTTTCTTTGGTGCAAAGGACTCTCCTTTCCATAAAACAATTTTTTTTACTACATTGCTTTCCTCACTAGCATCAGCTGCTACCTTAGCCATCGTTTCTAACCCATCCTGATCACTTTTCTTGGGCACTTCCTCAATAATTTCCATCCCAAAGTCAGGGGTTTCCTCAAAATCCAAACTAACATCTGGCTCGGCATAATTATTTACAAATTCCTCTGTGTCCTCAGAGTCATTCTCACTATCAATAAGTATGTAGTTAACTCCAGGGTTAACTTCTATTTGTGGAATCTGATCTTCTAATGTAGTATTATTGGCTACAATTTGATGAAATATTTCCTCAGGAGAGGACTTTTCTAAAGATTCATTTTCAACAGATTCATTCTCTATGGATTCAAAAGAATCAAGGTTAACAATAGGAACATAAGTTTCAACATCTTTCTCAGGATGCCTTCTACTTCTCCTCCTAGGGGGTATGGATGAGCTCGGAGGACTCTTCCATTTCCTTCTTTTAGTGGCTAGTTCCTCTACAACTGCTTCAGGAGAGTTTTCAAAATTTCCTTCCCTAGGGGAATGTAAGGTTTCTTCAACATTGTCAGTATTATCACTAGGCTGCGGATCTAATATTTCTTTTTCTACCTCCTTTGTGTTACCCTTATCCTCCCTAGATGCAGACCTGGTCCTTACAGACAGTGATGCTTCAGGGATACTGGAAGCTTCTTTATTTTTTCTTTTCTTCCTCTGAGAAGTAGAGGCTTCAGCATTGAAGGTTCTTTTCTTAGGTGACCTAGAAATGGAAGGGGAGGCTTTAGGATCAATTTCAATTCTTTGAACAATTTTATGAACCCTAGAGGATGTTTTCTCTCTCCGACCAACACCGTGACCTCTAGGGCCGACCACTCTAGGTTCAACCTCATTCATTTGTAGAAATTCATCCCATGTCCCAATCTTTTGTCTATTTAATTCTCTTTCTACAATTAGTTTTATCAAGCAATGATGCGAAATAGATTGGTTGCTTCCTGACTGGACTAATAAAGCTTGCTTTTTCACAATGTTAAATAGGAAGCTAGGAAGATTTACTAGTCTATTGTTGTGCCGAAGATGACTGAGAATTTTGAAATGTAGAGCATGCAAGTACTTGTAGCGTCCCTCATAGGTGAAGTACTGGATAAAAAATGAAGTTGGTTGAATGAATTCCAGAGGCACAGATAATCACCAAGTACCTTGCTTCCTGTCAACATCTAACTGGGGATCACCATGCAAAGTGAACTAGGCCCTTGACGAACGCAAGTCAAAGTCTTTCACTCATTGCTCACCTTCTTGAGGCAAACCAGTCACTTCAGCTACTACATCTTTTGTGAATTCAATCTTTAAGCCCTTAACCTCTGCAAATCCATCCTTCAAGGTGGATAAAAATTGTAGAGCGACTTCCTCATCAAACCCCTTAAGGATTAGGCAATAATCTAGCCATCCCCTTCTAAACATTTCACAAGTAGACACATCATTTAACAAAACCCCGTGATCCACTTGCTCATGCCGTTGAAGGTCACCCCCCATTGCCACTCTCAGAGAATTTTGAATTCGCAGAACTTGCTAATTCCTTAGAGCTCAACAATGGCAAAACACAAACCTCAATGCATTACAGAACAAGGTGTTGTAGAAGAAAAGACGGCGTGCTAACTGCAACTTGCTTCCTAGAATTAAAGATTTTTGCATTAAATCTAATGATATATTATTTGCATAACATCTCATAATAGCTCACACGTGCCAAGGCTGCCACCCTGAACATGTCGCGGCATATCATTAGAAATCAATTTTAGCCTTTAATATCTTTAATTCACTTGAAATGTGATTACACAATCACAGAAGGACATATTAGCAAGTCATGCCGCAGACATTTCTCAAGGACAAGAAACTTTAATTTTACATGCTAATTTGAAAATTTGAAAATAGAATAGTTCCCCCCCAACTAAGTAATGGAATGGGTCCCACCAAGCTAGGTTATGAAAGAGTAGAAAATTAAAATGACACAAAATCCTAAAAATTAATAAATTAAAATAATATATGTACAAGTATATGTGGCACGAACCTAGAAGCACTGTAGGAAGAGTTGTCTGAAAAAATGCACCTACATGAATGAAGTGATGGGATGGGGTGAATGGGTGGAAGAGAGAGAAGGTGAGATGGAAATTATTATGGAGAAATGATTCCAAAAAATGTGAAATGTTTATTATGGTGTTCTTGAATGGAATCAAGAATCTATGGAAGGCTTGGTAGGAGACCCAACCTCTTTGGCTACAGGATCGCTTGCTTCTTCTATGCTCTGGAACTACTTCAGGAACTCATCACAGTTGATAGGTTTGTTGTATAGTTTCAAGGGATGCCCATTGACAAGTAACTTAAATCTGACAGGATCAATGGTTGAAAGATGGATGGCTCCATTTTCAAATACTAATATTATTTTGTAAGGTCCAATCCATCTGGTATGAAATTTCCCAGATGTGTGTTGGTATCTTGAATCATACAACAATGCCCAATCTCCCACAAAAAATTTCTTATCATGAATGAACTTGTCATGCCATTTTTTCCTTTGCTATTGTATCAATTCCTTATTGTGGAGGCTAGACTTCCTGTATTCATCCAATCCATTTAATTGCAGCAACTGGTCTTCTTGAGCTTTGGTGAGATCAATATCCAATTCTAAGGCCGTGTGAAGTGTTTTATGCTGGAACTCAATCATCATGGAAGCTGATTTTCCATATACCAACTCAAAAGGAGTAAACCATGTGGTGGTTTTCCATGTGCTGTGGTATGCCCATATGGCTTTAGGAAGGCATGTTGCCTAGTCCTTTTTATGGACAGCCATTGTTTTGGTTAGAATAGATTCTATTTCTTGGTTTGTGATTTCAGCCTGACCATTGGCCTGAGGATGATAGGGTGAAGATTTCCTATGATGCACCATATACTATTGCATCAAATCTATGATAAGATGAGAGGTGAACTGTGCTCTCTAGTCTATGACAATTTTCCTTGGTACTCCAAATCTAGTGAATATGCATTCATAGAGGAACTTAGCAACTTTGTGATCTCTGGCATGCCTCATAGCCTTGGCTTCAACCTATTTTGTGGCATAGTTAGTACATACTAAGATGTAGGACTTCCCATGAGAAGTGGGTTCAATGGGTCCAATGAAGTCAATACCCCACTTGTCAAAGGGCGTGACAATTACCTGAGGCTGCAGGGGCATTTCATCAGACTTTGTGGGATGCCCCATACACTGGCACCTATCATAGTGCCAAGTATGCTTGGCTGCATCTTTATGCAAAGTGGGCCAGTAGTATCCAGTTGTCAAAATTTTATAGGCTATCCGCTTTGCTGCAAAATGTCCACCGCATGGTTCATCATGACATGCCCACAAAATGTCATAGGTTTCATCCTCACGAACACATTGCCTGGTGACCTAGTCTGGTCCTATATAAAACATGAAGCCTGATATCCAAGAGAAGTTTAAACTCTTCTCAACCAATAGGCTATGCTATTTAGGAGAGAAGTGAGGCAGTGTTCTTGCAGCAAGGTAGTTGGCTAAGTCTGCATACCATGGATTAAAAGAATCAATAGAAAATAAGTGCTCATCAGGGAAGCTATTGTCAATTGCTGCAGGATCATCTGGTACTTGCAATCTTGACAAGAAATTGGCTACTACATTAGCCTTTCCTGGTTTGTCTATTATCTTTACATCAATTTCCTGCATGAGGAGTAACCAGCATGCTAATCTACCACTAATGTTAGGTTTATTCATTAAGTACTTGATAGCTGAATGATCAGTATAAACAAATACTTCATAACTCGTGATGTAGTGCCTAAATTTTTTTAGTGCATAGACAACTGCTAACAACTCTTTTTCAGTAACAATATGATTTAATTCTGCTCCTTGCAAATTTTTACTAATATAGTAAATTGCATGTTCAATAGTACCTTCTTTCTGTCCAAGGACTGCTCCAATGGCATAGTTAGAGGCATCTGTGTGGATGTGGAATGGAAGCTTCCAATCAGGTCCTCTAAGAATAGGTGTTGTTGTTAGAACATCTTTCAATTTCTGGAATGATGCTTCACATTCCTCTGTCCATTCAAATTCAGCTTCTTTCTTCAACAAGTTGTATAATGGTGTGACAAGTTGACTAAAATATTTTATGAATCTCCTGTAGTAACCAGCATGGCCAAGGAAACTCCTTACATCCTTCTTCTTGAATGGAGTGGGAAGTGTGTTAATAACTACAATTTTTGTGGGGTCAACTTGAATTCCAAAAGATGAGAGGTGGTGCCCTAGGACAACTCCCTCTTCCATCATCATATAACACTTTTCACTATTAAGAGAGAGGTTGTAATCTTGACATCTCTTAAGAACCTTCTCCAAGTTAGCTTGTGCTTCTTCAAATGTTGTCCCATGAGTGGTGAAGTCATCCATATAAATTTCAACACAGTCAACAACAATGTTAGAGAAAATACCAAGCATTGCTCTCTAGAAAGTAGCAGGTGTGTTGCATAACCCAACTGGCAAGACTGAATAAGAAAATGTTCCCCAAGGATAGGTAAAGGTTGTCTTATCCTAATCTTTTGGTGATATTTGTATTTGATTATACCCACTAAAGCCATCTAGAAATGAAAAATACTTTTTGCCAGCAAGATTGTCAAGTACCTGATCAATGAAAGGTAGTGGGAAGTGATCTTTCTTAGTGGCTTTGTTAAGTTCTCTATAGTCAACACAGACTCTCCACTTTCCCCCCTTCTTTGGAACAATTACAAGAGGAGAAATCCACTGGCTGTTAGAGATAGGATAAATGAAACCTGCACTAAGAAGCTTTTACAACTTGGTCTTTACTATGTCTCTTAAAGCAGGGTTAATTCTCCTTTGAGCTTGCCTCATTGGTTTGTATTTAGGGCTTATATATATTTTGTGAGTACAAAGTTTTTGATCTAGTCCTTTCATATTAGTATAGTCCCATGCAAAGGCTTGCTAGCTATCTTGTAAAAGCTTGAGAAGAGTAGACATCTGGTTTTAGTTAGGTTCTTATTAACATTCAGCTCCTTTCCTAAAGCAATTTCAACTCTTTTAACTTTTTCTAGCATCTGGACTTCCGCTATAGATGGAGACTTTATCTCATGGGGCAGAAATGTGTGGAGATAATTAGGTGCTACAGGAAGCTGAGATGTGGGTTGCTTGGGCATGACTATTTGAAGGGAACAATTAGGATCATCGTAGGATGATTCCCTAGAACCATATTGATTGGTAAGGGTTGCTGCCAGTATGTCATCTTCTTCTTGTGATACCATGAATGGATTTCTCTCAATGACCAAAAGTTTTTGCACAACATTTTCTTTAAGGTCAGCATCACCTAGGTCTGGCCATACAACCTAATCAAGTTCACTTTGGGGTTTTGCTGGAGAATACAAAGTTAACTTCTTGGTATTTATCCCATTCGATATGGTCATTTTCCCTGACCAACATGCAATGCAAGCATTAGCTATGGCTAGCCAAGGCCATCCTAAGATTAATGGGTATCCTCCTAAGGTGGCTTTGGGTGATAG
This sequence comes from Chamaecyparis obtusa, assembly GCA_027943335.1. Lineage (NCBI taxonomy): Eukaryota > Viridiplantae > Streptophyta > Pinopsida > Cupressales > Cupressaceae > Chamaecyparis > Chamaecyparis obtusa. The sequence continues at coordinate 19,677 of BSBK01011791.1, forward strand.
GACTATGAAATCTGAAGGGTAATATAATGAGTCCAAAGTAACAACAATATCTTCAACCATACCATCTAGTTTGACTATGGAATTATCAGCTAACTGCAAGATTGTAGGTGTGTCCTGCAAACCAATGATACTAAGCTTCAACAAAACTTCTCTAGTCATGACATTGATTGATGCTCCCAAGTCAATTAGGACATTTTGAATTTGGGTACCATTAATATAGATTATAACTACTAGACTTCCTAGGTTAGAATACTTAGGCATTACAACTTTTCTTAGCATGAGATCAGAGAGCTGGCCTAAGACATGGATAGTATTAGGGTCTTTCTTCTTCCTTCTAGGTTGTTTAATACAGGCTTCCTTAATTGCTTTGGTATAGACTAGAATTTCTTTAAGGGCATCCAACAAGGGAATTTGCACTGTCATTTGTTTGAGCTGATCGATCAAATCAGTTGCTACAGGATTTTCTTTTGGTGGAACAACCTGAGACAATCTTTGCGGATAAGGAGGATTTTTAGGCACTGGCACAGTTTGAACAATAGGTGGAATATCAATAGGCTGGTTCATAGATGTGTCCTTGACATTAGCAACTTTAGTTATTATAGGTTCCTTGGGTGTAGGCAGTGTAGTTCTTGATCTGAGATGAATATCATTTACTTGCAAGGAATACGCTTGTTGCTTATTATTAGGATCTGGAGTTGGCTAAGCAGGAAGTTGAGTTGGCTTTTATGGGTTGCTGTTGGCTACAAGAGGTGGCAGCATAATAGCTTGCTACTAAGGTGGAGGCATTATTGCTTGTTGCTGATTAGACTGATTGGGTCCCCATTGAGGTTGTGGTTGCCAGTTACCATGAGGTGGCCATTGGCTATTTTGCTGTGGTGGTTGATAGGAGTTATACTTCTGTTGGTATGGGTTAAATGGTGGCTATTGTGGATAGGCTTGGTTATAGTGAAACTATTGGTTAGACCAGTTATAATTCCAATTCTGACCTTGAGGAGCAGAATTTTGGGGGTTATGGTTTGGCCATTGGCTATTATTATTATTATAACCAAAATTATTCAGTGGGTTTGGAGGCATACCTTGTCTCTAAGCCCATGGACGCCTTTGAGCAACATAAAAAACTTCTCCATTCTCCTCATCTATGGCTTTGAACTCAGTGGACATTGAATTGATGTCCATAGATGCAACCATTTTGCATTTAGAGTTTCTTTTCTTTTCTCTACAATGATAACAAAACTCAGCCAACACAACATCTGACTCTTCCTTCTTCCTCCTCACCTGCATACTATCTAGTTGAGTGGTGACATCATTAATGATGTCCTACTTAAAGTCATATAGCAAGTTAGACATCTCCATTTTGGATACTCCTAAGCCACCATTGGACTTATGTGGTAGGTCTCTAAGTCCCCTACCCTTCTTCACAGTGGCCCTCAAATAATTTAGACATATGTTCTTTATGTCAGCCCAACCTTTTTGTGTGATATCTCCTCTTGCCATCAGGTCTAGAGCCTTAATGCTTCCTTCATTCACACCCTTTAAGAAAAGGTGTTTTTGAGATGCTTCATTTAGCTAGTGCTATGTATTATGCTGCAGGTTGAATATGAATCTTGCTACATAATCCTCCAAGGTTTCATCCTCCTTCTGAGACATTTTAAAAATGTTATCACCTTTCAAATCTTGACCCCTACAATATTCTTTATACTTTAAAAGAAACATAGTGTGCATGGCATTCCAGTCTGCTACAACATTAGTGCCCAACCCCATGAACCATCTCAAGGCAGCCTCTTTCAGAGTTGATGGAAAAAACTTCTGCTTGTGGGCATTAGTGGTATAGTCATAACTCCGGCAAAGGATGTCAAACTCAAAGAGGAAGGTCTTAGGGTCTTTTGTAAGGAGGCCATAAAATTTAGGGACTACAACAATAGGTATGTTCTTCAAATTTTGGTTACCTTGTTGTTGAGGTATAGGAAAAGGAAAGGGAGCTTGAGCCATTCTGAGAGGAGGACCTGGTGGTGGAGGTTGATAGATAATAAGAGCAAGCAGATTGTCTTGGTATTTAGATTCAGCAAATAGGTCATTCATATGCAGTGATTCCTTAGATGATGAAGAGGATATGTGTTCCTGAGCATCAGCAAATGGATTTTCAAAGGGTTCTTCTTCTTTATTCTCGCTTTGGGGTTCTTCAACTTGAGGGTTAAATAGATCAAATGGGCTCTCTTGGTAATCATGGGGAAGAAATCTCCCAAGGTGATCTCTCCTTCTATGCATAAAAATGCTTACTTAAGACTAAGTGCTAGTTTAAAACTGAGAATGCAACTACAAGAATAAGTTTGAATTAACACCATCCCCAGCAATGGTGCCAAAAATGCTTGGCCAAATAATGATATCAGAAACCTCGAGCAATGGACTGCCTATTTCAGGATTGGACACCCCAAATGCTTTCTAAATGGATTACTTGGTCTCATTTAATTATCGATCAGGGACGTAAACTTGGAATGGCATTTGCAAAGTATATGCTTCAAACCTTCTCATTCTAAGGTTTTCTATAGAATTCAAATGCTTATGCTTCAGGAAACTATACTAAAACTAGTAAACAAATGTATTCTAATTAAAGTAGGAAATTGTGGCTAGGAACTTCTCTAGCTGACTGTGCTGCAGGAACAGGATACTAATTCTTCTATTAGTAGCTGCAAGAACAACAGAGTTCTAACTACTTAGAAATAATAGGAAAATGAACTCTACGCTAACGGAACAATTCACTCATCAAGTGGGCCCCCTTGAATGAGTGAATGAGAACTTACAATCAAGATGAAAGATACAAACTTGAACTAAACATTCTATTCATTCATAAAAAAATGATTACACTTGATTGAAAACAATATGCAAGAGTTCTATTATAAAACCAATTTGTTCGACTAACTCCAATAGAGTCACAAGTGTCAATTATTTAAAAGAAAGCTACAACTATCTCCTAAGTCTACGATCACTTCATAAATGAGGATCGGTTACAACTCATAAAGTTTCAAAATAGAAACATTATTGATCATGAATAATCCCATAAATATAGCACATTAAGGAAACTAAATTTGCGCTCACATGTAACAGAAAACATCTATCAAATTGCTTTTCTTGCGAAGATTCTGTAATCCATGGTTGGCTTTGATTACTCTAGCGCCACTATGTTGGTCTTTAAATGTCCACAGTCAACACCTGCAAAACAATCAATGCGCACACATCCAACCATATACATATATATCCACATCATTAATATTAGGAAAATGTGTAAGCCTTAATTAACACTCTTGCAAGTCCTATGGCTACATGAGGTAACTACCCAAAACATAGCTTAGGCAAGGAAACATTCATTAACATGTATAGCTACTATATTTACCATTCTTGTCCATGAATTCAAACAGATATTATGTCTTTAAGAGTATCCACATTTTCATCTTATGTTCACACATATATATAACATATACATAAAAACCATAAGTTCATATGCTTAAAAACCATAAATTCATGTCTATGTGCAACCAATTATTCTAGAAAGATGATAAAAAGTACTGAGAAAGATGGCTATTTAGAAGCCCATCATATACACACACACACATATATATATATATATACATACATATATATAATATCTCTTTAGTATTATATTAATTTGTCTAATATTTACATAATATACATATACATCTCATATATACTAGATATATACATATATTCACTAGTATTGACTCATAGTGTTTATCCGACTGAAGCTACAAAACATCAACACTCCCTCTTAGCTAGGGAGGATAAATCAATCCAATGTCAACACTTAAGACAATTGACAACATCAATCATATGATGTAAGCAATAAAGGCATCATCCTCAAGATGTAATCAATAGAAACATAGTCTCAATATGTGGATTGCTTCCATCGACAATTCTATCCATAAATTCTCAGGTGGATTGCCTCCATCGGCAATTCTATCCACAAGTTCTTAGGTGAATTAGCTCCATCGGTGATTCTATCCATAATTTCTCAGGTGGATTACCTCCATTGGTGATTATATCCACAAGTTCTCAGGTGGATTGCCTCTATCGACAATTCTAAACATTAGTTCTTAGGTGAATTGCCTCCATAAGTGATTCTATCCACAATTTCTCAGGTGGATTGCCTCCATTGGTGATTCTATCCACAAGTTCTCAGGTGGATTGCCTCCATCGATGATTCTATCCATTAGTTATCTTGAGTATTGGCCTATCAGAATGTCAACACATGACATTCACCAAATACTCTGAGTATTGGCCTATTAGAATATCAACATATGATATTCACCAAGTACTTAATAACGTACTGGCCTGCAGAATATCAACACATGATATTCACCAAATACCTATCATATATCTATACAAACAACTCATAGACCACCAATGTAATGACATCTAACACTTAGTTTTTGATTTACAAGATATATCTATACAAACAACTCATAGACCATTAATTTAATGACATCTAACACTTAGTTGTTGATTTAATCCATCATGATCTATTTCAACATTATAAATAATGTATATCATGATTAAAGTTATTGTAAGATCGTCACCTTCAAATAACTTCTTCAAATACAAGTGATAATCATTTGGAAGTTGTCATTTCCTCATGATTTACATAGGGGGCGGGCCCAACCTATTAAAAATATTCATGATTCATTAGTATAATAATCAATTATATCAAGTTTACCTCAGAAGTGTTTCACCTTCAATAATGAAGTCCCTCTGAATCAATTTGATCAAGATTATCACAAGTTGGCTGAACCATCTGCTCCCTTTTAAGTTCAAGTTTATCAATTTCTTGACCTCTTTTGAAATGTCAGACTCCCTTTGTATCTAGTCTCAATCATCAACTCATTTGCAAGCATCAAGTTCTTTCTCCCTTGAATGTAATTATCTTGTGCTTCTTTCCTAAAGGTATGTCAGAGAGAGATTAGAAATAGCTCACTAAACTATCTCGACTGGAAATAGCAATGATAGAAGCATACAAGATTTTACTAACCAATAGTATAGAATGAGTTACAAACTCAAAAATTATCATTAATAAAACATGAAATACTTATCTTTTATAAATTTCAAGTATTTCATTCTATAAGGTGAGTCCATATAGAAAATATCATGCAAATTCACAAAATGATGTTGTCATTCTTGAACATTACCATAATTCTTCACATGAACTTTCTTTAATATCCAAAGGTTCTATACACTATGATAACCTTCAATATGATTGGATCTCCCTTCAAGTGGTTAGGCTTTTAAAGAAGGAACCTCGCTCCTTTACATATTTTTACATAGACCCGTACATAGTCAGTCATAAATTTTGAACCTGACATTTTTTCTCCAATCTCCTCAGTGAGATTCTTCTAAATTTGTTTATCACCAACATATCCAAAATTTAGCAAAATCCAATGGTGCATTTGTGAGATATGGTCCTCGTACCAAGACTATAATTTTTGAGACAATCACACATTCACCATCAACAAACTACTCCGTTACATTTGCAACTTGGCTCTGATACCATGTTAATATTTTAGGATCATTGCAAATGTAACAACACTCCTTATGATTGTATGTGTTTTCCAAATATATTAATTTCTTTAGTATTATATTAATTTCTCTAATATTTACATAATATATATACATCTCATATATACTAAATATATATACATATATTTACTAGTATTGATTCATATTGTTTATCCGACTGAAGCTACAAAACATCAACAACTTTCCTTTCTCTCCAATAGCGAAGCTTGTTCACCAATAACTATTTATTTTTGAAAGGATAAAGCAATGATATCTAATACTAATTGATTTCCATTGAATGTGTCCAATATGAGTTCCACTATATCTATAATATGCTAGCATATGATCCATCCTATCTTTTCTTATAAAGGGACAAATAAATTTAGCAATTTCTTATCGGCCCCAAAGCAAAAAATTACTTTCTTAGCTTGATGATGAGTCCTCCTCCCCTGAGTTAGAGGGCTTCCTTCTTGCTGGCCGGCTTTGTCCTTCTTGATCCACTTTTTATTCATATTATTTTTCACTTGTTATGGATTAATCAAAGCTTTTTTCCTTTGTTATCTGCATTACTGTCTTGTCGATATCTATAATTTTGTGCAATATGTCCATACTTATGACAAATAAAACATACCATACTAGTTGATCTCCATGGTCCTGAATTTCCTCTTGGATTCCTTAATTTGCAACACATCGTCGTGTATCCAAAGTGTCCACAAATGTTGCACATAGATGAAATATTTCCTTCTCTTCTCAATGTGCTTATCAGTTTAGTTGGTGTTCTTGTTGATAAAATTCTTGATCTACAATGTTCATCTTTATGTCCATACCAATTGCATGTGTAACAGTAACCTGTGAAACTTCGTTACGATGATATGCTATTAGATCTTGATCTGCACTCTCTTGCCTAATGTCCAAACTTATTGAAATTGTAACAATGTCCATTAAAGGGTGTACCACTTGGATTGTTGACCAATCTTCTTCTACAAATATTTGATTGGTGACCAAGCTTTCCACAATTGTAACAAGTAGGTTTTGTAAGTTTATTTTCTTGTGTATCGATAGGCTTCTTTAGCTTTTGTGATAGATTCGCTGCTACCACTTTTGATGATTCACCAATTTCAAACTTGGTGTCACTGATATATCCTAGGTTGGTTGAGTCTCCAAATCTTCTTTGACTTTTCAGCTATTCATCAATTCTTTGCATGCTTAGATCAAACTTAACTTGAGTCTGTCATTAACTTCTCTTTCAATTTTTAGACTGGTCTTCAAAATTTCAACTTCTTTTCTTAGATTTTTGTTCTAGGTAAGTATTTGCCTATTTTCTTCATTTGTTTCATTCAGATTTTCATGCACTATGTTATTTCATGTTGTATCCTTTCAATTATGACATCTTTGTCTTTGATAATTTTTCACAGATTTCTTCTATTGGTTTCAAGGCTTTCCTTGGATTCCTCGGCAGTCTTCATTCTTTCAAGTATTTTAGTCATCCTTATAGCTTGACTTTCAAGTTACTTTTGAGCTTCATTTAGGTTTTCTTCCAGGTCTGTGTTCTTTTCCAATAGTTCCACAACTACTACATCAACTTCTTTACTCTTTTTCGATAGTTCTTCAAGATTTTCCAGACTTATCTACCGATGTTGTGTGATATTTTTTTTTGCAAATGATTCTCTTAACTTCTTCTTTATATCTTCATTTTGTTCAAGGGCTTCATCGAGGGCTTCTTCCATTTGTCTTTATTTCCTATACCTTTCCATATTCCAAGATCTACTCTTAAGCTATTAAAATTTCCCTCGTAGAGAACAAAGCTCTGATACCAATTGTTGATTGGAACGACAAGGTACTGAGAGGAGGGGATGAATCAATACTAACAGATTTGCATCAATTCAAACTTTTAATCATAAACATATATTTTCATTCCCAATGTACTAATATCCCTTTCTATATTACCGATATGTTGTAATTGAAAAACATCAAGTAAATAACAGTAGCTCATGAAATGATTCACACACCCATAACACATATTTTTGGTCTTGCAGAAACCCTTGGTTAGAGGGAAAAACTACAGTGGGGATGGTACCCACAACTATTCACTATAGCTTAAAGAGTTTTCAGGTTAAAGCTACAAAGTGTCACTTTTTGAGGGACTCACCCTATTAGGAGTGGATGATACATGGTTAAATGCATCTATAGTATTGTTAGGATTGTAAGACTAGAATTGGATTAGAATGCATGAAAATGAAACAACCACAAGATTCATATAAGAAACATGCAAACAAATCTAATCTACTTCATGAGAAACAACTTAGAAATAAAGAATGAAATTAAATGCAAACTCCCTCCAAGATTTAGTTCCCATGTCCTCCTTTCTTCTCCCAAAGATGGGTTGATGTAGCTCTCCAAATGCCTTGAAATGCACTATATGTTTGAAAGCAATGCTATGAGAATACTAGGAGTGTGGTTTAGGAATAGATAGAAAATAGAATAGAAGAATTTGGATCTCTTAGATCTATAATAACAATGCTCATGAAGGCTCCCTTTGTAAAGGGAAATGAAGTCCTATTTATAAGATTTTTAGGAGAATCAACGGTCAGGATTTTACGAAAATGAAGGGTTGAGATTCTCTCATTTGAATTATTTAATTCAAAGTGGGTGGATGGGGGGTGGATGGGTGGATCCTCTTTGAAAAATGAAACCTACCCAAATTCGTATGGAATGCTTAAGTGAGGTTTTGGAGGGGTTAAGAGGCTTCTAGAGGGTAGTTAAAGTCAATTTTAGCTTCCCCACTTGATATACTTAGGGTTAGGTGTTGATTTTTGGTCACTAGGTGGCCCAAGACTCATAAAAGAGCTTCCAAAAATGACCCCAAAGTCCAAATCCGAGTTTGTGGAGTTTTGGATTATTTGGACAAAGTATATTTCTTCCATGTGGTTGTTTTTGACTTGAGAGGAGAAGTGAAGACTTTAGAGGTTGAAGAAATCATTATTTTAATTTTAGTGGGTGGGTAAGAAAGATGAGTTTGGTTAGAATTAGGAGTCATGTGCTCAAATAGAATTAAATATAATATTTAATTCCAAGTGGGTTAAAAGGGAAATATGAATTAATTTAAATAGATAAATATATTTATTTAAATTAATAGAAGAAAATAGAATTAAATATAATATTTAATTTCAAGTGGATAAATAAAAGAAATATGAATTAATTTAAATAGATAAATATATTTATTTAAATTAATAGAAAAAAATAAAATTAAATGTAATATTTAATTCCAAGTGGGTTAAAAAGGGAAATGTGAATTAATTTAAATGTATTTATTTAAATTAATAGAAGAAGGGGATTTAATTAATAAAAGTACTAGGACTTTAAATTAATTAATCATAGGGTTTGTTTAGCCATTATATTAAATGTAGCATGTGATTAATACAGATTTAAAATTTTCTGTATTTGACACTAAGTCAAGTAGAGTCCATTATAAGACATAATTGCCTAGTATAATAGGACTTTGATGGTTTAGAAAGATTGATAAACTGAGGCCAATTTTGGGGTATTACAAGGACTACTCCGTTAAGAGATTTTATCCTTTCTATACGACATTCACCCTGTTAAAGGATTTACAAAAAGTTCATACAATAAACTTCAATAGACCTAATAGAGACTACCTAGTTAAGAGATTTACAATACCTTGTAGAAATTTGTTCGGATTCCTTACAGTATAGTTGACTTATTTGTGTTTTCCTCCAATGCTTATAAGATCCCTTATGCTCACTGTCTCTATCTTCAAGCTCTTTTCTGCTTCACTACTTGTTTTTCACTCCTCGTTCTCTATTCTCTCTTCTTTTCCACTCTGTTCTCTCTTCCTTTTAACCTTGATCCACTTCTTGTTCATTGATCCGTATAATCCTGACCTTAGATCTTAGGGTTCCTTAATCTTGATCTTTTCAATAAATCATTTTCTCTTTTTCTTTTCGTCGGCTGTAATACATTGTTTTCCTTTATCTGATATCTGTCAACTTGTGACAACTAATTCCCTTATTTTGATAACTGTCTTAAGTATCCAATAACTCCTTTATCTTTCCGATAGTATAAATCTCACATTGGAAATGTTTGACATCAATGAAAAAACTTATCCTCAAATTTCCAACAATTGCAAGATTTGAAAATGAGAATTATGTCACCCAAACCCCTTGTTTGGTCTTCCAACTTGCAAAAACTAAGAATCACCTTGAAAATTACTTAAACAACAATTTTTTTTAATATTTGTTAGTCTTTTGCAAGTTAAAATGATGAAATAGATGAGAGAATGACCCTTGTTGTGGGTCTCACCAGATGTGCAAAAATGTATCACCTAAAATGTAGTGTTAAGGAATAATAAATAATGAAAGCATTGAACAAAAAAACTAGATAATCACTTAAGAAAAGACCTACAAATGAAATTGAAATACAAAAGAGCATGCAAACCTCAAACTTCCAGTAGCTCTAAGTGTAGTTCAATTTGTTCAAGTAGAGAAATGTGTGCTCAAAGATGATTCTCAAGCTTCAAAATGATCTTCAATGAATGAGTGAGGATTTTAGCATTTCGAGGGTATGATATAGGATTTTTGGTGCTCAAGCTAGCATTATAACTTTGCTTATGATGGTGGATGATAATCGAGGAGTGAAGGGTTCAATTGATAGGCAAAGGGAGGATGGAATAGATGGTCAAGATGTAAACCTGAGGAAGGGTAGAGATGCATTTGAGAGAGAGCATATGGATTGTGCTTTCTCAAATGCCTCTCATTGTGACAAGTGTCACAAGGAGAGAGGTTTGGAAGAATCAAGGAATGTGACCATTTTGAGAGATGTGAGAGGGGAAAAAAGTGTAAGGGATGGGTGGAGTGTGTAAGAGGAATGTAAGAGCATTTGAGTTTGAAATTTAATGCATTTTGGTTGGGGACTGGGGGATATGACATGAGGGTTGACTTGACTTGGGTTAGGATTTTTTAATCCATGGATTATGATTGTGAAAATGAGTTAATGAGTTTGGTTGAGTTAAGATCATGGGTCAAGGGTTAAGTCAAGGGTTAGGTTGGGGTTAAAGTTATGAGACATGTGCTCTTAATGAATTAAATGTATTATTTAATTCCAAGTAGGAGGAAAGGAATTTATGAATTAATTTAAATGGATAAATGTATTTATTTAAATTAATAGAGGAAGGGGATTAATTAAATGGTTATGGGTTGCCATTAGATTAATTGGACTATAGCTAATTAATTAGATTAATCAACTAGGGGGTGATATAAATTAAATAAATATTAAATATTTAATCAATCAATGTCCTAGGAAAGATCTAAATAATATTACTTAATTATGTAATCAAATTTAAATGTCTACACCTACAAGTATACATTATAGAATGAGTGTACACGTGCATCTATAAAGAAGACAATGAAGACAATGATAGCGATAGAGAGATCGTGCAGATCTCACTAGGTGAGTGACTACAAATTTGTCCATATTCATACAAGAAAGTCACATATATGAACAATCACATATGTATATATCATGGATAATTCTAGCATGATAAAGGGTTAGACTATAATAATATGTGAAATCAATGAATACATCAATATTAACCATGATCATCATATGATCATGGGTTAGTCCAATAATCATAAACATTAATCATTAAAGAGATCTTGAAACCATAGTATTTAACAAGTAATAAGAACATGAATAATGTTCATATATCAATCAAAGCATAAATACCAAAGCATCCTAATCAATCCTAAGGTCGTTAGTCAAAATAACTAGTTTATCCAAAAGTAATCATAGTCATAGAGAATAAAACATAAATAGTAATCACATAGAATAAACATAAAGTAATCATAGTCATAGAGAATAAAACATAAATAATAATACAGATTTTCAAGTATGTGATTTATTTATTTATTTATTTTTTTTAGGATTTTTGAAAAAAATATTTGATATTTTTACACATTTTTCAAGACATTTTACCCTTTTTTTTTTTTTGAATATTTTCTGAGGATATTACAGAGATGCACAAGTAAGAACTTGCCCTAGCATCTGATAAGCATGGTCGTAGTGACCCATACGTTCACTTCACAGGATGAACAATAGGACGGAAAGAGTAGGTAGACGCAATGAGAACCACGGGTGACTATTGCGAGGGAAATTCTCGAGGAGAGAGATCACAGTAATAGCTAGGCAATAGTCTCCCCTAGGAGCTGCTGAAGTATAGGGCTTGATGGGACAAGATTTCTGACCAAATATTATTGCAAGATTGACGAGGATGTGTACAGCGGATGAAGAAAATCTCAAAATTTTCTAACAAGATTTATTTTTTAGGAAGAAGTGCCGCCGCGCTATATACAATAGGTATAAGGACAAGATGAGCTCATAGCGGTAGGGTGCGTAGGCATGAATGATTGGTATTTAGCAGGAGAAAAGGCCATGGAAAATTTACAAGAGAAAACACATCAAGTGTATCAGAAAAGAAGGTGAAGAAAGAAATATCATTAGTGGGGAGAAGAAAAGGCAGTAGGCATAATGAAAGAAAGTAGAAGGAATGAAGATGGTAGTGATGAGAGTGCGGATGGGAGACGGGTGAGGCCAAATCTCATGATAAGACATCCCCAAAGAGATCCAGGTCCTTTGATGTCGTAGGCGGCATGGAGAGAATGGACAGAGGATGCGGGTGAGGGAAGGCAAGAGGATGTTGGTGAGGGAAGGCAGGAGGAAACTGATGAGAGAAGGTAGGAGGCTAGATCCCAGGAGCAATATGCCTCATGGAGATCAAACTATCTGATACTGTCCAACTTCTTCAAACAAGGTCCACAAGGTGATCAACAGAGATGGAATCCTATCATACATCGACCAGTACCGAGGTATCCGATATTCTCTAGCTTCTTTGAACAAGGTCAACAAAGTGATCAATAGAGATTGGATCCTATTGTACAATGACCAGGACCAGAGCCAATGGTTGCAACACAAGTAGTAGGACCATAGCCAGTAATGTGGTGACAATTTGCATTAGTAGAAGACTACAATGTAGTGGTGGAAGAAAGAGATGCCTTGTGGCGACAACTGGCGATAGAAGAAGAAAGGGCAGATCAAGCGGAAAGTGAGGTGACATGGTTGCAAGGTATGATAAATATAGGAGATCCTACATCATTCAATAAATTCAAATAGATAGCAACAAAGTCATGTTAGGGTTAGAGGGGTATTACATTGTTAGCCTACACCCTATCTAGATAATCTCGTGACATCATATTGATGACTTCCTGTCAGGGTTGTGGCCTCATTATGTAGCACATATCTCATCTCCTATCTAAACTTGAGCCTTCCCTTGCACCTATGGTACCTATAACTATTCTTGTGCACCTTTTAGTCTCTATGACTACTTTCTTGCCACTAGTGATAGACTTTTTCCCTGTGCATGTACTTCTATTGCCCCTGATGAATCCCCCATGGGTATATATTTTACACCATCTCTACCATTATATATCCCTCCCTATCCATATATATCAATACTCTCTCTCTCTCTCTCTCTCTCCTCATCCACATCTAGCTATCTAAGAATGGTTAGTTTTATTTCCCTATGCTTGGCCCACTACATTATATACTCAGGAGTCATTCCTATGTTAGCTAGATCTTTCTACCTAATGAAGGCTACTAGATTCATCCCCAGGAATCTAGATTGGTTTGTCCTAAATTTTTCAATATATATGCCCTATATTCCTATCTCCCACATCACATGAGGAATCAATATCTCCCTCTCTACCATCCCCCATCTTTGGCTGAACGACTACATCTCCCTACTTGGCCTATATCTCCCCACCATAGCAAGCAATAAGCTATTTAGACATAATAAAGATAGTATTTTTGGATACAACTGAGAGGGGGGGTGAATAATTTGTATGTCATTAATATAAAACTTTATCTTTTCATATTAAAATAGTAAATGAAAAATTGAAACCTCAAATGCAACACATATCAAAAGACCAAGAATTATTATTGAGGAAACCTTGTTAAGGGAAAAACCCTAGTGGGGATGAAATCCATAAATAATGCACTAGTAATAAAGTATCTCACTTACAAGATCTTTCCTTGTTAGGAGAAGATAAATACATCCAGTACAAAGTCCATTTTGAAGGAAAAACTCCTTTCTTCAAGTCAACAACCCTATTAGGAGTTGATAGGATGAGCCTTTCTTTGCTCAGAGAAACTTTCCCAATGTGAAGGTTAAATCCACCTTTTGAAGGTTAAACCCACCTTTTGGAACCACTGTCCAAATGAAAGTATATAAATATATTGATTACAAATAATGAATTGGCTAAAAATAACTCCTTTGCTAAAATAGTTCCAATGAAGTAAAATTGACACACAACCTTCTCTACATCAGCAGTCCTCACATCCACCACATTCACATTCACACACACTTCACATCACTTGATTTCTTCTTTTATACAAGATACAAATGATTTATTAGGTCGGCATGAATTAGGACTTTTCTAATAAAAATGATTTACATAAAATCTTGTCAAGATACACATGGGATCTTGAACAAGAAAATAACAAACATCAGTTGGCCATCATACTCTATAATCTATAACTTATCTTTGCAAAAGGTAGAAGACACCACATTTCATAGGTGGGCACCAAATAAGACTTCACAAGTCACACACTACAACTGACATCACTACAATCCCTATGACCTCATGTCCACACATGATGAAGTTCCACATGTATTCTACCACATCCTAAGTTATCCATGTGTGTGTGAAAATTGTACCTAGTTGTGGACACAACACTTCAGTAAAACATTAGAGGTTAGCATAATCAAAATCTAAAAAATAAATGAAACTAAGCTAACTAGGTGATTTACTGCCTTCTAGTAGGTGTGAGTATGATGTTCTTAGATTGAAATCGAGATCAGTGACAATGCAACACCTAAATGAAGGATTTAATGCTAAAGAATGAAAAACTATATGAATGCAGATTAATCTATTTTTTTGTATTTTGTATGCAATTAGGATGAAAAATTGTATGAATCTAAGCTAGAATTGATTGAAAATGATATGTAGATTTAATCTAAGAATGATATGAATTGATATGAAAATTTATGAAAAACTATGAATTATGAATTGATCTCACAAAGTCACCTGTTGCAAAAGCTTGATTCTTTGTATGTAATTTCACCAGAGTAATTGTGCAAATTCGAGAGATATGTGATTGAAAGCTTGAGGGATATTTCATGAAGAGCTGAGCTTTGTTTTTATAGAAATCCAGGGTTTGAGGAAGCATAAGAAAAACCATAAATCACTCTTGATAAACTCAGGTTGATTTTTGAGTTAACAAGAAATTAAGAATAAATAAACTCATAAAATAATGCAAAAGTAGTTTTTTACTCAAAACAGAGTTTTAGTTCACTTTTTCAACTCATCATCAGTTTTAGTTTTAGTTTGAGTTTAGAAAGTTAACAAATTGAAATTAGCAGTTGTTTTAAAGTTGACTATTTTTCTGATTGTGCATGATTTAATATGAATTAATTTAATAAATAAAGTGATTTATTTTCCACTTAATTGATTTTTGAATTAAAACAATTGATTTATGGGTTAATCAATTATTAAATCAAACTTTATTCTTATTAAATCATTAAATTTGACATTTTTGATTTTAAATCAATTAAATAAATATTCAATTGATTGTTTGTAGGAATTTTGATTTATTGTCAAAATAAAAACAATATTAATTAGGAATAAATGCAATTAAATCTAATTAAATAATTAAGTGGCAGAATTAAATGAATTAATTAAATATTCAGAATATTCAGTTAATCAACTTTAGGATAAATATGATTTATCACCAAATAATATTTAATTAAAGATAATTAGATAAATTAGGAATATTTAGGAAATATTCCCCGATGCAGAATTAGGATAAAATCAATTAGGGTTTTGAAAACTTGATGTGTAGTGTTAATCTCTATTGAGCATTTAGGGTTGTCATTAGTATCAAAGGATAGTAAACAGGTCGGTCAGTTACTTATATTGAGACAATCGATAACTAGAAGTAAGACAAAGCAATCGGTAAAGCCTTTTACACTGAGCATCACATAGTTAACCGAGCACCAACGACACTGACACTGACACTGACGGCCAGTAAACACCAAGCATCGCAGTATACACCGAGTAGATTATACAATGTTTACTGATGATCACAAAAAATGACATAGTAATAAAAAATGGCACATTATTCTATAAAAATGGTTATAATAGATCGTAAAATGGTTTGCCAAGATCGAGGAGCATTTATTGTAAAAGCTATTCATTAAATGTGATGATTATCTTATTTGTATTAGTTGATCTAGGTTATTTTGCATCGTAGATCTTAGGGTTATGATTATTTTTTTGTAACCTAATTTTTGCTAAGGCGGCAAAATATAACACTATATATTTTGTTTGTTCGCACCATTTTTATGAGGTTCTTGAAATGATATATATGAATCATGGAGCACTTGAAGAATTTTCCTATCTTCAAGACAATCAGTTTACTGAGCAGAACAGAGTATAGAGGATATCAGATTGAGCAGAATCAGACAAGGCTACCGAGCAGAATAGAGCAGAGAACCATCACAGATAAGGTGATATTTTGATAAGCACTTATAGATCTATTTCAAACAATTGAGTTGTCAACTAGCAGATACTTGCCTATTACGTTCTGACAATTGTGATAGAGTTTTTGATAAATCTCTTAACAGAGTAGACTTAATAGTCTTTGTATAAATCTTTGAACCGAGTACACACTTCATTTAGTGTTGTTAAATCCTATAAATAGGTAGATCTAGCTAATCTAATATGTTACTCCTAACAGGGTAAGATCACTAGAAGTGATCAAAACTTGTAGCCTTAACAGGAAAACCTTTTCTATCTGCAGTAGTGAAGAATTTGTGGGTGTCATCCCCACTGCAGTTTTTACCTTCTGACAAGGGTTTCTATATTACCAAAATACTTGTGTTATGTGATTGTCATATTGATTTCATGTTGTTTACTTTCTTAAGTTAACTAGATGATTGATTTATGCAATTAGATTCAAGTTATTTTGATCGGTTATCACAGTATTTAGTTATTGATCAGAAAGGTTTTATAAGTAAAGTTTTGAAGGCACTGATTTACCCCTCCCCTCTCAGTACCTATCTCTCCTAATTCCAACAATTGGTATTAGAGCATAGTTCTCTTGTTGAACAATCTAACCACTGAAGGGTAAAGATCTAAGTCATGGAGAGATATGAGCTTGACAAGACTATTGAGAATCAGAAGATACAAATGCAAATGTTTGTGGAATAGTATAAACAAGCCAAGGAAGAACTGAAAAAATTAATGGTTAAAAGAAAGAACCTTGCAATTCAGCTCAATGAAATCAGTTATCATGAAGAACCTATTGATGAAATATTTGATCATATTGGATCAAGCTCTAGAAGCATCTCTGATGGATCCAAAAGCATAATCTCTGAGTTATCTGAAAAGAATTAGCATCTATCTGAGCAAGTGAAAGCACTTCAAATCGGTCATGAATCTCAAATGGTGAGAATGGTGGAAATCATGAACAATGCTAGACAAGCTGAACAAGATTAGAATCTAGCTATTGAAGACCTTAGACTGATGACTGAACAACTTCAAGAAAAAGAAAGTGAAATACAGAGACTCATTGATCATCACTTCCAAGTATCAAATCAGATGATGACAATTAATCAAGAAATGAACCGAGTAAATGGAGAATTATCAAGAAGACTTGAAGATGTTGCAATAATCAGAGAAGATAATGAAAAATTGAGAAATGAAATAAAGACACAAAAGCAACACAATGAAATGATGAAGATAGCTAAGGATAGTTCTAAAAAGATTGATGATTTCCTGATTAATCAGAGGAGATTCGAAAGCAGAGCTAGTATAGGTTACACCAGTGAAGGAGAATCATCACAACAAGCTGAAGAAGTCAACAACAATCAAAGTCAGAAACCTAAAGTGTTGACATGCTATCACTATGGAAAACCAAGACATACATTGAATGTGTGTAGAAGCAAAGCACAAGGTAAAGTTCCTATCATTCCAAAAATCAATGGATATTGTTATTATTGTGGTAAGTTTGGACATCCAGCTTATGAATGTAGAGCTAAGAAGACTGACATTGCTATTAATACTATTGAGGAGAAAATATGCTATACTTGTAATAAGCATGGACACACTGCAAGGGACTGCAAGGCAAAAATGAAACAAGTCTGGACACCTAAAGAGAAACTACAATGAAAGCCATATCAACCGAAGAGACAAGGTAACTCATATGTTTTGGATTATAATACATGGACTAATTGTACTGCATGTGGTCGGTATGGACATATTGCAGCAAACTGTTACAGAAAGAGTCAGATTGGACAATCAAGAAACTGGACAAATGCATGGATGGCATGTATGCACTGTCACAAGGTCGGTCATGTAAGCAAAAATTGAAGAGACCGAGCACCTGATGAAAACCATATATTTGAGAGTGGATATAACATTACAGATATTATGAAGTTAAGGAACACAATGTGGAAGAAGGCATCTAATGCGAATACTGAGTCAAGTAACACTATTGGTGAAACCTCGTCCACTGGATTGGGTGACATCGGTACCTCCACTTAAGATGACAAGGTATGTATGGAACTGACATTTTAAATAATCACATTTTACATATAGTTCCTTATATATGATGTACAAATACCAAATCTGCATGAATAAAGATGCACCATGGTTTATGTGTTATAAGTTTATAAATGTCAGATAGTTGGTAAAAGAAGAAACATGAGTTGGTTACCCATTGGTAATCACTATACAAGGTTAACTGACAACAGTGCAAATCGATGAAGAAATTCTATGTTAACCGAGCAAAAGATATTATAGACATTATTGAGTTGACAGCTGTTTCGTACCAAAAGTTAGGTCATGCATTTAATGCATCAAAGTTTGAGCGGGAATATTGAAAACCCTATAAATATGTGGAAACAGAGTTCATTGTTACATTGCGATTTTGAAGAAAGGAGATCTTACAGAGAAGAGTTCGAGCTAAATATTTTTAGAATAGATTCAAAGCTACTGTAGATCAAACGGATGACAATTCTTTGACGATAACAAGTAAGTTCATCCGCCTACCGAACACTGGTTATCTATTGTTTTTTGAAACCCTAGAAACAATTTATGGCATCGACTTCGACCGCAAGAAAATCATAGAACATTGAGGAGGAAGTGGAATTAATTGTTAGGGCACACTTTGCCGAGGAGAAATTCAAATCTCATCCCAAGGTCGCAACACAAACAGACAATATGGGCACATTTTCTAGTATTCCAGATAAGGTTTTGTTAATAGAAGATGTTAGGGCCTACATTCACTGCAAGATCAGTGAAGTATGTGATTTTGAGACCATTGCAGCTTATAAGCAAATTTGTGGACCAGATGGTAAGATTAAATCCAAATATAAGAAGATTGAAGAGTCAGGGTTATGGTGTTTCACATACTTCCCACAATCCTTCCACAATGACTGGATAAGAATTGTGCTAAGCAGATTTCATGATGGAAAATTTTGGCTAGATAAACTTGTTGAGGTCACTAAGAAGATTATCAGTAGGGTTACTGGGTACCCTACAACCGACAAAGCCAAAGCCTTTCAAAGTTCATCTCATCTCGACGTAGAAAAGAACACTGGAGCTCAATGGGATAGTAGGACACTAAAAATCTCAACTATCAAAGATCCAGTGGTAAAATTCATAGCTCATGTCATTGGGTACAAGATATTCCAATCAAGCAGACCAAATAGTGTACCCTACAGCACCGTGGACATGGCTTACAAAACTATGAAGAAAGATCACCAGGTTGATCTTGTCAAGCTACTACTACATAAACTGCATGACAATATGAAGATAATAAAAGCAAAGAAGTCCAATACATGTAAGTACGGATCACTACTTGTATGTACATTTCTCTATCTACAAAAATATGTACCAGGTATTGGTAAATTAAACTAGCAATCAGACAAACCGATAATTGCTCAAATCGGTGAAATGATGAGAAGTCTAGGAGACAATCTGAACAAGGAATTCAATGCATATTTTAAGGAATTTCAAACAAAAATGCAACAAAGAATTAGAATTCCAAAGGAATTAGTAAGTAAATTTGAAGATGACATATGCTTTGTGGTAAGCACATACCGCACAATGATAAAGGTAGTAGAATCGAGAACAAAATGGCTAGCTCTGATGGGTTATGAAATGAATCATGATTTCACTTTGAAATCTATCAATGCATTGCTGGCATTACCGATAGATATCACTGCTAGTAGGTTTGGTGTATATGAGGAAGCTAAGTCTAGAATCACAATGGACATAGAGATCGAAAAAATGTCTAGAAGGGCAAAGAAAATGAGAAAAGATCTCTCAGCAAAATGTGGAAATGTATTTGACTCACCTAAGGAGTCATCGGTTGATGAGACAACTAAAGGTCAGTTACAGTTGGCTGACAAGCCCTATAACAGTGAGGAGACCAAGTCAGACAAAGAAAAGGATCACACACCGGTTCCTCCCACCAATGATGAACAAGAAATTCAGCTACCAGAGTCTGAAGGAATGAGGACATGTTCATCAATTGTAGCTCAATCTATTGAGAAAGAAGAAGTAGTAAAAGTAGCAAAAAGAAGAGCAGCTACACCGAAAAAGAAATACATAAAGAGAAAGAACAAGAAGGTAGCTGAGCCACCTAAGAAAAGGAGGAAATACATAAGGAGTAAAGAAGATATAGAGGAGACTGACACTGAAAATGACCCTGATCAATTCAAGTTAGTTCATAATAGGGAAAGTACTATAGAAGAAATTATTGAAGATATAATTGAGAATGGAAATCTTACAGATCCAGGCATAGGGAAATTTGGAAAAATGTCAATTGAGGACAAAACAAAGATAGAACATGCTATTGTCCAAATGATGATAAAATTCAAGAGAGTACCGATGGAATTTGCATGTCAATTGCCAAAAGAACTTGATGAAAAAATAAGTGAGAGATGGGCTATTGAATTAGATACAGAGAAAAGGAAAAGAGAATGGTCACTAGGCCAAGTAGCCTCACACTTTAGCTATGTTGAGGTAAGTGAATACATGACAAAGTATCAGGCTAGATTTCTAGTCAAGAATAGAGCAATGCAGATCATGGATGAGAATGTGGATGATATGGATGTCATATGTGATTCTCTATGGACATCAATTTTGAAAGCAAAAGAGAAAGCTGAATAGGAAGCATTCCTGAAATTGTCTAAGAAGAGACATAGTTCAAAAGATAAAGGTATTTTCATTGATGATAACAAAGGTAAGAAAATAGAAGACACCGGTATATCAGCTACCGAGGTAATTGATATCACAAAACAAAAGGAAGAAATCAAAATTTCACAGGATGCACCAGATCAAGTTAAGATCCACTTGCAAAAGAAAATTGATGATGATGTTCTCATTGAGGACATCATTAACGATGATCTTGATGATGCGGATGATGAATATGTGACCATTGCACCATACAAAGATGAAGCATTTGACACTGCTACTGTACTCACATCACTATCGAGTGAACTACCTATACTTGCAGAGGCAGTTGAAATAATCTCACAAGTACAACTTGATGTCTCTCATCCTGAGCCAATTAAAGATACTACTAAGATTCAAGCACCCGAGCAACCTACAGATACAAATGAGCCTAACAAACCAGAGGCACAGTCTACAAAACCAAAGGAACTAGAAGAAACCAAGTCAACCAAGGTGAACCCACCTAACACTACAACCGAGACTCCCACACAATCTACCGAGGAGTAGAAGAAGGATGATACAGTGTCAACTGGGAAGGATACTCCAAGGAGTCAAGAAAAAGCTATTGTCATAAGTGAGAAGAAGTCACCTCTTGCCTAGAAGAAGAAGAAGAAGAAAGCCAAAGGGCTAGTCACCATTGATGAAGTTATCATTATACTAGAATGTGACCCAAGAACCCTAAGCCCCGAGGAACTAAGTAGGTATGGGGAGTTATGTTCAAGGAAAGTAGCACAAGAGAAGTTAAGGAAAGAACAAAAACACAAAGAAGTGTTAAATGATGTACGAGATATTCTACAATAGATAGTACTGGAAACAAATATTGATGAGAATACTTCCATCATAGATCAGCTTGCCACACTCACTGACAAAATCAATGCCCTTGATACAGATGCAAACAAAAGAATAGAAGAAAGGGTAGAATCCAAGATTTAGAACAAATTGGCAGAAAGGATTAGCACAAAAGTGGCACTGAAAAAAGTAAAATTATCTGAGGTCATTACCGAGGTAAAATCTATCACCTAGATAATTTGTCAACTTCTAATCAAGCTTTGTACTTCAGACACCTTCACTGTAGAAGTCAGTGAAAAGATAAAATTTTTAGAAGTAGAGATAAAGTTGAGTACACAAGTAGCTATCATTGAGCCAACTGCTTTCTTAAAGCATATTAACTGAGTTCAGGAAGTCTAGCGGCTGATAGCAGATTTAAGGAAACAAGAAGCGCACATCACCAATCAGGCTACAGAGTTACAGAAAGAACTCACTCCTTACCTGAAGATTTCTGAAACACACATTATCAAAGTTGAGAAACTTGTAGCAACACCAGAGATTTCGGTGTTAGATAATATCTTTGACATGCATGCACAAGTCGGTCTTGAGCATATTGCTCTTACCAACTTGAAAGAGGAGTGGGAAAACCTCTTGGAGTCTGTACAGAAAACCCATCCAAACATTTTTGATAAGATGTAAGTATACATTATATTTTTTTTCCATTTGGCATTATTATCAAAAAGGGGGAAAACCATGTATATGCCAAATTAGTATACTTTGATATGTATATTACATACTACTGAGAGCATGCACCGAGGGGGAGTACTTTTTGTACTTAGAAATTTTGTTATGTATATGGCGGAGATATAAGGAATATATAGAAACATTTTTTCTATATACATTTTGAAGTTTTGATACTAATGCCTACAAAGGGGGAGATTGTTAATCTCTATTGAGCATTTAAGGTTGTCATTAGTATCAAAGGATAGTAAATAGGTTGGTCAGTTACTTATATTGAGACAATCGGTAACTACAAGTAAGATAGAGCAGTCGGTAAAGCCTTTTACACTAAGCATCACATAGTTAACCGAGCACCAGGGACACTGACATCGATGGTCAGTAAACACTGAGCATCATAGTATACACCAAGTAGATTATACAGTGTTTACCGATGATCACAGAAAATGACATAGTAATAAAAAATGGCACATTATTCTATGAAAATGGTTATAACAGATCGTAAAATGGTTTACCAAGATCGAGGAGCATTTATTGTAAAAGATATTCATTAAATGCAATGATTATCTTATTCGTATTAGTTGATCTAGGTTATTTTACATCGTAGATCTTAGGGTTATGATTATTTTTTTTGTAACCAAATTTTTTCTAAGGCGGCAAAATAGAACACTATATATTTTTTTTGTTCACACCATTTTTATGAGGTTGTTGAACTGATATATATGAATCACGAAGCACTTGAAGAATTTTCCTATCTTCAAGACAATCAGTTTACCGAGCAGAACAGAGTATAGAGGATATCAGATTGAGCAGAATCAGACAAGGCTACCGAGCAGAATAGAGCAGAGAACCATCACAAATAAGGTGATATTTTGATAAGAACTTATAGATTTGTTTCAGACAATTGATTTGTCAACTAGCAGATACTTTCCTATTACCTTCTGACAATTGTGATAGAGTTTTTGATAAATCTCTTAACAGAGTAGACTTAATAGTCTTTGTATAAATCTCTTAACCAAGTACACACTTCATTTAGTATTGTTAAATCCTATAACTAGGTAGATCTAGCTGATCTAATATGTTACTCCTAATAGGGTAAGATCACCAAAAGTGATCAAAACTTGTAGCCTTAATAGGAAAACCTTTTCTATCTGCAGTAGTGAAGAATTTGTGGGTGTCATCCCCACTGCAGTTTTTACCTTCTAACAAGGGTTTTTGGATTACCAAAATACTTGTGTTATGTGATTTTCATATTGATTTCATGTTGTTCACTTTCTTAAGTTAAATAGATGATTGATTTATGCAATTAGATTCAAGTTATTTTGATCAGTTATCATAGTATTCAGTTATTGATCAGAAAGGTTTTATAAGTAAAGTTTTGAAGGCACTGATTCACCCCTCCCCTCTTAGTTCCTATCTCTCCTAATTCCAATAGTGCAGATGTGCCTTAGGTTAGGACTTTGATGTTGATTTCATTCGAATTATTGATATAGGAGGTTAATGAACCTATAGCCTATTTTTGGGTATTACATTTTGCCCCTCTTTGAATTACTGTGTGAAGTGCAGTGGTTCAAAGATTAGTCTGTGTTTGATGTATGAAACTGATTTGAAAGATTAATTGATTTTGAGATAGAAATTGATTGAAAGATTTAAAGATGTAAGATTTAGGTCCTGATTGACCAAAGATAATGTTAACTATAATAGTAATGAACTAGTGATTATGAAAAAGTGCCAAAATGCCTGATTTTGAACCTTATGATTGTGAAGAAGTGAGTGACCGATTCCAGACTTGATTGTCCCAAGAGAATCATATTGGTATCAAATCCTAAACCCATCAGTTATGAATAACCAAGGAAATAACACTAATGAATCGATGGTTACAAAAAGTTGATACAGTTTACAAGATAGATTTAGGATACTAGATTGATATGGATCTCGATGAATCTGATATGCCGCAAGAGATGATAGAGTTTTCCCCAAGAAATGAGGACTTTAGATGAATCAGTAAGTAGACATGGTTGTTGTCTTGATCACTGAGGAAAGATTTGATTTATAGACTTAGATTTACAGACTTGAATGATGTGTAATACCATTCCCCCTTCGAGATGAAAATTGAAATCTGACAAGAAAAGTCAGCATTGTATAGTTTAGAAGCATGTTAATTGATTTGAGAAGTGGTTATACACATCTGTGAATGCATTCTACATCGTTTAGAGGTCTTGAAGACCAAGTCTAACTAGATTTGACCATGGTTGACCAAGTTGAAATTTTGATAGTTTGATGTGAGATAATCAATTAAGTTGAAAAATGGATTTCTTTGATGTTTGAAGGTTGAATATGTAAGCAATTTACAATATAAATGATCTCAGATTTCAATTTTGATCCTGAAAAAGGATTCTACTTGTTGTTTCATTGGAGGAACCTTCATACAATGCTCAGTCCTTGTGTCATGTTTAGCTTTTTTGGTTTTGAAAAATCGTTTAAGTGTTCAAACAAATTTTGAGATCATGAAAAGTGAAAAATGAAATGCAAACACTAATACATTTGGGGTGAAATTGCGACGGCAGGCAAATGTCATGCGGTTTTGGCCTTTTTTTTTCAAATATGGCCCGACACCGTCGCAATTTGCGACGACAATACATTTGGCACTGTCGCAATTGCGACGTTGTTGGGATATAAGCGCAAAATTAAAAAGGAACGTTGTCATGTGTGTTTTCAACAGCGCCGTAACCCTCCGCGAAATCACATCAGGATATAAGGGCAAAAAAAATAAGAACTTTGTCATTTGTGTTTTCAACAGCGCCGTAACCCTCCGTGAAATCACATCGGGATATAAGGGCAAAAAAAACAAGAACGTTGTCATTTGTGTTTTCAACAGCGCCGTAACCCTCCGCGAAATCACAGCTACAATTTCTGAGTACGTTGGGTTTATTTTTCTTTTGTCATTATTATGTAATCTGGTATTCAGCTGTTAGAGAGCTAAAATACCCAGAAATGAGGACATATCTATGTTGAATTTATTGTTAGCGGCTTTGGTTATTTAGAAGTTTAATTTTATTTGTTCATCTTTCAAGCACAAACATTTTGTGGACCGTAACGTCTTCATTGTTTCAGGTATGCAGTGAAACAGCCCTAACTTGCAATTGCGATGTTGTCGGGATATAAGGGAAAAAAAAAAAGGAACGTTGTCATTTGTGTTTTCAACAGCACCGTAACCCTCCGCGAAATCACATCGGGATATAAGGGCAAAAAAAACAAGAACATTGTCATTTGTGTTTTCAACAGCGCCGAGAGAGATTCCCTCTGCGAAATCACAGCTACAATTTTTGAGTACGTTGGGTTTATTTTTCTTTTGTCATTATTATGTAATCTGGTATTCAGCTGTTACAGAGCTAAAATACCCAGAAATGAGGACATATCTGTGTTGAATTTATTGTTAGCGGCTTTGGTTATTTAGAAGTTTAATTTTATTTGTTCATCTTTCAAGCACAAACGTTTTGTGGACTGTAATGTCTTCATTGTTTCGGGTATGCAATGAAACAGCCCTAACTTGCGACTACCTTCACGGTACTTGTGTACATTATCATGTTGTCTTTACAGTGACTGTCCTCATTCAAGTGGCAATTACACAAGGGACAGTCACTGTGAGATGTCCTCATTTGTGACAAGGACAGTCACACTTAGGATATCTCATAGTGATATTCCCTTGTGTAATTTCCACTTGAATGTATTGCTATTGAACCACATTAATGCTTTTCTTCTTCAACAAATGAGGACAGTCACTGTAAAGACAACATGATAATGTACACAATTACCAAAAAATGATCTTGTTAATTGATGTAACACTTTGTCTTGCTCACTCCCTATCCTTCACTAGGGTCTCTTTAGGCCAATTTTTTGACTTGATAGGGTACTTAACTATCCCTACACTCTTTAGGTATCTCTACCCAAGATCCCACTCCTTCAACTAGTGCACACCAACAAGAAATACAACGAACTCTGCTCAATACCAATCTAGCTACTAGGACACTCCTAGTCTTGTCTTCACAAATTGAAACACATTCAACTAGAACTTTACTCCATGGAGAGGCTGGCCACTAGGACCTCTATTGGTTTCAATATTACTCCTTCACCTATACTTTTCATTAGTACTTCAATCCGGTTCATCAAACCATGCCAATTGCACCCAAAAATAGGCTGCTAGAAATTAGGCCTTTGTCAAGCCTTTTTGTTTATATTAAGCCACCTAAAGGGCTTAGGATTCAGATGCCCTTTATTGAGAACTCCAAGATATCTAAGGTCTTCTCCTCCTAGATTTTTTGTACACCAACTGCTACAGCCATGCCTGAAAACAAGTATTTTGACACAACTTGGACAGTCTGACTAAGAGTTTGTTTTCTTAGCAGCCAAAGAAACTCACCCAATCTTCTAATTTGACTTGGGGCTTCTTTAGATGTGTGTCTACCTCTCCATGAGATTTTAGTTGAAGCAACCAATGCATTCAACTTGTTGTAATCTTCTTGTAATGATTTGTCATCCCTAACTGTGCTCAACTGACTCACCTAGGACATCATTGCAAACATAGAAAATGAGCTTCCCAGGGCCCCTCCTTCCAAACATATAGTACATGGAGTCTCCTCACCCATTCCAAGAGCCCGTACAAAATTGACAATGGAATGATGAGCTAAGACTCCATTTGTTCAACCTGCCTGGTTCAAACCAATGATAGGGTACTTAACAAAAGAATTAACAAACTAGTTGGAATGCTTCAAAACTCAAAAAAAACACAACACAGAATAAAAAAACAACTTGTACTAACTTTTCCAATAGACACTGCGAGCTATCTAATCCATTAATCAACTGAAAACAAAGAAACAAAAAAACTCAAGAATTCACTAAAACCGTGTTACTCTACAAATCTTC
Organism: Chamaecyparis obtusa; assembly: GCA_027943335.1. Taxonomy (NCBI): domain Eukaryota; kingdom Viridiplantae; phylum Streptophyta; class Pinopsida; order Cupressales; family Cupressaceae; genus Chamaecyparis; species Chamaecyparis obtusa. The sequence goes on from BSBK01011791.1 coordinate 47,042, forward strand.
TTAATTCCAAATGTTTTTCCCCCCAACCTTTTACACAGATCGATGGAGGCCTCTTATAGTTGATCTGATGCCTAATTCAATGGTTTCATATAGTTACATAACCATCTTACTCGAAAATGCTCCCTTGCACAAATGTTGTCAATGTTGTGAATGACAACATTGACAACTTGTTACAACCTTTGGGATTTTGGTTCAAAACTTATTGTTCAAACACCATAAGACCCTAACCATGACTTAGTTAGGCTATTTAGACCTCACATAGGCCACTTCTACACTTCTTTGCCCAATTTGACCCCTAAATGCTTCATTCCCACTTTTGCCACAATATTGGTAACTTGGGTACAAATTGGCACTTGCCTTCACAAAGGTCACACATGAGGACATCTCACAGTGATCGATTGTCCCTTGTGTAATTGCCACTTGAATGTATTGCTATTGAACCACATTAATGCTTTTCTTCTTCAAAAAATGAGGATAGTCACTCTAAAGACAACATGATAATGTACACTCACTGTAAGGACAGTCACAAATGAGGACATCTCACAGTGACTGTCCCTTGTGTAATTGCCGCTTGAATGTATTGCTATTGAACCACATTAATGCTTTTCTTCTTCAACAAATGAGGACAGTCACTCTAAAGACAACATGATAATGTACACTCACTGTAAGGATAGTCACAAATGAGGACATCTCACAGTGACTGTCCCTTGTGTAATTGCTGCTTGAATTACACAAGGGACAGTCATTGTGAGATGTCCTCATTTGTGACAAGCACAGTCACACATGAGGACATCTCACAGTGATTGTCCCTTGTGTAATTGCCACTTGAATGTATTGCTATTGAACCACATTAATGCTTTTCTTCTTCAACAAATGAGGACAGTCACTCTAAAGACAACATGATAATGTACACTCACTGTAAGGACAGTCACAAATGAGGACATCTCACAGTGACTGTCCCTTGTGTAATTTCTGCTTGAATTACATAAGGGACAGTCATTGTGAGATGTCCTCATTTGTGACAAGGATAGTCACACATGAGGACATCTCACAGTGATTGTCCCTTGTGTAATTGTCACTTGAATGTATTGCTATTGAACCACATTAATGCTTTTCTTCTTCAACAAATGAGGACAGTCACTCTAAAGACAACATGATAATGTACACTCACTGTAAGGACAGTCACAAATGAGGACATCTCATAGTGACTGTCCCTTGTGTAATTGCCGCTTGAATTACACAAGGGACAGTCATTGTGAGATGTCCTCATTTGTGACAAGGACAGTCACACATGAGGACATCTCACAGTGATTGTCTGTAATGTCCCCTTTTTGGCTAACTTGGAAAACAGGAACAATTACTCCACTTCTCAGACTTACTCTATCAGATACTTACAATTAAACTAAGTAATGGAGGTTACTTAAGGTATCAACCGCTATTTCAGATTCAATCACAATATGTGTGCAAGATGATATTGATACCAATATGTTTAATAGCACTGTCGGATATAATGATATGAAATATGCTATGAATATGATGTTTCCTATCACTTATAGTGATAGTATAATGATGGTATGTCTGATATAAACAATATCGATATACAATCAATAAGTATTGCTTACAGCATTGTATTTGCTGTGTCTGATATGATGATGTAATTATGCAAATGTGTAATATCGCTATGAGTGATATGTTGCTATTTCAGATTCTGAATTATATGCTTGCAACTTCAAATATTGATGCTGTTTCTGACTATCCTTTCTATCTGTGCAATCATGGTGTTGTCTCTGATCTGCAATGATAAACTTGAAACCAAACTGCCAAAGGCAGATGCTCTATTGAGTATATCCAAATATGGATAAGTAAATAAAGTTCTAATGATGCCTTGAGTGACTGACGAGAATGCATTCTTATATTGTCTTTAACAAATGAAGAGATGCTATGAATGAGACGTGTCTTGTTTCTTCCTCCATGTCCCTTTGTTAATCACACCTTTCCATAATCCGACAGTTCACATAATATTATTTCATTATTTTCTGATCATAGATAACTCCCAGATTGACTCAATATCAAATCTTTTTATGAAGGTAATCTTCCCTAATTGGTAGTGCAACCAGTAGTTAACATCCATTGTGTTTGTATTAGTTTGGTCTAACTATCATTAGTATTTAGTCAATCGATATTAACTCTTGCCTTATCCCATATTGTTATGATGATATCCAATCTCTCTACTCTGATATAAGTCGATATCATTTTCTGATAATTGTCCATTTATTGGTTGATTGCTGGTAATGGAGTTTGATCTTCAAATTGACTTCCATTCCTGTTAATACTTAAGGATACATTGTACTTATTATCCATGACTGATGCCTCATTCATCAATAGCTTGTGATATAATCACTGATGCTTTTGTGTTTCTACAAGATGTGGTTTATCTCAGACAATCGATAATCTTTCAATCCTTTAGTCGATATCCTCCTATGTGGTGTCTATTGATATAGATAGTAGAATTCAATCTAGTTTATGTTATTGTCATGATAACATAGGAAGTGATGGTGCATATTTGCTAGCGGGTCTTCATGTTTGATATTGCTTTATCGGATATGTCATTGTCTAAACTTGTGCAATTAATGATTATTTATAATATATGAATGGTTATCCTTCTTGCTTATCAATACATCTTCTGAAACACATAGCGACCTATCCCTTATTCATATCATGTTGATCTTGACTTCATAGTATTTGGTTCATTAATCATCCTCTCATGGTATCGATGTGTAATGACTAGTGATTGTTGTATCACTTCTTCATTCCTCATCGTGATAGATAATGCAGATGTTTAATGTAGATGTATATCGATTACAGATATTCGATATTGCTTTAAACGTTATTATTATTATTATTATTATTAATGTTATTGTTATTATTAAATATTATAATTAATGATGTTAGTAATATTAATAATATTATAATAAATATTATTATAGTGATAACATATTGTTTTATATTGAGAGGTTTATTAATATTATTTATATATTAAAATTATTATATCAATAATTGATTTAATATTATTACTTAATATATTATTATAATATAATATATATAATTTATTAATAATTATTTATTATTAATTTATATTATAATTATATTATTTATTAATATTTTAATATTATTTAATTAACATATTACTTATTATGCTAACTATATATTATTATTATCTTTTGATAATAATTATATATTATTGTTATATACCGTTAATAATAGATTATTATATATCATCTAATCATTTTATTATTATACTAAGTTCAATATGTCATGGCTCATGACATTGTCCCTTGTGTAATTGCCACTTGAATGTATTGCTATTGAACCACATTAATGCTTTTCTTCTTCAACAAATGAGGACAGTCACTCTAAAGACAACATGATAATGTACACTCATTGTAAGGACAGTCACAAATGAGGACATCTCACAGTGACTGTCCCTTGTGTAATTGCCACTTGAATTACACAAGGGACAGTCATTGTGAGATGTCCTCATTTGTGACAAGGACAGTCACACATGAGGACATCTCACAGTGATTGTCCCTTGTGTAATTGCCACTTGAATGTATTGCTATTGAACCACATTAATGCTTTTCTTCTTCAACAAATGAGGACAGTCACTCTAAAGACACCATGATAATGTACACTCACTGTAAGGACAGTCACAAATGAGGACATCTCATAGTGACTGTCCCTTGTGTAATTGCCACTTGAATGTATTGCTATTCAGCCACATTAATGCTTTTCTTCTTCAACAAATGAGGATAGTCACTCTAAGGACAACATGATAATGTACACTCACTGTAAGTGTACATTATCATGTTGTATTACAAATGGACCTTATGTTGGTCGGGATATAAGTGCAAAAAAAAAAAGGAACGTTGTCATTTGTGTTTTCAACAGCGCCGAGAGAGATTCCCTCCGCGAAATCAAGCGGGTTATCATTTGTGTTTTGAACAAAGCGGGTTGTCATTTGTGTTTTGAATAGAACCGAGAGAGATTCCCTCCATGAAATCAAGCGGGTTGTCATTTGTGTTTTCAACAATGCCGAGAGAGATTCCCTTCGCAAAATCACAGATACAATTTCTGAGTACGTTGGGTTTATTTTTCTTTTGTCATTATTATTTAATCTGGTATTCATCTGTTAGAGAGCTAAAATAGCCAGAAATGAGGACATATCTGTGTTGAATTTATTGTTAGCGGCTTTGGTTATTTAGAATGCTTCCCCACAATACTTAATTACACAAGGGACAGTCACTGTGAGATGTCCTCATTTGTGACAAGGACAGTCACACATGAGGACATCTCACAGTGACTGTCCCTTGTGTAATTGCCACTTGAATGTATTGCTATTCAACCACATTTATGGGCCCGTTTGGACCACGACACACAGTAGCATCTACAGAGAAGAATATCCCAGGTGTAACAAGTTGTAAGAATATACCAACAGTTCTAAGAAGTTCCCTAGCACGTAGTAGCATCTACAGAGAAGAATATACAACATGAGGGCAGCCACTGTAAAGACAACATGATAATGTACACTCATTGTATGTGTACATTATCATGTTGTCTTTACAGTGACTGACCTCATTCAAGTGGCAATTACACAAGGGACAGTCACTGTGAGATGTCCTCATTTGTGACAAGGACAGTCACACATGAGGATATCTCACAGTGACTGTCCCTTGTGTAAGCCACTTGAATGTATTGCTATTCAACCACATTTATGGGCCCGTTTGGACCACGGCACACAGTAGCATCTACAGAGAAAAATATTCCAGGTGTAACAAGTTGTAAGAATATACCAACAGTTCTAAGAAGTTCCCTAGCACATAGTAGCATCTTCTAATTGTCTATACCACTTCACAAGGTATTGTTTGCACACATTGTTTTTGGTTCTTTTGATGACCCTTGTTTTGAAATTGCTATTAGGCCTTGTAGCTTATATGTTTTGATTGCTGGAGAGCTTCTAAAGCTAAGCAAGAAGACCATTGCACGAGTTATAGCCGCGCGCTCAGGTTTGAAAATTGTATATTTTTTAATCTAATGTATATTTTAACTAGACTTTTCGCTTATTTTTGCTGTATATTTTAATCTAAAGGGAATCATGGATGTGAACTTGAAAGAATTTTGTACTTAGTTCTTATGGAGAGAATAGTAGTAGTTTACGGTCTAATATCAAATAGAGTTTTCCAATTACAGAAAGTTAATGAATTCTAATAGCTTATATGTTTTGATTGCTGGAGAGCTTCTAGAGCTAAGCAAGAAGACCATTGCACGAGTTATAGCTGCGCGCTCAGGTTTGAAAATTGTATATATTTTAATCTAATGTATATTTTAATCCTTTTGCCATGTCATGTAATATGTCTTGCCTTGTAGCTTATATGTTTTGAAATTGCTGTTAGGCCTTGTAGCTTATATGTTTTGATTGCTAGAGAGCTTCTAGAGCTAAGCAAGAAGACCATTGTACTAGTCGTAGCCGCGCGCTCAGGCATGAAAATTGTATATTTTTTAATCTAATGTATATTTTAACTAGACTTTTAAAATATTAAAGGATTTAACTAGGTCTAAGAAGATTTGTGTACTTTTGACAATTTTGCTTAGTCACTGAAAGTTGTAGACCGAAGTTTTCATAGCCCAATTTTTGCTTCCTGCGAAGAACGATCATGTCAGATAATATAAGTGAAGAACAAAATAGGGAGACAATCGCTAGATTGTGGTCTAACTTGAAAAGAAAAGGTGATGGAAAATGTTATTGTCCCTGCAAAATTTGTAAGGGCTTAAACCGTAGAAGATTGCTAATCAAAATAGTTAAGAGACATTGTAGGGAGAATGGTCACATTGAAGGGGAGCATGACTATCATCCACTGGTAAGTTGTTCATTATATCATTTTAACAATTTATATACATATGAAATCACTTGATGATGAGTTGAAGATCATGGTTTATTTATGTTAATCAATTTTATATAGGTTGATCTCCCCAGGGAAGTACATGATATGGAGGAACATGGGGGTGCGAATATCCAAGGTTAAGATAATGATCCCATGGAAGATGATGATCATGCGCTAGAAAACACAATTGAAGATGATGGTATAAATACATTGATCCATGACACATTTAGTCCAAGCGGATCTGATCATGATGATGATGATAGCCTTGATGTACCTCTACTTGAGAAGGCATACGAGCCCCTATACAAAGACTCCCAAACAACTCTTCTCTCTGCTGTATTGTTGTTGTTGAACTTGAAGGTTATGAATGGTTTATCCAACATAACAATGTCACGTATGTTAAGGTATGTCATATATGTCTTTATAGTTAACAAAGGGTGAATAATGTACCACTAATATTGTTTATATTAACAACTTATATTTTTTGCTGTAGATTGATAGGCGAGTTTTTGTTACCACCATCAAATATTCTACCTCGCTCATATCGAGAATTATCTACTATTATGAAAGATATTGGAATGGAGTATCAAGCAATACATGCTTGTCCCAATGATCATATTATATATTATAAAGAACATGAATTTGCAACACAATGCCCTGTATGTCATACGAGTAGATATCGAACAGATCGAATAACAAAAAAGGTGCCTCACAAGGTTCTTCGTTACATCCCCATTATTCCACGGATACGACAATTATTCAGGTGTACTAGCTTGGCACAATTTATGGATTACCATGCACGCAATAGAAGTCGAGATGACATTATTCGAATCCCTGCGGATGGTTCGGCATTTATGCACATAGAGGAAAAGTGGCAACACTTCAAAGAAGAACCTTGTAATCTCAGGCTTTCATTGGCAGTGGATGGTGTCAATCCATTTGGAGAGATGAGATTTGTTTGCTTGGTGTGGCCTGTTTTTGTTATCAACAATAACATTCCTCCGTGGATGTCAATAAAGAGGGAGCACATTATGTTGGCAATGATTGTTCCAGGTATTTTATCATTTGATAGTTATTAATTTACATGTACTTACAAATCTTACAGTAAAATGGTCACAATAATTATGTAATGTTACTGTTCATTCAAGTAGGTAAATATCAAGTTAAAGATATGAATGTATATATTGAGCCTCTTATTGACGAGTTGGTAGAGTTATGGAACGGTGTCACTATGTATGACGTGTCTAGACCAATAGGACAAAGACAATTTCAATTCCATGCAATACTTGTATGGACAATACATGATGCCCCAGGGCTAACACATTTTTGTGGTATGTTATAGTGAATTCAAGTTGTGCATGATAATTCTAATTATAAAAATCAACATATTTAATAATCCAATTATATCATTATCTTGTAGGTCTTCAAACAAAGGGAAAATTTGCATGTCCAGTTTGTTGTCCAAAGATAAAATCTCGTCATTCAAAAAGTTTAGGAAAGCATGTGTTTGATGAGTACAGACACTTCCTCCACAGGAATCATAAGTATCGAAGTATGAAAAAACATCTTTTCAATGGGAAAGAAGAGACTACATCAAAGCCACGAAGAATGACACCTCGCCTATGGAAGTTGGAATATAATAGAATTAATCGTCGAGGTAATGTCGTTCCACTTAATGGTTTATGTTTGTAATTTATATATTTCTATTGTGATTTTTGTTTACTAATTATGTAATTGATGATTGTGAAGGTCGTCAAGGCACTACTGACAACCTTCCAAAGGGACTAAAAAGCTATCCCAGACAATTTAGTAGGTTGCCCTACTACGAGGACCTACAAATTGTGCATTTGTTTGATCTTATGCATGTTGGAAAGAATATAACAGAGACATTGTGGAAAATACTGGATGGAAGGCGTGACAAAGAAAAAATTGTCAAAATTTGTAATGACATTCATGAATCCAATCATGCACTGAAGAATTTCATTCACTCAAATAGCAATAGAGATCAGATTAATATAAGTGCCCTTCCTTGGTTATTAACGGAGCAGCAAAGTGATGCCATAAAAGAAGTCATACGAAAAATTCAATTTCCCACAGGATTTGCTGGGAACATAAGCAATCTCATATCAAAGAAAAGTGAATTTGGGCCAGGGCTCAAAACGCATGATTGGCATACTTTCATCAAGGTAAGTTATGTTCTTCTGTATTTACAATATATTCATAAACTACGTGTACTATTCATTATGTTATGTTAGAAAATAATGAAATGATTGGTTTATAATTACTGCAGTACGTGCTACCTCTATCTCTCCCAGAGCACTTCAACAATAACATCAAACAAGTGATATATGATCTTGGAAAATACATGAGGTAAGCAGTAATATCTGTTCAATTTGTTGTATATATTTATTATATTCGTGATTTGTTTTTCTTGCTATGTAATCTATTGTATATTATTTTGTAAAGTCTCGTATTTATATATTTTTTGTGACTTGAATCTCTTAATGTAGGTGGTTGTCATCTAAAGAAATCCATAAAGAAGATATAAACTATTGGAAGAGAAGAATTCCTCATTTATTGTGTGAAATGCAAAAGTGTCTACCTCCAACTTTTTTCAATGCACAAGAACACTACCTCATACACCAAGTTGAGGAGATTGAATTGTGTGGACCTGCACACACTAGGTCAATGTGGATGGTTGAGAGGCACTTGAAATCTTTGAAGGCTTTGGTTCGACAAAGAGCACATCCTGAGGGTTCTATGGTAGAGGGATACATGGTATACCAGACTATGGTGTACATTACTGAATATCTTCCTAAGTTTGCTTCAAATATCCATGTAGATCGCATTTGGGATCTCGACCCTTTTAAAAAATTCAAAGGGGAGTACTTGATGGGGAAAGGTAGATTGAGGAAAGTGATAGGTAATAAATTATAAGATGTTATTGTAATAAATTATTTCTTAATCTTCAAAATAAATCGGTTGTAAGTCGTCTATTTTTTTTTTGTACAGTTGCTCGAGAGTGGGATGCACTACATTTGTATATTGAAAACAATCTTGATTGGATGACGGTATGGATTGAACGATGTCAAAATTCTGGTCACACATTAACATGGGAAGGTGTATCTTCATTGGTTAAAAAAGCTCATCGTAATAGAGATTCTAATGTTACGCAAAGGGAAATAGATTTAGCATATGGTTTAAGAGATTTCCAGGTACGTACAAAATTATTAATCACCCGTATGTTTATCAACTCATGATATAATAATTTTGACATGTTTCACATATTATTATAGGTTAAACACCACAAGGGTATGTTCTGTAATGGTCAAAAATTTCGCGTCAAAGTGTTGGATGACACGAAGAAAACTTGTGATTCTGGAATAACTGCAGTATTTCAAGTGACTAATATTTCATCTAGAAATGACTTAGATCCTCAAGAGTCTAAAAATCAATACTATGGCATTTTGGATGATATACTTGAGTGCGACTTTAGTTCCTTCAAATTAGTACTCTTCGTTGTCAAATGGTATAGGCTACGACTTAATCCAAATGATCCTAATAGAACTGTTATTGAACATGATAATGGATTTACAATGGTTAATACAAGGTCGTTTGAGCCAGTTGGGGATGAGCCCTATGTTCTTCCAAGCCAATGTGAGCAGGTATTTTACTCAGAGGTTTCACATAAACCGGGTTGGTCATTTGTTGTTAGACATGAACCGAGAGGAAGGCCGATAAAGTATAATGCGATGGAAGAAGAAGATACCGAAGAAGTAGAAGATGATGTAGATGATGATCACGATCGACAATTATTGGATGATGTTCCTGACAAATTTTCATGAAGAAGAAGAAGAAGATGATGCTGCTACTGATGATGATGATGAAGATGATGTTGATGTTGATGATGATGATGTTGATGATGACGACAACGACGACAACGACGACGACGACGACGACGATGATGATGATGATGATGAGGATGATGATGATGATGATGATGATGATGATGAGGATGATGATGATGAAATTTAAAGGTATGCCATCAATCCTTAATGTATTTAATATTCATTTCTTGATAGAAATATATTTGTCTTAAATGGTTACATAGTTTATTCATTATCTATTTAAAAGCTATAAGTGTTATAATGTGTACGTTTTAATGTTTTTAATTTTTATGTGATGCTTATGATGGATGTGATTATGATTATGATGTGATTATGCTCACGATAATTGAATTACATTTGCAAGAAATTGAACCCCTTTCAAGAGCATCTCGCACAGTCTCATGGATCGACAGGTATAAGTCAATACACCTTATAGAAAGTCTATTTAATACACTTATCAATAGTAAGATTCATGTCTTCTAAGATCTCTCCCATTTGCAGGTACCAGCAAATAGGTATTTGTCAGAAGTGTCTTCCTCGAGTGAGGGAAATATAGGAATAGAAGAGGAAAGTGAGACATGCAGTTTATCTAGAATAGGGAGATTAACTAGAGGTCAAAGGACTAGAAGGAAATTCAATAAACACATTAAATTTTTCTTTGCTCAAGGGGGGTCATGTTCTTATGATGATGAGACGAAAGGCGACATCGAGGTGCCCTTGAGGTACCAACATCTATAGAAACATTGGGTACCCAAGGAACTTCCTCCAATAAACACTAATTTTTGTGTTAATGAGAGGATATATCGCATAGCACCATCATCATTACATGGTTTGGGCCTATTTTCTATGGATGGCATAAAGGTGTCTTACAACAAAGTTTTTGAATTGATGGAGTATGTTGGACCATGTTACGATTACAAAAGTTGGATGCATATTGTTCAATATAAAAAAAGTATGCGTAGGTATGCACTCTCGGAAAATTATATACAACAGCAAGACAATAATCAAAGTAAAAGTGTGGCTATATACATTGATGGAAGGCCAAAAGCAACAGGGAATATTGCAGGTTTTATAAATAGTACACGACCTGGGTCAACTATAAAGCAACCCAATTGCATATTTGAGGCGCGCGAGGGAAATCGTGTATTCATCTGTGCGATAAAATCAATACGTGCAGGGGAAGAGCTGCTTATTGATTACAATTTGAACCGCATAGATACAAACGAGGCTACTATCATGGGGGTGGTACATACTATTAAACCAACTTCTAATCAATGACTCCAACATACCATTTAGTTATTAAATTTTTGGCTAACATTTTTATACTTGATCTTTGACACAGGGGCAGAATATGGAGCAACCGCCCGAAGGTGATGGTGACGATATTCCTAGCTCATCTACACATGAGCAGGTAAAACTCATTGTAATTGTGCAAACTAGATAGAAGCAAAATGTTATTTTTTTTAATGTTATTTTCTTCATTGTTTTGGAGTAATTTTGATAATACTAATACTATTGTTGTCACAGAGGGCCGGTGGTCGGAGAGAGGGAAAGCAACCTGCAGTCCCTCAGGAGTCCCCCCTTGTGGACCCTTTTTTTATTGATTTACCAGAGACCGATGACCCGATCGGTTCCATTAAAAAGCTGCTAAAGAAAATTGGGAAAGAACTTCTACGTTTGGTATCCATACATCCTCAGACTCAGGAAATAAAAGACAGGGCAGCTGAGTTGTTGCGCACTTCTGAAAACTTTAAAGTAAGTATGAATGAAATTTTTAATTATTACAAGAGTTCAATAATGGTTTTTATGTTATGCTCTTTTATGACATTAATTAAAATATGGATGCATTGTCTTTACAGAGTTATTTGCGTAATTTTGAACCCCATTCCCATGATGAGGCCGGTATTGCAAGTGGTTCAGGTAGATCACATGTTCCATTCCCCACTTGTGTTTTCCACTGAATATATATAGGAATGATCATAATCATTGACAATACATGCTCGAACAATCTTTTTTTTTAATGCTCTAACAATCTTGTCCATGCTAGTCCACGCGTTCTATATTTATGCATGCTCTAAAAATTTTATTCTTCAGCTCCTTTCCATGATGATATGACAACGCCGCCTCCATCCAGGACAGCCACAAATGTCTTGCCGACTACCATGTCAACAACACACAGCCTAAATGCACCAACTGTTGCACCATCTACTGGTACACAAATCCCTCTTTTTCTCTCTTTTGTTATGTGTTTAAGTGTTATGTGTTTATGATGTAGATCCCTTGATTGTGTTTGTGCCATGGGTGCTCTGCACCAATTTATTTCCCTTGAAGTATTATTTTTTGGAGGCATTTGATAATGGTTTTCATTTTTTGCAATAGGAGATGCAACAAGTCCCGATGCAACATCATTTCCTGGATGTTCTCGTGTTCCTAGTACGGGAACGGTGAAGGATTGTGTATTGATCATCAGCGATGATGAAGGCGTTCCCTTAAAAGTATCCAAACTTCCAGGTACTTTAAAGTTATTATTATTCTATAGTGATATAATAGTAATTTAGTTTTTGATCACTCTTCATCGACTAATGATCCCATGATTATTTTGTAGGGAATGATATTTTTTGGTGAAAACTTGGTGACGAGTGTTTGCGGATATTCGGGCCCACCATACGTACATGGTGGAACATCATATCCTAACTAAAACCCCAAACCACTATTTTGATTTCATATCATTGCTAGAATAGTTTTCCTTTTCATCAATTTCTTGAACTATATTAAAGGTAGCTTCTCTTCATTTATGAGTCTAACATGTTTTTTTTTACTTAAAAGGTGGAATAACCAAGATAAAAAGTTGAAGGATGATCTTGTACATAGTATGACCCAGCTTTTTGGACCTCGTGCATTCGAGAGAAACAAGCTCCTTGAAAGAGCTGGTTTATGTTTGAAGTATATTAGGGACCAGTACAGGAAATATTTAGAGGTTAACCCAAGGCACGAGCGTCCGCCCTGTGTTCTTGAGGCTGAGTGGCAGGGTTTAATTTTGGATGGAAAGTATAAAGCCGACATGAAAAAAGGAATTACGCCAGTAGAGAGTAGAGCAAGGTATGTGATACTTTTGAGAATGTAATTATGTACTAATTAACCTCTAAATTTTTCCTAGATACTTTTGATTATGTAATTATGTAAGAATGTAATTATGTACTGGTCTCTAACATATTTCAAACTTTTCATAGATTGCCTGACACATCAAAGGCAAAAAAGGCAAGATTAGAAAAGCACGGGACACACAAGCTCGGCTCTGGTGGTTTTTCCAAACTTCAAGCACGAGTTGTAAGTATTAGTAAATGAAAACTTGTATCAATTTTTTTATATATTGCAAGGAAATTTTTTTTGATCAAACAATGCAAGTAAAATTCACCATACCAAGAAAAAATGTAGGGGTCAGAGTTCAATAGATGCCTCACAGAAGAGGACAAGAGAATTGGCTTCCAACAAGGCTATAGAGCCGTGGCTGAACGGCTACGAGCTGAAATCAGTGTGCAAGGTTCAAATAATGATGCATCTGAGCCACAGGTAAATAAGCTAAATGAAATTTATTTCAAATTGAATACTTTACCAATTAGTCTATTTGATGTTAAGTTCTAATATAAAGTGAGTATATCTATTTTAAGAAAGCAATGATAACAATGTGTAGGATATTGGAATGCAGCCTGACAATCCTTCTACACAATCTATGCATAATGAAGGTTCGCATGATGTGCATCCTAGTGGTGGAGGTATACATTTGCTATTAAATTTTTTATATGTAATTACAATTGGTGTTTGGATTAATGTAACATTTTGTATAGCAACTGTAGAGGATCGAGGGGTCGGTGCTCATGAGCATGTTGAGGTTGAGTCTAGACAAAATGATGTGGCCAGATCAGGTAATTAAAGAGCGCCACAGTTATGTTCTTTAAAATAATTAAATACTTGTAACAATTATAATTAAATATTTTAAATTTAACTCTTTTATTTGTTATTGTAGAGGACCCCCCTTTGCAGCAGCATAGGAATTTGAGATCATCAAGAACAAAGAACAAAACAACTGATGAGGGGGGTATTGATGATAACACTGATGCTCCTCTTAGAGCTTACATAGAAAAAAAAATTAGAAAGAGAAAAAAGAAATGATTGTCATCTAAATACCTTAATTGATAATGACTGAATTTTATGTCTCAATGAATTTAATTATGTGCTAATGAATGTTCATGAATTATGTGTTTATTTTCATATTGATGAATGTTGCGTGTTAACGAATCTAATGTGTTAATGAATGTTATCATGTGATATTGATTGAATGTTACATTTTATTAATAATTGAAAGAATGAATGAATGTTAGATGTTAACGGGGAATGTAGAGTGATGTTAGGGGGAGGGGGGTGGGGCCAAATGAGCTTCCACCTTCACGTGGTTGGCCCTGTTTAGTAGAGAATATTAAACTATATTCTCGAAACAAAGTGAAGCTCAATAAGATACTAAATGAGTCAAAATGGTTATCAAGGTCCTCTATCCATAAGATACTTGTAGTCAAAATGGTTATCTAGGTCCTCTATCCATTCCATAAGTTCTTCACCATTCAAACTTCCTCCATAACAAGGAATGTGCTCTAGGTTAGTCATGAAGCCTAGCATGGACTCTCTGTCAAATAGAGCCACTATTTCAGAGCCTTTTCTGTGCATTTCCTTCAAGCACTGTACAGTGTACGGATGTGAAAGGGAGGGCAGACCAGTGTGGAAGTTAGAGTATTTATATCTTATGCTTTGAGAGTTTATTTGGTAGATTTAAGACACCTTATATCAAAGTTATTCCTTTTTCTTATCTGTTGTTCTGTCAAACCCTCATTTTTTGGGTTATTGCATTCAAATGGCCTTAACTTGCAAATAAACCATAGGATATCCTCTGTTCTTTGTAAAATGCAAGTTAAGGGGGTTTATTTTCATATTTTAAAAGCTTTGGAACAGGATACTAAGCCAGAGAATTTCAAGAGCAAGCCCTAGGTCAAGAATCTCAATGTTCTTGACTAGGAGTTGATGGATTATGAAAGATTAGAGGGTAGTGGCAAGTAAAGGACCTCAAACCTTGTTGAATCTAGATCTTTAGAGCATGGTGGACATCTTCAAACTCTGATCTTGGTTTCATGCACCCATTTTCAATGCCTTGTTTTGGAACCCACACCCAAAGGCATGCATTAGGTCTGCGGACTCAATAAGGACATTGATATGTTGGAGTGGAGTCAGGGTCTGGGAGTTGGAGGATTGTTAGAACATCAAAAAGGGTACTCAAAAAACATATAAGTTCATAAGGTCCTTTGTCAAATTGAAGAGTTATTGCTGCAGAACAGGTTTTGGAGACCTACTAGAGTCACTAGGTCTATTTGGACCCGTTTGGACCACGACACACAGTAGCATCTACAGAGAAGAAGTTTGGTATGCAATGGTCTTGAAACCTCCTGAGAAATTCTTGGTATGCATTTGTGTGGTGCAAAAGCTTCGTTGAAAGAGAAAAAGAAGAAAATAATAGAAATGATTTTTTTTCTTTTTATGTCATATACTGTAACCAGCTACTTATAACTTGCAAAAATTATTATAACCATTTGAAATTGAAACTTAGTTTAATGTGAAACTGAGAACTGCTTTATTAGATCTTTCTGTGATTTAGATTCAGACATCAAGAACATTGTTTGCCTAATATTGTGATTAATGTTTATTTATTAATATCTCATACTGACAAACAATTGATAATTGTAGGGAAAACGTCATTGGGGGTCTTTGAGGATCCACCAGAAGCCAAGGAGAAAATGTATTCAAATGCTAAAGATGGTGTAACAGTCCTTACAGCTGTTGAACCTTGCTGTGTAGATCATCTCCGATTCTCCAAGTTCAATAGTACTGTGGTATTCCTTTGGATACTTCTAATGGTAAATTTCAGACATCAAGTTCTTTTCGTATGAAACTACTACATTTGTAATCTGTAGTTTTAAACTTTTAGTTTATAAATGTTCATCAACTTTAGTTCGTATGCTGCCATTTCAAGTATGATTAATGAAGTTACCTTTATCATAGGATGAAAGTGAGCAGTCAGCATACTGGTACGGAGCTGGCAGCATTGATACGGTGACTAGGGCATCGTTTAATGGTGGTATTGTGTTTTCCCGTATTTAGGGCATCGGCCTTTTGAAGCATTGCCTTCATCTTTCTTAAGTCTGAGTTTTAAGTTTGTTTATCTCTCTCGGCACTGTTGAAAATACAAATGACAACGTTCTTGTTTGTTTTGCCCTTATATCCCGATGTGATTTCGTGGAGGGTTACGGCGCTGTTGAAAACACAAATCCCTTGTGTAATTGCCACTTGAAGGAGGACAGTCACTGTAAAGACAACATGATAATGTACACTTACAGTGAGTGTACATTATCATGTTGTCTTTAGAGTGACTATCCTCATTTGTTGAAGAAGAAAAGCATTAATGTGGCTGAATAGCAATACATTCAAGTGGCAATCACACAAGGGACAGTCACTGTGAGATGTCCTCATTTGTGACTGTCCTTACAGTGAGTGTACATTATCATGTTGTCTTTAGAGTGACTGTCCTCATTTGTTGAAGAAGAAAAGCATTAATGTGGTTCAATAGCAATACATTCAAGTGGCAATTACACAAGGGACAATCGATCACTGTGAGATGTCCTCATGTGTGACTATCCTTGTCACAAATGAGGACATCTCACAATGACTGTCCCTTGTGTAATTCAAGTGGCAATTACACAAGGGACAGTCACTGTGAGATGTCCTCATTTGTGACTGTCCTTACAATGAGTGTACATTATCATGTTGTCTTTAGAGTGACTGTCCTCATTTGTTGAAGAAGAAAAGCATTAATGTGGTTCAATAGCAATACATTCAAGTGGCAATTACACAAGGGACAATCGATCACTGTGAGATGTCCTCATGTGTGACTATCCTTGTCACAAATGAGGACATCTCACAATGACTATCCCTTCTGTAATTGCCACTTGAATGAGGACAGTCACTGTAAAGACAACATGATAATGTACACATACAATGAGTGTACATTATCATGTTGTCTTTACAGTGGCTGCCCTCATGTTGTATATTCTTCTCTGTAGATGCTACTATGTGCTAGGGAACTTCTTAGAACTGTTGGTATATTCTTACAACTTGTTACACCTGGGATATTCTTCTCTGTAGATGCTATTGTGTGCCATGGTCCAAACAGGCCCATAAATGTGGTTGAATAGAAATACATTCAAGTGGCAATTACACAAGGGACAGTCACTGTGAGATGTCCTCATGTGTGACTGTCCTTGTCACAAATGAGGACATCTCATAGTGACTGTCCCTTGTGTAATTGCCACTTGAAGGAAAAAAGCATTAATGTGGTTCAATAGCAATGTATTCAAGCAGCAATTACACAAGGGATAATCACTCTGAGATTTCCTCATTTGTGACTATCCTTACAGTGAGTGTACATTATCATGTTGTCTTTACAGTGACTGTCCTCATTTGTTGAAGGAAAAAAGCATTAATGTGGTTCAATAGTGATGCAGAGTAGTCAGGGCTTTTAGAATATACAAATATACATCCTTAACTCTCATTCCACCAAGGAAGAAGGAATTCCAATGGTTGAAACGTGAGTTAAGCTCTTTACATCAGTCAAACCCTGAAAATGAGGGTTTGTAAACAATGCACAGAAAATTTGAAATAACTTAGATATAAAATAAAGAGAATCAATCAAACCAACTTCCAAAGCATCAGATGTCACTATTACAACTTCCAGGCAAATTTTATCATCCAACCACCATCCGTACAGCCGTACAAAGTTCGTTTTTCACCAGAAATGCACTAAAACAGGGTTAGTTTTATTTTTTATGAAAGCAAAATGATTACAATACTGGTTCTCTATCTGTCTTCGACCATTTGAAGCCTAAAATAGGCTCTCCAAATGTTGGTTCAACCATCTAGGTGGTTAGAACAGTTTATCCAACAAATGTCAACTTTGCTAAGCAACTTTTAAAGTTGCATTACAACTTTGCAAACAACTTTGCCGAGAAGGTTAAAAATGTGTTGTGAAACTTTAGGAACCTTATTAAAGTTATTTTGGACCTTCAAACTTCTTAACAACATCTAAAAGACACCTAATAAACACTTACTATGCTCATTTCATCCAAGGACTCAAAAGATGCCCAAGGTTTATAAGTCACCAAGGGGTCTTGTGTCCAACAAGTGGATGTTTATAAGGAGATAAAATCAATCCTTAATATTTATTACAAACCAAGAAAACATCTAAAACTCCTATTCTAATTTATTGTCATTAAAAAAGACTCTGATTTGTCATTCAAAAAGACTCTGATTTGTCAATCAAAAGGACCTTTCACCAGTCAATCCTTCAAAGCTCCAAGGTGAAAATCTTATGTTCCAATTGATAGGATTTGACTCCTTGGCTTCATGGAAACTTCCTTCAATCATGGTGTCTTTGGCTTGCATTAGGGATGCCCCTGCATCAAATAGCAATGCATTCAAGTGGCAATTACACAAGGGACAGTACATGCCCATTAAAGTTGGTGTTTTGTTATCCAGCATGACAATGGAGACAACATACTCTGTGTCAATTTTACTGATCAAATTTCCCTCCGCCAGGCAAAGCAACAATCTGGGTATGATAAGGTGAAATTTTGTAGTCCTTTTGGGTATGATAACAGTTCCAGTTTCCAATAAGATGGTTCATTTTTATAATCTAGCTTCAATTTCTCTTGTGAAAATCTTTTTTTCATTTTATGGGTGGTAAAATATAATTATTATGCTAGAGGTGTGTACTTATGGATGATAATGAAACAAAATGATAAGATTTAAGAGTCTTGTTTTTTTTTTAAATAGCAATTTAAGTTTCCTTCTATTATAAATTACTGTTTTTCTATTTTTTAATGTATCTTTCCAAATCTTTTATATCAATTTTATTTATGAAATATAAATATATTAATAACGTTTTAGTGTTTTTAGGATTAGTTTATATCAATTCTATGTATCATCATTCGTCATTCAATTGTCAGTATTATTAATTTAGACTGTGCAATTGTAGAACTACTCGAATATGGGTTGGATGGATACTCAAGCAAGGGAACCCTCCTCAAATATCTCAAGCAGTGAACTTGGAAAAATGTGTCCTGAAGGAACCCTTTCCATTAGAGAGATAAAAGTACAAACAAGTAAAAGAAGCAGGCTCTGCAAATATGTTTTTGAGAAGAAAAATGATAGATTATTCAAGTATGGTTCATGAGGTATATCTAAAAAGACATTTGTTTTCTTATTATAATAAAAGAGGAAGTTGTGAATGTCAAAGTTGAGTGAAACAAAAATTATTTTCATCAAATTTTGTTAGGCTTGCTTTTGGGAATAGTTTCTTACAATATTGCTATTAAGATTTTTATTGTGTAGTTTTTAGATTAGGTTTATAAAATTATATTTCATGAGTAGTGATTCATATTAATCAATTAACGATACTTTTGGAAGGTATTTTCAATGTGTCAAATTTTGATATTTTTACAAGAATTAGATTGTGTAATTTTTTTAATTAAAGTCATTGACTCATATTTCATAAATAATAGTTCTCATGAATCCATCTCTTATAAGATTGAATAGTCTATTTAGGAAGTATTTCTGATAGTATGTCAAATTATGATATTACTATTACCATTAGATTGCATGGCTTTGAAGTCAACCTCGTTGACCCATATTCTTCTCTGTAGATTCTACTATGTGCTAGGGAACTTCTTAGAACTGTTGGTATATTCTTACAACTTGTTACACCTGGGATATTCTTCTCTGTAGATGCTACTATGTGCCGCGGTCCAAACGGGCCCATAAATGTGGTTGAATAGCAATACATTCAAGTGGCAATTACACAAGGGACAATCAATCACTGTGAGATGTCCTCATGTGTGACTATCCTTGTCACAAATGAGGACATCTCACAATGACTGTCCCTTCTGTAATTGCCACTTGAATGAGGACAGTCACTGTAAAGACAACATGATAATGTACACATACAATGAGTGTACATTATCATGTTGTCTTTACAGTGGCTGCCCTCATGTTGTATATTCTTCTCTGTAGATGCTACTATGTGCTAGGGAACTTCTTAGAACTGTTGGTATATTCTTACAACTTGTTACACCTGGGATATTCTTCTCTGTAGATGCTACTGTGTGCTGTGGTCCAAACGGGCCCATAAATGTGGTTGAATAGCAATACATTCAAGTAGCAATTACACAAGGGACAGTCACTGTGAGATGTCCTCATGTGTGACTGTCCTTGTCACAAATGAGGACATCTCACAGTGACTGTCCCTTGTGTAATTGCCACTTGAATGAGGACAGTCACTGTAAACACAACATGATAATGTACACAAGTACCGTGAAGGTAGTTGCAAGTTACGGCTGTTTCATTGCATACCCGAAACAATGAAGATGTTACGGTCCACAAAATGTTTGTGCTTGAAAGATGAACAAATAAAATTAAACTTCTAAATAACCAAAGCCGCTAACAATAAATTCAACACAGATATGTCCTCATTTCTGGGTATTTTAGCTCTGTAACAGCTGAATACCAGATTACATAATAATGACAAAAGAAAAATAAACCCAACGTACTCAGAAATTGTAGCTATGATTTCGCGGAGGGAATCTCTCTCGGCACTATTGAAAATACAAATGACAACGTTTCTCTACATTATCATGTTGCCTTTACAGTGACTGTCCCTTGTGTAATTGCCACTTGAAGGAGGACAGTCACTGTAAAGACAACATGATAATGTACACTTACAGTGAGTGTACATTATCATGTTGTCTTTAGAGTGACTATCCTCATTTGTTGAAGAAGAAAAGCATTAATGTGGTTGAATAGAAATACATTCAAGTGGCAATCACACAAGGGACAGTCACTGTGAGATGTCCTCATTTGTGACTATCCTTACAGTGAGTGTACATTATCATGTTGTCTTTAGAGTGACTATCCTCATTTGTTGAAGAAGAAAAGCATTAATGTGGTTCAATAGCAATACATTCAAGTGGCAATTACACAAGGGACAATCGATCACTGCGAGATGTCCTCATGTGTGACTATCCTTGTCACAAATGAGGACATCTCACAATGACTGTCCCTTGTGTAATTCAAGTGGCAATTACACAAGGGACAGTCACTGTGAGATGTCCTCATTTGTGACTGTCCTTACAATGAGTGTACATTATCATGTTGTCTTTAGAGTGACTGTCCTCATTTGTTGAAGAAGAAAAGCATTAATGTGGTTCAATAGCAATACATTCAAGTGGCAATTACACAAGGGACAATCGATCACTGTGAGATGTCCTCATGTGTGACTATCCTTGTCACAAATGAGGACATCTCACAATGACTGTCCCTTCTGTAATTGCCACTTGAATGAGGACAGTCACTATAAAGACAACATGATAATGTACACATACAATGAGTGTACATTATCATGTTGTCTTTACAGTGGCTGCCCTCATGTTGTATATTCTTATCTGTAGATGCTACTATGTGCTAGGGAACTTCTTAGAACTGTTGGTATATTCTTACAACTTGTTACACCTGGGATATTCTTCTCTGTAGATGCTACTGTGTGCTGTGGTCCAAACGGGCCCATAAATGTGGTTGAATAGCAATACATTCAAGTGGCAATTACACAAGGGACAGTCACTGTGAGATGTCCTCATGTGTGACTGTCCTTGTCACAAATGAGGACATCTCACAGTGACTGTCCCTTGTGTAATTGCCACTTGAATGAGGATAGTCACTGTAAAGACAACATGATAATGTACACAAGTACCGTGAAGGTAGTTGCAAGTTACGGCTGTTTCATTGCATACTTGAAACAATGAAGATGTTACGGTCCACAAAACGTTTGTGCTTGAAAGATGAAGAAATAAAATTAAACTTCTAAATAACCAAAGCCACTAACAATAAATTCAACACAGATATGTCCTCATTTCTGGGTATTTTAGCTCTATAACAGCTGAATACCAGATTACATAATAATGACAAAAGAAAAATAAACCCAACGTACTCAAAAATTGTAGCTGTGATTTCGCGGAAGGAATCTCTCTCGGCACTGTTGAAAATACAAATGACAACGTTTCTCTACATTATCATGTTGCCTTTACAGTGACTGTCCCTTGTGTAATTGCCACTTGAAGGAGGACAGTCACTGTAAAGACAACATGATAATGTACACTTACAGCCCGTGTACATTATCATGTTGTCTTTAGAGTGACTATCCTCATTTGTTGAAGAAGAAAAGCATTAATGTGGCTGAATAGCAATACATTCAAGTGGCAATTACACAAGGGACAGTCACTGTGAGATGTCCTCATTTGTGACTATCCTTATAGTGAGTGTACATTATCATGTTGTCTTTAAAGTGACTGTCCTCATTTGTTGAAGGAAAAAAGCATTAATGTGGTTCATTAGCAATGTATTCCCAGCATCTGTACCTGCATCTCTCTTATATACTACAAGTTGCTTGCCATTAGAAATTGCAGTTCCCTCACGTGACATTGATGGTGAAGTGTTCTTTTCAAAACCATCATATGTGGTTACCAATGCTCCTGTTTTAGGCAATAAGTTTGTTGCATTCCATGAGCCATTGGTCAAGTTTCTTCTACGAGCTTCTGATGCCTCAAAATCTAAGCAGCACCTACGCATGCCTCGTTGTGGTTGATTATCATTCTGTACATGAATTATAATGAGTAATCAGTTTTGGGCCTTGGAATCTTGTATGTAACATGCACATGCATTTCATGGCTAAATGAATCTATTTTAAAAGCATCAAATTTTCTTACATGATGCTGGATACATAAGTAGAACAAGCGTATATCAAATTGGAAGCAATCAGAACTCCACAATGACATATTATTTAGAGTACTCTTCAGTTTAAGTAATAATGCATATATTGACACTGTAAAGACAACATGATAATGTACACTCACTGTAAAGACAACATGATAATTTACACTCACTGTAAGGACAGTCACAAATGAGGACATCTCACAGTGACTGTCCCTAGTGTAATTGCCACTTGAATGTATTGCTATTCAGCCACATTAATGCTTTTCTTCTTCAACAAATGAGGATAGTCACTGTAAAGACAACATGATAATGTACACTCACTGTGAGTGTACATTATCATGTTGTCTTTAGAGTGACTATCCTCATTTGTTGAAGAATAAAAGCATTAATCTGGCTGAATAGCAATACATTCAAGTGGCAATTACACTAGGGACAGTCACTGTGAGATGTCCTCATTTGTGACTATCCTTACAGTGAGTGTACATTATCATGTTGTCTTTACAGTGGCTGTCCTCATTTGTTGAAAGAAAAAAGCATTAATGTGGTTCATTAGCAATGTATTAAATAATTTTTTTTTTTAAAATCCACCCACGGGCGTCGTAATTGCGATGGCAACCTGTCGCAATGCGATGCAGGTGCTCGTCGCAATTGCTTGGGAGGTCCGTCGCGATTGCGACGGCCCTCCGAAGCCATGCGACGGGGGGGCGATGCCCATGCCGCTAACAAATGTTAGTCACATTGCGACGGGATATGTGTCACAATTGCGACGGCTACCCATAGACGTCGCAATTTGTGACTAAAAAATAGCGACGTCTATGGGTGTTGCTATTGCGACACATAGCTGTCGTAATTGC
Organism: Chamaecyparis obtusa; assembly: GCA_027943335.1. Taxonomy (NCBI): domain Eukaryota; kingdom Viridiplantae; phylum Streptophyta; class Pinopsida; order Cupressales; family Cupressaceae; genus Chamaecyparis; species Chamaecyparis obtusa. The sequence continues at coordinate 70,637 of BSBK01011791.1, forward strand.
GACACATAGCCGTCGCAAAATGCCCCCAAATGTATTAGTGAAACCTAGTACCTAAGACCTAGTCACTGATCTTGTGTCGATTCATTCTCATCATTGAACTTTTTAGGTAACTGAATAAATCAATACAATGTCCACTAGCTAGGAAACCATAGACATATGAATATCGATTTGTATGCTCAAGAATCAATACAACACCTGTGTGTGTGAATTTTGTACCTGATCTGTAGACACAACACTTCAGTAAAACATTAGAGGTTAGCTATGATCAAAATCATGCAAAATTGAAATCTATTCTAACCAAGCGATTTACTGCCTTCTAGTAGGTGCGAGATTCATGTTCTCAGATTGTAATCGAGATCAGTGACCTAGACGACACCTAAATGAAGGATTTGAATGCAATTGATCTAGATATGAATTGAATGCAATTAATCTATTTTTTTGATATTTTCTATGCAATAAAAATGATAAACTGATATGCAATGGATGCTAAATGATCTAACAATGAAGATTCTAACAATGATATAAAAACTATGAAATTCTATGCTAAGATAAAAAAGCTATGCAATTGAAATTGATCTCACAAAGCTTTGAATTCGCAAGTTGATTCCTCAGTCTCCAATTCTCCAGCGTGATTGTGCAAAAATATGAGATGCTTGGATGCAAATTTGAGAGATGATTGAGAGGTGAGTTATGAAGAGATGAGCCTTGTTTTTATAGAAATCCAAGGCTTTGGAGGTGCATGAGAAAAAGCCTTAAATCACTCAAATAACTCAGGTTGATTTTTGAGTTATTTTTAAATAAAGGATAATTAACTCACAAAAACATGCAAAAGCTAAGTTTTAACTCAAAATAGAGTTTAGCTTTAATTGATAATTGATAGTTGTCTGCTTTTATGATTGTGCATGTTTTATTTATGAAATAATTTAATAATAAAGTGATTTATTTCCAACTTAACTGCTTTTAAAAATAAAACAATTGATTTATGAGTTAATCAATTATTTAATCAAACTTTTATTAAAAACTATATTATTAAATAATGACAACTTGCTTTAATTAATTAAATAAGAATTTAACCCATTATTCATAAGATATTTGGATTTATTGTCAAAATTAAATAATATAATTAATAATAGATAGAATTAAATTTAATTACACAATTAAGTGGCAAGATATTAAATCTAATTAATTAAATATGAAAATATTCAATTAATCAAACTTTAGGATAAATGTGATTTATTGCCAAATAATTATAAAATTAAAGATAATTATGATGATTAGGAATATTACTAAGAATATTCCCTGATGCAGAATTTAAGATAATCAATTATGATTCAATGATGTTTAGATGTGCCTTAGATTAGGACTTTGATGTTGATTTCGTTCGAATTGTTGATATAGAAGATTAATGAACTTATAGCCCATTTTTGGGGTATTACATTTTGCCCCTCTTTGAATTACTGTGCGAAGCACAGTGGTTCAAAGATAGTCTGTGTTTGATAGAGATATGAAACTGATTCAAAAGATAAACCGATCTCAAGATAGAAACCGATTGAAAGATATTGAGATAGGAGTTGATTGATATTGAATTTGATATGAAGATAATATGTCCTGAATGACCAAAGATAATGTTCACTGTAGCAGCAATGAACCTATGATTGCGAAAAAGTGTCAAAATGCCTGATTCCAAACCTTAGGATTGCAAAGAAGTGAGTGACCCATTCTAGACTCGATTGTCTTAGCAGAACTAGCAAGTATCACATCCGAATCCTTCAGTTGCCGAAGAACCAAGGAAAGAACACTATGATCTGATGGTTGCAAAAATTGATATAGTTTACAAGATTAGGAGAATACCAGATTGATATGGATCGATGAATCTGATATGCCCCAAGTGATGATAGATTTGCCCCGAGTGATGAGGACTTTTGATGAATCAGCGACTAGATGTGATTGTTGTCTTGATCACTAATGAAAGATATTGATAGATTTGATCAATAGAATTTGATTTACAGACTTTGAATGATGTGCAATACCATGCCCCCTTCGGGATTAAAATTGAAATCTGACAAGAAAAGTTAGCGTTATAGTTTAGAAGCATGTTAATTGATTTGAGAAGTGGTTATATACATCTGAGAATGCATTCTGCATCATTTGGAGGTCCTGAAGACCAAGTTTGAGTAGGCTTGACCATGGTTGACCAAGTTGAAATTTCGATAGTTTGATGTAAGATAATCAGTTAAGTTGAATACTGGATTTCTGTGATGATTGAAGGTTAATTATGCAAGTAGTTAATAATATGAATGATCTCAGATTTGAATTTTAATCCCAAAAAAGGATTCTACTTGCTGTTTCGTTGGAGGAACCTTCGTGTGAGATTCAGTTCTGGTTAGACTTGAAGATGCGATTTGAAGAATCATTTAAGCATTGAAGTTCATTTAATCATTGTGAGATCATGCAAACATGCAAAATGCAATGAGACATGCAAAATGAAATGCAACCTAAGACCTAGGACCTAGTCACTGATCATATGTCAATATTTTATCATCATTGAACTTTTAGGTAACCAGATAAATCAATACAATGCCCACTAGCTATGAAACCATAGACATATGAATATCAATTTGTATGCGCATGAATCAATACAACACCCACTGGTTATACAACCATGGACATATGAATATTGATTTTATTTTCAGAATGTCGGAGTAGATATAAGCACCAAGGCAGAAACGCCAAGATGACCTGAATATCATGTCCATTTTGATATAGCAATTTGTATAAGCATCAAAACATAAACGTCATGATGACCTGAATATGCCTTGCATTGCAAACACATCAAATAGTCAAGAGATCATTCTAAATCCAATGTGAATTACCCGTAGTGACCCTTTATCGTTCACATCCTTAGGCAAGATTGCATTCCACAGTAGGAGAAAGAACTTACTCAAAAAGACAATAGTTAGATCAAACTTCCTTGAATTGTCTGGGTATCAATGGTTGAGGTACGCATGGCCATCCAATTCGAGATAGAGGCTCTTATAGTTGGACACCATTTCAATCTGAAATTTCCAAAGTTGTTAGATTTTCACATACAAGCAGAAGACAAAGAAAAGATTATGCCCCCAGTCATCACTCTCTAAATCCTATAAAGGACATCATCGAAGAGCTCGAAGGGACACAATATGAAAAAATCTCAATGTGAATCAGTAAGCATACAAGGAGATAAAAGCATGTAAAAAGCATAGATTGTTTTCAGTTGAGTTTTGATATTTGATTGCGTTGTTGTAGATGCAAAATCCTTTCTGGAGACAAGACAGACTTGACTGACTCAAATGAAGCTTCAAAGGACTCTGACTGGATATGATATGTCTAAGATACACTGGAGACCATAGGATATGACATTGATTTCCCCTAAGTGTTAAACATTGATAAGATACAGACGCTTGAGCTGGTTGGTGTACAAACTGACTTATTGAAAACTGGAAATGTTGAAACAAACTGGGAGATATGTACAAACTAAAGCAAGACTGAAAGTTGGGAAAGACCAAGATTGTGCTGATAGATGGAGCATTTTGAACAAGTGGCACCCGTTTGCTAGGTTTTCACCATCTTGGCAGAGATTCTATTTTTGCTACCAAGGCGCCTGTTTCCAAATTTTCACCAAGGCACTTTTTCTTTTTTTGTATTTTTCATTTTTCAATTTTTTTTTGTATTTTTGGATATTTTTTGATTTTTTTGTGAATCATCAAGGTGCCTATTGCTAGGTTTTCACCAAGATGTTCATTTTTTTAGGACTTTTTTTGATTTTTTCAAGATTTTTACCAAGCACTGAATGCCTTAGGCGTAGAATTTCTTCAGATGGAGAATGTTGATTGGTTCTCAGAGCTGTTCTCCTTCAGTCGTTGAGAGTTGATAGGCACCAGAGCCAAAAGTAGCAGTGATAACAAAGGGACCCAGCCAGTTGGGTTCAAACTTCCCCTTGCATTCTCAATGTGATTGATTTTTGGGATTTTCTCTCAACACTAGATCACCAACCTGAAATTCTCTGTGTCTGACTTTCTTGTTGTAGCCTCTAGACATTCTTTTTTGATACACTCTGAGATGATCATACACTGCTTGTCTGCGCTCATCTAGTAGTTTCAGTTCTTGTAACCTAGACACTCTGTAGTCATCATCAATTACTAGACCATGCACTCTGATTTTGAGTGATGGGATTTCAACCTCAATAGGCAGTACCGCTTCAGACCCATAAACTAAAGTGAAAGGTGTAGCCCTAGTAGGTGTTCTAATACTTGTTCTGATACTCATTCTGATACTTGTTCTGATACTCATTCTGATACTTGCTCTGATACTAGTTCTGATACTGATTCTGATACTGATTCTGATAATTATTCTGATATTGGTTCTGATACTTATTTTGATACTTGGTATACTTAATAGCATCTTTTTCCATTGCAAACTCCCAATAAAGATCATATCGTGCAATCCCAATGTCTAGCAAGGTGGTGAACAAGAGGGATTGGCAAGCTAGTGGAAGAGATGGAAGACAAGAGAATAAAGGATAATGAAGGGAAGAAATTCTCAAGGGAAAACTCCTCAAGAATACCCAAGCTAGGGAAAAATTGTCATGTAAAGCGCATTTAGACAAGTAATGAAAGGCTAGCATAGGATAAGTCACAAAAGCGTGATGCAAGAGCAGGAAAGGATGCAGTCCAAAAGAGTAGACATGTCAAGAGGCTTCATAGCACCGTGTTTTACTCTTTCTCTCTTTTTTTTTGTTAGATCAAGACCAAAGGGGAAAAAGATAGCGATAGGCGAAAATGAATGGAGGAAGATGGATATGAAGGCTAAACATGGAAGGAATGAAAGCAAGATCATCATTAGACAACTCACAAAATAGCCAAATGTTCGTGTATAGATCAACATTGTCAAGATCAAAGAGAGAAGATGGAATGGATGAAATACGTAGAAGAACTACGCATGATGCCTGATTGTCAAGTTTTCATCATGGTACTTATCCAAGGTGCCACAAAGGAGTGGTTTTCACCATAGGATGAATTTATTTCTCTTTACTTTTGCTACCAAGGTGCCTGTTTCCAGGTTTTCACCAAGGCACATTTTTAATTTTTAATTTTTTTTATTTTTATTTTTTTTTGGAAGAAGGCAAGCTTTTTAGATAATTCTCCTTGAAAGGATAACCATGATATGCCAAGGATTCAAAATGACACGCTCAAAGATGTTGATAGGGAAAGGGAGATGAAAGAGAAAAATGGAGGATAAGGTTTTATGTAAAGCGAGTGAGGTTGGAAGATAGGAGGAATAGGCAAATGAGAAAAAAAGATAGAAGGTAGAAGGATAATGCATAGAAGGATTGTGAAAGGGTAGATGGAAAGGAAGGCAAGTTCAACATCAACACATACCTTGAAGGGTGGTGAGAGAATGGAGGAATCGTGAATGAAGGAATACATGAAGGAATATGGCGAATGGATAGCAGAGGTTGTGGTTTAGGCACATGAAATGGAAGAATATTTTTGGAGGGAGATGAAGTGGAAGCCTTTGGAAGCTTGAATGTCAATTTCACTTTTTTCTCAACACTAGACCCTTTCAAGAGAGAGTTTGGAATCCATATAACCGTAGGCTTTTTATTTCCTTTTGATGATCTAGAGAGGATATCTTCAATGATGGATTTTGGAACCCATACTTGTCTTGTAGTTTTTTTCTTAGATATCTCTTTTGACTTTATGCCTCCACGTCGATTAGAGGAGACATGGTGATCTTCTTTTTTTGATAGATTCTTGCATTGCTTCTTTTTCTTGTATTGAACATTCAAGTTACTTCCAAAAGACTTGGGATTTGTGGAAGAGGGAGGATATGACTGGTTTAGATGGGTGGGTGGATGAAAAGGATTCAAGGGTATGCATCTATGTTGATCTTGAGGAAAGATGGGAGATGGAGGTATGTAAGGACCCAAGATGGATGGTGAATTAGGAGAGTTAGGAGGGGAAAGTGAAGGGACATAAGGACCCAAGATGGAAGGAAGGCATGAAGCCCTTAGTAGTGGTGGAAGAGGTCCAAGGATGGAAGTGGAAGATGCAAAAGGATAATTAATAAGTTCATCAGCATCTATATGACAACCAAGGATATCAACATCTTTAGAGTGAGCATTAGAATTTTCAATAGAATCATGGAAATCTTGAATATGAGAACCTTCTTTGATAGGATTGTTCAAAGCTTGCAAAGACTTAGGAAGAGTAGAAAGTGGAAGTGAACATGGAGTGGTAGAACAAGAAGATGAAAGACTTTGATCTTGACAAGGATCTTCGGATAGCATAAGCGCATAATTTTTCTCTTGTTGTTCAATACGCTTAACATTGGAAGGAACACCATTTTTATCCACCTTAATGGAAGTATCATCTTTGGAAAGCGCAAGCGTAGTAAGGTTATTTTGATTGTCAATAAGCTCAATAGTGTAAGTAGTAGCTTGATCTTGCTTAGGTGAAGACTTAAGACATGGTGGAATGCATGAAAAAGGGGGTACAGGATCAAAAGAACCCTGAGGCAGATAAGAGACATCATGAAAAGGAGTGGATGACATGGAGGGTTCTTGATCTTGATCTTTCTTTATATTCTTTTCTTTATCATTTTTAGAGTCCTCTTGACATGGAGCCACTTCTAAGGACAAGGAAGCATGTTGGGATTGTATGGAAGACTTTGGAAGAGATGGTGAAGGACTAGCTGAAGTAGGGATTATAGCATATGAAGGCTTAGGCTCTTTAGGTTTATCATTATTGAAAGTCTTTGCAGCCAAGTGAAGGTTAGCTTGAGTTTCTTTAAGAGGTAGCCCTGGAGGATAACTATAGGGAACCGCATGAAAAGTATCAGGGCTTGTGTCGGATGAAGGTGCTGTGAAAGATGTGAAAGACTCAGAAGCTTTAAGAAATGTACGGGTATTGGAGGAAGTAGGGGATGGAAGAGAACCATCACCAGACAAAGGTTCAGCATTAACATGATCTTGCTTGAGAGTGTAATCTTTATTTTCAGCTGGAGAGTTCTTAGGAGAAGGATTCTTATAATATTGACGTTTCAAGCTAGCACGATGTATTTTATAGTCCTCAGCAGTAGTAGATGGATCATCATCAAGGTATTGTCCACAAAAGCCATCAAAGTCTCTTTCAAAATTAGAATCATATGGATCACCATCATGATCTATCCAATGTGATGACCCATTTGTAGTAAGCAGGAATGAACGATGAGGAGGACTCTTAGGAACAGAGGTGTCATAGGTATCATTACATTGTCTGTCATCATAGTCATCATAGTCTCCAAAGCTGGATGTGTCACTCTCTATGGAAGAGGTATCATATTGCTCAAATTTTGTCTGGGGGCATGGTAACATGTACAAGTCTTTATCAAATGGAAAAGAGTATAGAGATTCTATGGAGAACTCTTTAGATTCCTTCTCTTTCTTAAGATTGTTAAGTTCAACTTGCATAGCTTGCAGCTGCTTCATCATAGAGGTGATCAAAATTTCTTCCTCATGTGTACTGATTCTTTAAGACATGTGTACTGATTTTCAATAGGTACTGATTTGTTCTTGACACAATGATATTTTTGACAGATTCTGGAACTAGGCTGGAAACATTGGATATCTTGCAATTTGACAATTTCTGACAACTCTCTCAAATTTTTTCAAATGACACTTTGTAGACTCGTATGACACTGGGTAGTCTATGAAATGACAGTTGCTAAACTCGTACGATAGTTGGGTAGCAATGAAATGATAGTTGACAAAACTTGTACGACAGTTGCTAACAGGGTTTTGACTTTCTTGAATTTGCTGATTTGAAAACTCGTACGACACTGGGTTGTCAATCGTACGACAGATGGGCAATACTGAAATGACACTTGACAAAACTCGTACGACTTTTAACTTCTTGAAATGACTTTTGACTCCAGAAAGATTTTACGTCAATTTTTACAAAATTTAAGGTCTTCAGTTTTGTATTGTTTGCAAATTGTATTGTCTAGATTTTGAAGGTTATACCAGATTTGATCATTTTTAATAGCCAAGTAGATAAACAAGCACGCAGAATAGCAAGCAAGTGATTTCAAGCACGTTTGAAAACAATGAACAAGGGCAAAAGCAACCTTGCACATGAACAATCAAGTGACCAAATTGTGCTAATCCTTGAGAGTACTAATTGTGTATGTTCTGAAAAGTTTTGCAATAACACACATATACCTGAGAATGAAAAATTAGCCTCTCTAGGGTTTTTAGTAATGGTTTGACTCTGCAACTTTTATGATTCAAAGGGGTGAAATCCAATCCTAGTGCACCAGGGTTTTGACACAGTCCGAGAACTTAATCTTCAAGAGCTGCTAGGGAGATCTGACAACCCAACAATGAACCATACCCGTGGAGATTTCTTCCACAAGGACATTTATATAGCGGCTGTCACTACCATGGTGAAAATGGCTATTACCGCTTGAGGTTCCATTAATGCAGTTTACCCTGTAAAAGGATTGTCCGCTACGGTTAACCCTCTCTAAAGGTGACTCACAGATTTATACCACAAGGGGACTTGGGTACAGATCTAAGGTTTTGACACCTTTTCACTTTTAACCCAAACAAAGCAAGCAGATTAATCCGACACGCTAAGACAAAGTTTTGTTCCACCAAGGTCTGTGATATCAACTCCACGTGATCTATCAACCTCTCTGGGGAGAGAATGCATCAATCAATAAGAGAAGATGCAATAACCAATTTTGATTCACCAAAGCTCGTGATATCAACCCCACGTGATCTATCAACCTCTCCGGAGAGAGAATGTGTCGATCAATAAGAGAAGACTCACTAACCAAGTTGAATGTGAAATGCACTAAGTATCCTCCCTACCTACAAGGATTCCGTTGTCAAGGAAGGATTTCGCTAGGAATCCAATCTCTCAAGAATCACGAATAGTGTTCATAGGGCCTAATTACTATGTGAGCACAGATATATTCCTGAAAGTAAATCTACCAAAAGTACCCAAAAACTATTAAGAGGAACACTTAACGCTTAAAGTGAATATGAGATGAGTCCACAAGGTGGAACACTTAACACCTCACACAAGCTGAAAATGAGTCCCCAACTTAGAAAATAAGTGAGTTCCTAAAAGCACAAAAGGGTTGCCAAGTGGAACACTTAACGCTTCTGTCCTATTGACCCCTCCCCTTTATGTCGCTGAGATTGCAACCACGGGGTGGAAATGAGGGGCCGACAGATTAGCGAGTCCAATAACCCAAGATAGCAATCAAGATCAATCACAAGTATTCTAAGACTACTTAATGAATCCTTAAGGGTTCACAACCTAGTATCAATTATGCAAGTGTGTAGAAATAGATCAAAAGCATGAAAAGATGCACACAAGCTTGACACATAAGAGATTTATTTTAAGTCCCAAATCAAAATATTATTAGATGAAGGAGAATACCTAGGATCCTCGCAATGCGCTTAGTAGATTTTACTTGATTTTTAGCAATTTTTGTTGAGCTTTTCCATGCAAGCAAGTGACGAACTCTCCAACAAGCAAACAAGCAAACAAGATATGCAAAATATATTCAACTTATGAAAACCATAGGGTTAGCTCTAAAAATCAATTTTTAGGAGCAATAATAACCAGAAATTAATCCAAATGATAACTCATATCATGCATTGAATCATATGAAAAATAAGTGCATACCCATCATAAAATTTTAATTTTTTTGCACTGCATTTGACCTAGTCAACAAAATCTGATTTTTTTGATATGATTTTGGCCACAAAAATAGAAATTCAAAATAGAGACCCCTGCTAGAAAAAAGAGAGCTTTCCAAAAATGAAATTTTTTTAGAAAAATCTCTTCATTTGTGCCCTAGAGACTTATTTTATCAAAACAAACTAGTTTTTGCAAATTGACTATTTGAGCTATTAAATTGCATCCAACTTTAAAAAACAAATAATAGACCCCCTATAGAATTTGAAGAGGTTTCTGAAAATGTAAAAATTTTAGAAAAATATTCTGATTTACGTCAGATATTAATTTTTTATGAAAAATAAAAAAAAAATTATTAAAAATTCAAAATAATTTAGAAAATTCTGAATTTTTTTCTCAAAGCTTCCCTAATATGTCTCCAACCTGCAAGAAAAATTTTAGAACAAAATCCCAAGCCATTTGGGAGATAAAATTAAATCTTTGAAACTTTAGGGTTTTAGCTCCAAGAATCAAAATCAGCATGCAAAGGTGGGTTGCCCCACGGTGGGCGCCAGAAATGTGTGTGTGAATTTTGTACCTGATCTATAGACATAACACTTCAGTAAAACATTAGAGGTTAGCTATGATCAAAATCGTGCAAAATTGAAATCTATTCTAACCAAGTGATTTACTGCTTTCTAGTAGGTGCGAGATTGATGTTCTCAGATTGTAATCGAGATCAGTGACCTAGACGACACCTAAATGAAGGATTTGAATGCAATTGATCTAGATATGAATTGAATGCAATTAATCTATTTTTTTGATATTTTCTATGCAATAAGAATGATAAACTGATATGCTATGGATGCTAAATGATCTAACAATGAAGATTCTAACAATGATATAAAAACTATGAAATTCTATGCTAAGATAAAAAAGCTATGCAATTGAAATTGATCTCACAAAGCTTTGAATTCGCAAGTTGATTCTTTAGTCTCCAATTCTCCAGCGTGATTGTGCAAAAATATGAGATGCTTGGATGCAAATTTGAGAGATGATTGAGAGGTGAGTTATGAAGAGATGAGCCTTGTTTTTATAGAAATCCAAGGCTTTGGAGGTGCATGAGAAAAAGCCTTAAATCACTCAAATAACTCAGGTTGATTTTTGAGTTATTTTTAAATAAAGGATAATTAACTCACAAAAACATGCAAAAGCTAAGTTTTAACTCAAAATAGAGTTTAGCTTTAATTGATAATTGATAGTTGTCTGCTTTTATGATTGTGCATGTTTTATTTATGAATTAATTTAATAATAAAGTGATTTATTTCCAACTTAACTGCTTTTAAAAATAAAACAATTGATTTATGAGTTAATCAATTATTTAATCAAACTTTTATTAAAAATTATATTATTAAATAATGACAACTTGCTTTAATTAATTAAATAAGAATTTAACCCATTATTCATAAGATATTTGGATTTATTGTCAAAATTAAATAATACAATTAATAATAGATAGAATTAAATTTAATTACATAATTAAGTGGCAAGATATTAAATCTAATTAATTAAATATGAAAATATTCAATTAATCAAACTTTAGGATAAATGTGATTTATTGCCAAATAATTATAAAATTAAAGATAATTATGATGATTAGGAATATTACTAAGAATATTCCCTGATGCAGAATTTAAGATAATCAATTATGATTCAATGATATTTAGATGTGCCTTAGATTAGGACTTTGATGTTGATTTCGTTCGAATTGTTGATATAGAAGATTAATGAACTTATAGCCCATTTTTGGGGTATTACAACACCCACTGGCTAGACAACCATGGACATATGAATATTGTTTTGTTTTTAGAATGTCAGATTAGATATAAGCACCAAGGCATAAACGCCAGGATGACCTGAATAAAATGTCCATTTTAATATAGCAATTTGTATAAGAATCAAAACATAAACATTGTGATGACCTGAATATGCCTTGCATTACAAACACATCAAGAAGTCAAGAGATCCTTCTAAATCCAATGTGAATTACCCGTAGTGACCCTTTATCGTTCACATCCTTAGGTAAGATTGTGTTTCACAGTAGGAGTAAGAAATAACTCAAAAAGACAATAGTTAGATCAAACTTCCTTGAATTTTCCAAGTATCAATGGTCAAGGTATGCATGGCCATCCAATACAAGATAGAGGCTCTAATAGACGGACACCATTTCAATCCAGAATTTCCAAAGTTGTTAGATTTTCACATACAAGCAGAAAACAAAGAAAAGATTATGCCCCTAGTCATCACTCTCTAAATTCTATAAAGGACATCATTGAAGAGCTAGAAGGGGCATAATATGAAAAAATATCAATGCAAATCAGTAAGCATACAAGGAGATAAAAGCATGAAGAAGCATAGATTGTTTTCAGTTTGTGTTGATGTTTGATTGCGTTGTTGTAGATGCAAAATTCTTTTTGGAGAGGAGACAGACAGATAGACTCAGATGAAGCTTCAAAGGACCCTGATTGGATATGACACATCTAAGATACTGAGGACTGTAGGATATGACTTTGATTACCCCCAAGTGTTAGGCATTGATAGGATATAGACACTTGAGCCGATTAGTGCACAGACTGACTTTATTGAAAATAGGAATGTAGAAACATATCCAGAGGTATGTACAAACTAAAGCAAGACTGAAAGCTGGGAAAGACCAAGATTGCACTGATAGATGGAGTGTTTTGAACAAGTGGTGCCCGTTTGCTAAGTTTTCACCATCTTGGTAGAGATTCTATTTTTGCTACTAGGGTGCATGTTTCCAGGTTTGCACCAAGGCACTTTTTCTTTTTCTTTTTTTTTTGTATTTTTCATTTTTTTCAATTTTTTTTGTACTTTTGATATTTTTCTATTTTTTTGTGAATCATCAAGGCACTTATTGCTAGGTTTTCACCAATATGTTCATTTTTTCAAGACTTTTTTTGATTTTTATGATTTTTTTAGGATGTTTTTGAATATTGAATTCCTTAGGCATATAATTTCTTTAGATGGAGAATGTTGATTGGTTCTCAGAGCTATTCTCCTTCATTCATTGAGAGTTGATAGGCACCAGAGCCAAAATTAGCAATGATAACAAAGGGACTTAGCTAGTTGGGTACAAACTTCCCCTTGCGATCTCTATGTGATTGATTTTTAGGATTCTCTCTCAAGACTAGATCGCCAACCTAAAATTCTTTGTGTCTGACTTTCTTATTGTAATCTCTAGACATTCTTTTCTGATATACTCTGAGATGATCATATGCTGCTTGTCTACGCTCATCTAGTAGTTCAAGTTCCTGCAACCTAAACACTCTGTATTGATCATCAGTTACTAGACCATGCATTCTGATTCTTAGTGATGGGATTTCAACCTCAATAGGCAGTACTGCTTTAGAACCATAAACTAAAGCAAATGGTGTAGCCCTAGTGGGCATTTTGATACTTGTTCTGTAGGCCCATAGAGTGGGATTGATCATGAGATGCCAGTCTCTTCCTATTTTATTAACTATACGGTGCAAGATTTTCAATAGATTCTTATTTGAAGCCTCTGCTTGTCCATTCCCTTGAGGATAGTAGATTGATGATCAATGTTGTGTAATCTTGAATTAAGCACATAGATCATCTAAGTCTCTGTTCTTGAATTGTCCATAATTATCTATGACTATAGAGTGTGGAATGCCATACCGACATATGATGTAGTTCAGAATGAACATAGAAATTTTCTTGCTGGTTGCTTGAGTTAAAGGGGCTGCTTCTACCCATTTTGTGAAATAGTCTGTAGCTGTAATAATATGGGTATGTCCATTAGAAGAATGAGGATGTATGGATCCTATAGGATCAAATGCCCATTGGTGAAAAGGCCATTGTGTAGTAAAGAGAATTAGATCTCTCCCTGGTGCATGAATTAAGTTACCATGTACTTGGCACTTTTGACAGTTCTTAGCAAACTTGATAGCCTTTTTTTTGATTTCAGGCCAATAGTACCGAACCCTAATAAGTTTTCAAGCTAGTGTTAAACCATTCGAGTGTGACCCAAAAATACCTTTGTGAACTTCATCTAATGCACCTTGAGACTCTTCCCATTCTAAACATCTAAGTAGTGTACCATCTAGACCTTGTTTGTATAGATCATGACCAATGATGACGTACCAAGATGCATTGCCGATAAGGTATCATTTCTCATGGAGGTTAAAGGTATCAGGAATGATTTGGTCTTGGAGATAGGAGAAAAGGTTTTTATATCTAGATGAATCATGACCAACAACAGTACAGATCATGTGGGTTTTTGGGGAATCATATGTAGGATAAGATAGTGCTTTCACTAGGAACTCATAACATAGCTTATGTTTAGGCTACTGTAATAAAGTAGATAGCATTGCCATTGCATTGGCAACCTTGTTCTCTATTCTAGGAATTTTCTCAAATGTGATAGATATGAATTTTTTTTTAAGATCATCTACCATTCTCTTGTATGGGATTTGATTTTCATCTTTCATTTGGTACACATCATTGACTTGATGGATAACAAGTTGTGAGTCCCCATGAATGTGTAACTCTGTCACTCTCCACTCAATTGCTATCTTCATGCCATTAATAAGAGCTTCATATTCAACAATATTGTTTGTATAAGGAAACTTTAATCTGAAGGCTTTAGGGATTGAGTATCCTTGAGGAGTGATGATCAATATGCCTTCTCTAGATCCATTATGTGTATAGGAGCCATCAAAGAATAGCCTCCATGCTCTAGAAGAAAGATTCATGATAGAGAAATCTAGGAATTCCATTTGCATTAGTGTATCATCAAACAAAGATGCATCAACCAATTGATTAGTAATTACCTATCCTTTGATATCTTTTCTTTTACTTTAGTAGGATCAACCTCAATGCCTTTCTTTGAAACAATGTATCCTAAGAGTTTACCAGAAGTTACACCAAAAGCACACTTCTTAGGGTTTAGTCTAAGACTAAATTTTTCCATTCTATCTAGTATCTTGCTCAAATCATTTAGATGTTCAGATCTTATCATAGATTTTGCTAAAGTATCATCAACATAATCCTCCATAGTTTGATGCATAATGTCATGAAAGATAGAAGTCATAGCTCTCTGATATGTAGCACCAGCATTCTTAAGCCCAAATGGAATGCAATTCCAATAGAAGGTACCCTATGCACATGTGAAAGAAGTTTTCTCTTGATCCTCTGGAGCAATTTTGATTTGATTATATCCAGAAAAACCATCCATTAAAGAATACATCTCAAAACCCGCAGTCATGTCCACTATCATATCAATGTTAGGTAGTGGAAAATAATCCTTAGAGCATGCCTTATTTACATCTCTAAAGTCTATGCACACTCTGATAGATTTGTCGGGTTTTGATATAGGTACAATATTTGAGATCCATTCAGCATAATTAATAACATAGATGAATCCAACTTTTAGTAGTTTCTCTAATTCAGCTTTGACCAAGAGTGCAACATGTGGATGCATCTTTTTCAATTTTTGTTTAATAGGTTTTACCCCTAGAGCTATAGATAAATGGTGCATCATAAGATCAGGATCTAACCCTGGCATATCTGAATATTTCCATGAAAAGTTGATCTTTTTCTTTGTTAGGAATGTAGTAAAATTTTTCCTTTCTTCTTCTGATAAGGATTGTGATACATGGATCAACTATGGTTCGTTTGCTATTCCCAAGTTGATGGATTGAGTGGGCTCAATTAGAACTAGAGATTTGTCCTATGACTAACTTGGAAGGACATCAAATATCTCATCCTTAGGTGCCTCAGAGAGGTTTTCACCTTTGGATATGTCTTTTATTTTTACTTTTGTAGGTGCTGAGACTGCCACAAAGTGGTTTTCACCCTTAGAACTCCTTTTCTTTTTATTTTTATTTTTATTCTTTTGACTAAGATACTTGATGTCTGACTCCTTTATGCTAATACTCAGTTCACTGATGGAAGTCATCATAGGCTCAACTGCATTGAGGTAGCAAGCAAGGTCATAGTCATTTGGAAATGTATAGATACCTTGGATTGAATTTGTGGAGGTTTGGTCAAGAAGTTCAGGATGTTGGATAGTCAAAGTGGGAAAGGATTGGGAGATAATGTTTACAGATATGGATTTGTCATCATTGGTCCTAACCCGACTCTCAAGTTTGAACGTGATATTACAACTTAAGATGTTCAATTCATGAATATGCTCAACGTCATTATGGGATTCCTCTTCAGCCATTAGTGGATTAGACTCGTTAAGTTCATTATTTTTCTCTAGACTTACATTGGGTTTAGATGCATATTGGTGAATAACATCAACATATTTCTCTATAATAAGCTCATCTTCTTCTGGAGTGGATTCCCATTCATAATCATTTGATTCCTCATCTATGCCTTTAGGAAAATTAAGAACATGAGTAAAGTTAGGATGAATACCCCAAGAAGGGTTACCCTCAGATTTTGATTTGAATTCATACTCACTAGAATCTATCTCAAAATAGCTACCACCTTCTTCTTTGTCTGTTTGATTACCTTCGAGATCAACTGGTTCTTGTGGTGCCACTGTCTCTTGTTCTATAGTAGGTTCTTGTGTTTCTACTACATTAACCCTTTTTATTGGATCATCCTCTACTTCAAGGTCTTTAATTTCTTTAGGAAAATGTTCATAAGGAATGAGCTCTTTAGTGGTGTTTGAATCATCACTATCAAACTATTGTATTGTTTCTTCCTTTGGTTCAATTTGTTCTATAACATGTGGGGAGTTCTTGCTAAGATAGAAAGGCTTCTTCTTATATCCTAGACCTGTTGTATAATTGTTGGTTTGACCATGATGGTCAAGAGGTGATAGAAGACCTTTACCTTGTAGTCCTAGAGGTCCTTTTCCAGTATATCCAATTTTTGTGATCAATTTGTCCCCTGGTCCATATGACTTCTGAGGAATTTTTCTTGAAGTAGAGTCACATTTTTGAATTGATTGAGAATGCAGCTCATCCTTGTATAACCATGCAAGCACAACTTCATCTTCCTCAAACTCTTGTTTAGATACTTGCTCTGTGACAAAACTTCCATTGAATATAACTTGGGATTCTTTAGCTGTATGTTTCACCCTATCAAAGAGTTGTCCATAAGATTTTGGGGATAAAGGGAGAGATGTGAGAGATAAAATAGGTTCCATTGTGTATTCTCCCATACCATTGTCTTTAATTTGGACCTCTTAGCAATGTCTTCCATCTTGGATGTAGATGCCATTTCTATTTTCTTAGTGGAGGATTCTCTGTTATTAGGAACAAGTTTATCAACACTTTCTTTCAATGTATTGCAAGTTGTATATAGATCAGCTAGAATCATCACCTCTACTCCTTCATAAGAAAATTTTACACATTGATGGTATGTGGAAGGAATAGCTTTCATTTCATGTATCCAAGGTCTCCCTAGAAGAATATTGTAAGCCAAAGGTAGATCAAGAACTTGACATATGGTGTCTCTGACAATGGGTCCTATTCTGATAGGTAAGACAATAGTTCCTTTGGAAGATCTTTCTTTCTCATCATATGCCTTGATATTTATCTTCTTCTTAGGATCAATGGAAGCTTTTGATAATCCCAATTGTGTAATTAAGTTGTAAGAACAAATGTTGAGACCAGCGCCTCCATCTATCAACACACGTTTGACACGATGGTTTTGGATCAAGACTTCAATGTGCAAGGGCTGGTTATGTGGATGACTCAAGGAGTTATCATCTTCCTCTGAAAAGGAGATATATTGGGGAGACATCAGATGGCCAACCAAAGTCTGGAATCTATCTAAATCAAGGTTGTTAGGAACATTGGATCCAAGCAGAGCTTTGTCTAGAATGGCTCTATGAGCTACAGATATTCGAAGCAACTCAAACATGGAGATCTTTGCATTTGTATGCTGGAGTTGTTGGATAATACTGTATGATGTTTGTCTCATGTCTTTAGGATTTGAAGATTTAGAGGAAGCCTTCTATTTAGAAGAAGATGAAAGATTGAAAAGGCATCTTAGGGACAAGTGATGAATTTGGGATTTGTCCTTGCAGATGTGCCTGAGCTTGTCATTGAGTAATTGCATTTGCTGAATGATTATCTCTATCTCTTCACACAATAGTGATGACATTGCAACACTTAGATAGGTATGGTTCAACCATATTTATAATGACATTATTTCCATAGTAGGCATAATTGGCTTTAGCACCTATGTTAGGATGAGAAGATGAATCTCCTTGATTATGTTTTGGAAAAGGTTCCGTGAATGATGTATTGCTTTTATGATTATCAATTATGATTTCTCCATTATCAATTTTGTCTTGTATGATGTGTTTCAAGTGAATGTAGTTATTAGTTTTATAACCCTTATTATGATGGAAGTCACATAAATCATTCTCTCTCCACCATTTTGGTTTAGGTTCAGGATCAAAGACTTTTATTGCAGGCAAGTAAATGATGTTGTTAGCCAAGAGAGTTTTCATGGTAGATTCCAAACACTCTCCAAGATTAGTAAAATTGCATTTAGGATCTATAGCCCAAGGGTTATATTCAGATGACTTATTGTTAGATTCTGTTGCTTTAGCTTCTGAGGCTTTGATGGCCTGGGTACCAACAGTGAGATTTAAAACGGGTGCCTTAGATGGGGCACATATATTATCAACAATGGCATCAGTGACAATGCCTTTATTCTTGTTCCAGTTTTTCCCTTTGTCTTTAGAATTAGATCGAGATTCATACTTGTCCTTTTGAAGTGATATGTCTCCTTTTTGCACAAGTACTTTCTCAATTTTAATTCCATTTTCTACCATCTTATCAAAGGATGTATTATTTTGCATTTGCAAATGGTTGTTGAGTTCTAGAACAAGATTGTTATGAAGATTTCCAGCTTCTCAGTTTTTAGAATGGGTCTAGCATATAGAGAAAACTTCTTCCTCTTTCTTTTGAGAAAAGTCAGGAATGGTTCTCCTAAGTTCTGTTTCAGATTGTAGATGTCAATCATGGTGACCAGATGCTAGATGTTGTAGGAGTATTTTTGATAGAATAGTTTGATTAAATCCTAAAAAGTTTTGATAGTAGGAGGTATTTTTTAGAACTAATGAATATATGACCCTCCCAAGGATTAAGGGAAAAGACACATTAGGTAGGTTGGTTCATGCATGAACTCCATAGACTAAGTACATAATTTTCTGACATGATCTTAAGGATCAAAGTTTCCATCATACTTATCATATTTAGGCATCTCCACTCTTTTAGGGAATGTCAGCATGTACAAGTCTTTATCAAATGGAAAAGGGCATAGAGCTTCCATGGATAACTCTTTAGGTTCCTTTTATTTTTCAAGTTTATTAAGTTTGACTTGCATGACATGCATCTATTTCATCATAGCAGTGATTGGAGTTTCTTCCTCATGCATAATGATATCTTCAACATTAAAGTTGGGAGGAAGTTTATCCCCTTGACAAACTAACTCTAGGAAGTATGTTTCTCTATCTTCTTTCAAGAAATGCCTCATCATTTTCTTAAAGTCATCATTAGTTTGATATCAAGCAATTTCAGAAGGTGTGGGTTTTGGATCCATACCATGTTGAGAGTGATGTCCTTGAGACCCATGGTGTGTCCCTCCTTGAGACATGTTAGGATTTTTAGGACTTCCTGGGATAGATTGATGTAGAGTTTGTTGATTGCCTCCTTGGATTGATGGAGGAGGAGGTATGTAACCAGATTTTAATCATAGATTGCCAAGACCATCGTCTTTGTAAAGACCCAAATTGTAGAGTTGTTCAAAGGTTAGACCCACGTGAGTAGACAAAGGTAAGGTATGAGGTACTTCTCCCAATTTCTTATGTGAGGAAGCTCTAGTTTCCACCATTAACCTTGGGTGAAGCAAAAGAGAAAGATGAAGACAACTGAAGAATAACTTGATTCAAGAAGATCGAATGACACAACCTTGTCAAGATTGGATTGATTGAAGACTAGATCAGATGTAAATGAAGGATATTGTGCCCTAGGAGTATGGGTAGATGCCCAAAAGATGGCGGACATGAGCTCAGAACACTTAGCTATTTTTGTATGAAGATTGAATTTGAAGATAAAGATAATTTTGACAAGGTTTTGACACAAGATGAAAAAGATTCAAATTGATAAATTAGAAGGCTAAATCAGACTCAAGAGACCACTTTAGGAAAATGATTGAATTCTTTCTAGTTTCTGCTGTGTTCTTGACAAAATGATATTTTGACAAAATCTAGAAGTAGGCTATAAAAACTAGATTTTTGACAGATTTGGAAGGTTTGTGACAACTTTGACTTTAGCTTTGATGAGTTTTGAAATTATAGGATGACTTTTGACACCAGAAAGGTTTTTTTCTTCAGATTTGCAATTTTTTAGTTTTTCAATATCAGATTGTTTGCAAATTTTTCTATCCAGGTTTGAAGATCTGTGTGATAGTTCATCTCAAGTAACCAAGTAGATATCAAGCACGCAAAAAAACAAGCAAGGGAAGCAAGAAATCATCTGAAAATAATGAACAAGGGAAAAAGAAACCTTGCGCATGAACAAGCAATAGTGACTTATTGTGCTAATCCCTAGAAATGCTACTTGTGTATGTTCTCAGAAGTTTTTCAATAATGCACATAGTCCTAGAAAATGAAAAATTTGACCTCGCTAGGGTTTTTAGTAATGGTTCGAATTTGCAACTTTTGTGATCTCAAGAGGGAAAAATCCAATCCAGGCACATTGGGGTTTTGACACCGTCCAAGAATTTAATCAATCAAGAGCTACTAGGGAGATCTCACAGCCCAACAAGAGACCACACTTGTGAAGATTTCCTCCACAATGACATTTATATAGCAGTTGTTGCTACCACATCAAAAATGGCTATTACCACTTGAGGTTCCGTTCACGTGGTTGACCCAATAAAGGGAATGTCCACTATAGTTAACCCTCTCTAAAGGTGACTCACAAAAGATACCACATGGGGACTAGATCAGATTCAAGGATCTGGGTTTCTGATACTATCCAAAAAGGAAGTAGAGCATAATCCCCTAGCCTCTTCACTTCACAAAAACAAAGTAGAAAGATTAATATAACACACTAAGACTAAAATTATCTCACAAAGATCTATGATGCCAACCACTTATGATCTATCAACCTCTCAGGAGAGAGAATGTATCAATCAAAAGTTGAAGACTCCAAAAATCTAGTAGAATGCGAGACAACCTCAGTACCTTCCATACCTACAAGGGGATCCTTCATCAAGAAGAGCTTCACATGCATGAACAAGAGAAAAAATCCCACTCTCTCAAGATCATCCACAAATAGTGTTCATAGGGCCTATTTACTATGTGTAACAGATATGCAGAAAGCAAATCTATGTTCATTTTATAGCCCAAAACTGAAGTCTGATTTATGAAAGCTAGAAAGGCACACAAGCTTGACACGTGAGATGTTTGTTTTATGTCCAAATTGAAATGTTTTCAGATGCAGTAGAATACCTAAATTACCTTGCAACGTGCTTAGTATATTTTACCTAATTTTTAGCTTTGTTGAGCAATCCCGCGCAAGTAAGCCACAAACTATTTGACAAGAAAACAAACAAACAAGATATGCAACATATATTCAACTTATGAAAAACCTAGGGTTAGATCTAAAAATCAATTGTTAGGAGCAATAATAGCTAGCAAATAATCCAAATGACAACTCATATCATGCATTGAATCATATGAAAAATAATCGCATACCCATCACAAAATTTTTATTTTTTTTGCATTTGACCTAGTCAACAAGATCTAATTTTTTTGATATGATTTCAGCCACAAAAATAGAAATGCAAAACATAGACCCCTGCTAAAAAATAGAGATCTTTCCAAAAATTTTAAAATTTTTAGAAAAATATCTTCATTTGTGCCCTAGAGACCCATTTTACCAAAACATACCAGTTTTTGTAAATCGACTATTTGAGCTATTATATTGCATCCAAATTTAAAACACAAAGAATGGACCCCCTGTAGAATTTAAAGAGCTTTCCTAAAATATAAAAATTTCCAAAAAATATGCTGATTTGCACTGAAAATTAATTTTTTTTGAAAAATAAAGAAAAAAATTATTAAAAATTCAAAACATCTTAGAAAATTTTTAATTTTTTTATCGAAGCTTCCCTGATATGTCTCCAATATATAAAACAAATTTCAGACCAAAAATCGAGGCCGTTTGGGAGATAAAATTAAATCTTTGAAAATTTAGGGTTTTAGTCTCCAAGTAAATCTGCACAAGGGGGTTAGCTCCAAAAAAATAACCAAAACCAGCATGTAAAGGTGGGTTGCCCCACGATGGGCACCAGAGATGTGTGTGTGAAAGTTGTACCTAGCTATGGACACAACACTTTAGTAAAACATTAGAGGTTAGCAAAATCAAAATCTGACAAATAAATGAAACTAAGCTAACCAGATGATTTACTACCTTCTAGTAGGTGCGAGTATGATGTTCTCAGATTGAAATCAAGATCAGTGACAATGCAACACCTAAATGAAGGATTTAATGCTAAAGAATGAAAAACTGTATGAATGCAGATTAATCTATTTTTTTGTATTTTGTATGCAATTAGGATAAAAACTATATGAATCTAAGCTAGAATTGATTGAAAATGATATGCAGATTTAATCTAAGAGTGATATGAATTGATATGAAAATCTATGCAAAAACTATGAATTATGAATTGATCTCACAAAGTCGCCTATTACAAAAGCTTGATTCTTTGTATGTAATTTCACCAGAGTAATTGTGCAAATTTGAGAGAGATGCGATTGAAAGCTTGAGGGATATTTCATGAAGAGCTGAGCTTTGTTTTTATAGAAATCCAGGGTTTGAGGAAGCATAAGAAAAACCATAAATCACTCTTGATAAACTCAGGTTGATTTTTGAGTTAACAAGAAATTAAGAATAAATAAACTCATAAAATCATGCAAAAGTAGTTTTTCACTCAAAAGAGAGTTTTAGTTCACTTTTTCAACTCATCATCAGATGTTGAGTTTAGAAAGTTAACAAATTGAAATTAGCAGATGTTTTAAAGTTGACTATTTTTCTGATTGTGCATGATTTAATATGAATTAATTTAATAAATAAAGTGATTTATTTTCCACTTAACTAATTTTTGAATTAAAATAATTGATTTATGGGTTAATCAATTATTAAATCAAAATTTATTCCAATTAAATCATTAAATTTGACAACTTTGATTTTAAATTAATTAAATAAATATTCGATTGATTGTTTGTAAGAATTTTGATTTATTGTCAAAATAAAAACAATATTAATTAGGAATAAATGCAATTAAATCTAATTAAATAATTAAGTGGTAGAATTAAATTAATTAATTAAATATTCATCATATTCAATTAATCAACTTTAGGATAAATTAGATTTATCACCAAATAATATTCAATTAAAGATAATTATGATAAATTAGGAATATTCAAGGAATATTCCACAATGCAGAATTAAGGTAAAATCAATTAGGGTTTTGATAACTTGATGTGCAGATGTGCCTTAGGTTAGGAATTTGATGTCGATTTCGTTTGAATTGTTGATATAGGAGGTTAATGAACCTATAGCCCATTTTTGGGGTATTGCACTCTAGACATAACTCCATATCATATACATGCTATACTCAAAATTAAAGTAACCATTTCACTATTTTCCACTGCATTATCCTGTGACTAGCCCACACTGTTTCCACATACTATAACCAGCTAATCATATTCTACAATCGTAGACAACCATTCTAAAACCTTTCTGGTACTAAAATACAAGCTTGTAGACTCAGAGATGCAACATAGATCATCGCATGCCTTCTACACTCTTTCCTTCACTTAGTGAAACATTATTCTTAATATCTTCTTCACCACTCCTCCAATCCTTCACAATCATATGTTGACATCAATGAAAACACATGAATGCCATCAACACTCCTAACAATCTCCCCCTTTGGCATTGATGGCAACATATGATGAAAAACCATCAATCCAAAAACCTTATACAACCTTCTCAATGTCTTCACTCTGCTCCCCTTAATATAGTAGGGTTTTTCACATATCACCCCCCCTTTGAAATCAATGGAAAAGGGTGACAAATATCCTTTACATATCTCTCTAAGATTCTCCTTCTCCTCTCTTACAAAAATTCACTCTCAGGTACTCAATCACCTAGATAAGTACTTGTTAAGTCCTGCTATGACTCCCCCTAAGGAGTGCATCCAAGCATCAAGTCCAGTGAAGAATATAGCTCTGATAGCTACTAGAATGATGCATTATTGCATCATCTAGTTCTTGTAAGGAGGGGTTTTCACCCCAAGAATATCTGTGAGATACTCAAATATATCTTTTGACAAATGTTTAGTGAATATATTTGCTAATTGTTCCTTTGTACTAACATACTCAACTCTAACTTCATTTTCTGCGACTTTCTCTCTCAAATAATGATATTTGATTGAGATATGTTTGGTTTTTGAGTGCATAAAAATATTCTTTGACATATTGATTATTCTTGTATTGTCACAATGAATCACAACTCGTTCTTCAAAGCTTATTCTAATATCCTTCAGCATTTGTTTCATCCAAATAACCTATGAACAATTTAAAGAAGCCGCCCCATATTCTAATTCAATAGTAGATTGAGAAACACAATCCTACTTCTTTCTTAACCAAGAGACTAACCTCTTCCCAAGGAAGAAATCATAACCACTGGTGCTCTTTCTTTCATTAATACATCCTTCCCAATTAGCATTAGTGTCTTCATTGAGGTTAAATTCATCTGGCTTATCATACCACAACCCAAATTCTAATGTACCTTTCAAATACCTAAATATCCTTTTTATTGCAATATAGTGAGTGTCTTTTGGATCTTCTTAAAACCTTGCAACAATTCCAAGTGTATTTGCAATATCTAAGACCTAATATGTGTTAAATACTATAATCCTCCAATCATGGATTTGTAATTTGTTTGATAGACACTTTGAGTTTCATCATTTGCAGTAAGCTTGCATCTAGTAATCATAGGCGTTCCTACATGTTTGCAATCTTCCATGCAAAACCTTTTTAGTAATTCCTTGAGATACTTGGTTTGAGAAATGAAAATGCCATTTTTATTTTGTGTAATTTAAAAAACAAGAAATAACTTCATTTCACCAATCAAAGACATCTCAAATTCATCTTTCATTTCTTCAGAAAATTTATTTTTCATTTCATCATTTACCCTAAAGATAATATCATCCAAAAATACTTCTATGATCAAGATTCCATCTTTTCTAGTTTTCAAGTATAAATTACTATCTTCACTACCATTTCTGAAACCAAGATGTAATAAGTACCTGTCAAGTTTTGCATACCAAGCTCTAGAAGATTTCTTCACTCCATACAGAGCCTTCTTTAATTTTCAAACCATTTCTCTATCATTTGTGAAGGGAAAACCATCAGGCTGCTCAATGTAGACCTCTTCTTCTAGATCACCATTACATTCATTTGATACACTTTGAATTCCTTATAGGCATAAAAGGAAAGAAATAATATTACTACCTCCAACCTAGCCATAGGTGCAAAGGTTTCTTCAAAGTCTATTCATTCTTGCTACGAGTAGCCCTTACATACCAATCTTGCTTTGTTCCTTATGATTGTTCCCTCTTTGTTCATTTTATTTCTAAATACCCATTTAGTTCCAATAACATTCTTTCCTTTAGGTGTAGAAACAAGTTCCCAAGTTTTTTCCTTTATTGTCTGATCCAATTCTTCTTCCATTGTAGGCCTCATATGTAGTTCTAGGTTCCACTTGTGAAATCGGACATAATTTCTCTCTAGCCTTAGACCTAGTTAACATGCCTCTATTCTCATCACCAATAATCTAATCTTCAGG
Source organism: Chamaecyparis obtusa (assembly GCA_027943335.1). Taxonomy (NCBI): domain Eukaryota; kingdom Viridiplantae; phylum Streptophyta; class Pinopsida; order Cupressales; family Cupressaceae; genus Chamaecyparis; species Chamaecyparis obtusa. Next base: position 96,285 of record BSBK01011791.1, read on the forward strand.
ATGATTTCTTGGTACACACCTTGGAGTTTTAGGAGCTTTGGATTATTCACTTGCACATATTTTACCATTATTTTCAAATTCAATCAACTCTTCTTCTTCAATAGCCTTTTCTAATTTTTGATCACATATTCTTTCTTGAACTTGAAACTTCTCATCAATTCTTACATTAATACTCTCATCATCTTTCTCAATCTCAAGTTGAAACATCTGTAAGCTTTAGTTTTGGTAGAGTAACCAAGAAATATTCCTTCATCATTTCTTGAATCAAACTTACCTACCTCATCATCTCTTTTGATAAAATATTTGCTACCAAAGATTTTGAAATATTTCACACTAGGAGCATAGACAAACCAAAGTTCATCAGGATTTTTAGCATTACCTTCCCCGATCTAAACTTTTTTCAAAGTGTAAACTACAATACTAATTGCTTCCCTCCAATGCACATGTGATACATTTCCTTCAATCATCATTGTTCTGGAAGCATCCAATATAGTTATGTTCCTTCTTTCTGCAATCCCATTCTACTGTGGAATCCTAGGAGAAGAAGTCTACCTATTTATCCCATGTTCTTCATAGTAATAATTGAGTGCAGTATATGTAAAATCTCCTCCTCTGTTTGACCTCAAAAATCTTATCTTTAGACCTGATTAAATTTCTAATTTTGCCTTGAAGATCTTGAACTTGTCAAATGCCTCTGATTTTTCTTTAAGAAAAGAAACCCACATCATTCTAGAGTGATCATCAAAAAATAGAATGAAATACCTTTCACCATAAGAGGATCCAGTCCTTGTAGGACCATGAAGATCTGTATGCACCAGATCTAGCTTTCCTTTAGCAGTGTATGACTTTCTTTGGGAAATCCTCTTTGTTTGTTTTCCTATTACACATTCTTTGCACATGGTGTTAGAGGACTTCACAAATTTTGGTAAGTCCCTAACTTCATTGATGTTACTTTCCTTCACAATGTTATCAAAATTCACATGAAAAAATCTTCTATGCCATAGCCAACTTTCATCAATCTGAGCAAAAAAATATTTATCATCAGTGGTGTTCAACTGAAATACATTACTTCTTCTCTTTGTTCCTGATGTAATCAGGTTTCCATTTTATTATCTGATAGTGGATGATTCATTACTGAACTGTAACTGATAAATTTTATCCATAATCTATCTAACACTTAACAGGTTATGCTTAAGTCCATCAACAAGCAATACATTATCAGTGTTAGTTTTTCCATCTAGAGAAATAGATCCTACTCCAATAATGAGTTTAGGATTATTATCACTAAATCTGACAACTCCACTATCATGCATCTTAAGCTAAATAAACCTATCCTTATCACTAGTCATGTGATGTGAGCATCCACTATCAATGATCCATTCAGGTTTCTTTTCAACATGTGATACTAAGGCTTTTTCTTCATAAATAGGTTCATTATCCTTTATATCTACAAACCCAATCTCATCTCCTATTTAATCATCATTGGATACACCTTCACTGGCATAATATAATTCCTCATCATAGAAATTTGGTCTAGTGAACTTAGGTTTCTATTTAGAGACCCTTGTAGGACATTTAGATGCAAAGTGACTACTTTTATTGCAAGAAATTTTTTTAAAGGTAATTTTCCTTCAAATATTTCCTTACCTCTTTTCTTCTTTCTTGCAATTAGAGCAACAAGTTCATCCATCTTCTTGTTTTCTTCATCAATATCCATTAGATCATATCCATAGTTTCCAAGCTCAGGATACTTATTAACCCTACTAGTGCTTGTAAGGCATGATGAAGTCTTTTTGTCATTATGAATAGTTGCCTAGAATACATTTTCTGTCTTCAATACCGATTCCTATAATTCTACCACCTCAAAGATAGTTAACTTAGCTATTAATATCTCTTTATTTAATCCATGAGTTATTGGAATGATCTCCTCAATCGTCTACACTTTGGTCTTGTAAATAGGTGACAAAGATCTCATAATCTTTACAATGACCTCTTCTTCAATATAAGTGCCTCTTGAATTTATGATCCCTGTAACAACTTCTTAAACCCTCTAGACATTAGCTCTGACATTTTTATCTTCTTGCATTTTTAGATTTTCCATATTTGTCTTCCAATTTGGTAACTTTGTTTTCTTGGTGTACTTTTCTCCTTCATAAAGTGCTTCTATTCTTCCCCAAATTTGATGAGATGAATCAAGATCCTTAACCTCAGTAAATAATGCTTTAGATAGTGCACTTATCAAAGCTTTCCTTGCAACCATATTGTAGGACAAAATATTCTTTTCATCATCAGTAGCATTAGGAAAATCAATTTCTGCAGCAATATTTTCCTTGTTCTTTGTAATCATCCAATAATTAATTCTTAGACATAACAAATGTGTCGTCATCTTGTTCTTCTAACTATCAAAGTTTTAAACGTCAAATTTAGGATTTTCCTTCTCATAATAAGTCATCTTTTGATCACCTCAAGCGGTCAATCTTTCTCTTCGAGGACCAATGGCTCTGATACCAATTGTTGGATACAAATGAGAAGGGGGGGGTGAATCAGTTGTATATCATTAATATAAAACTTTATCTTTTTATATCAAAATAGTAAATGCAAAACTGAAACAGCAAATGCAACACAAATTAGAACACCAAGAATTGTTTTCAAGGAAACCCTATTAAGGGAAAAACTTTGGTGGGGATGGAACCCACAAATAATGAACTAGTAATAAAGTATCTTAGTTACAAGATCTTTCCTTGTTAGGAGTAGATAAATACAACCATTACAAAGTCCCTATCAAAGGACAAACTTCTTTCTTCAAGTCAACAACCCTATTAGGATTTGATAGGATGAGCCTTTCTTGTCTCGGAGGAACTTGCCCAATGTGAAGGTTAAACCCACCTTTTGGAGCCACTATCCAAATGAAAGTATATAAATATACTGATTAAAAATAATAAACTAACTAACACAAACTCCTTTTCTAAAACATTTCCAATGAAGTACAATTTTCATACATCCTTATCTAAATCAATAGTCCTCACGTCCACCACTTTCAGATTCACACACACTTCACATCATTTGATTTACTCTTTTATACAAGATACAAATGATTTATTAGGTCGGAACCAATTAGGAATTTCCTAATAAAAATGATTTACATAAAATCTTGTCAAGATACAAACAAAATCTTGGACAAGAAAATAATGAACATCAGTTGGCCATCATACTCCATAATCCATAACTTATCTTTGCATAAGGTAGAACACACTACATTTATAGGTCGGCACCAAATAAGACTTTGCAAGGTCACACACTACAAATGACATCACCACGATCATTGTGACCTCATGTCCACATAAGATGAATTTCCATGTGTCTTGTTCCATGTTCTAAGATTTCTAGACATAACTCCATCTTGTATACGTGCTATACTCAAAATTACAATAACCATTTCACTTTTTTGCACTACACTATCCTGTGATCAGTCCACACTATTTTCACTGTAACTTACTGTAGTGAACCAATAAGATTTTGTGATCATAGACAACCATTATAAACAATGTCCATAACCAAAATATAAGCTTTTAGACTCAGAGATGCAACATAGATCATCACATGCGAGATGCAACATAGATCATCTCTTAGTCCTTGCATTTCTTGTATGGTGTCCAATTAAAATCTAGTAATTCATCCAATATTTGTTAGAAAAATCTAACTACATCGACCCATGTGTAGTGTAGAGACTCCTTGCATCTATATGTGTAAGGATCTTCATGCTACCTTTTACATCTTCCCATTGGTTGGGACACAAATATGTGCTCCCAAGCCTATATATGCAATAGAGTGACACTTGCACCCAAGTTTTTATTCGCCCAATATACACACATGTGTATATCATGATATAATTGTCCATTAAGAATGAAATAACCCCAATAGTATGTGATCACATAATCTATAATATGGTATACAAACCTCACCCAAATGATTGAAAACCCATTCCCTCTAGAATTTGGCATCATGCACCATCTAATCAAACTTGCTAAATAAAGTGCTAGTGGAGGTATACCCATCTCCACAACTAGCTACCATCCATCCTTGTGCATTCCATTGAAAACCTTTACACCCTCCACTCAAATATCTAACACATATAGTAATCAAAATACTTTAGCTGATACATATGAATCCCCCCTTTGATAGGTATCTACAATATCCTCTAGATATTTAGTAGAGTGATGGATGTCTCTCCTATAGATAGATGGATTGCCAAGGTCTGATTGTGGCACCTCTCTAGTGTTAATATTATTTAGAAAATAGAGAGGGGGGGGGGTGAATCAGTTGTTCTCAAGTCTAGATGTATCTATTGAACTTTTAAACACTTCAACAATTTCAGATCTAATCACCAACACAACTCGGTCTCTAAAGAATATATACCAAAAATATATAACATGCAGTTCACTGTCCAAAAGTATTTATCTTGTAGAATATAGAAACATACACATCAAAACATTCACACAAGTATAACACCAAGATTTATAGTGGAAACCCAATTTGGGAAAAACCACTTTGTAACACATTACTAATATTGTCAGTCTTCTAAAGTGAGCTCTATGAAAAGCCAACCTTGTTAAAGGTTTACAAACACACTGCTAGGTGTGACCCTATTAAAGGATTTGAACACTCTATCAAAAGTGACTTGGTTAAAGGATTTAAGTACATTCCATTAGAATGCCACCTTGATTAACAGATTTAAACAATGACTATTAGGTCAACCTTGATTAAAGGATTTAGATTGATACAATGGTTAGAAAGTAGCAGTAGTATTTGATCTGAAAAACATACAACTCACTTTGCAAATAACAGATCCAATTCAGACATATATGCTGATTTACTGAATGAGTTCCATTTCCATCTCCATCTTTGGTCTACTCAAAATTCACTTCAATCAATCACAACTCTAATCAACTCCTTCACCTTCAGCCTTCTACTTAGACTTATCAGTCAATAACATCAACAACTCCATCATACTCTATAACCTCACACTTAGGTTTTCATTTATACCTCTCCAGATAGGTAGATCCTTCTTTTTTCATTTAATCTCCTCCGTAGATCTTAGGTTAGGTCAGATTCATGGAATCCTTCCATCATTTAAGTTCTTCATCCTTTTTTCTAGAAACATCTTCAATCTCCTCATTGAATCCATAATAAAATGATTTACCATGCATTAAATTCTCTATACAATCAATTAATAAAGTCAACATGATTTACATAACCCAAGAATTCAACTATGTCGGCTGGAAATCTGAATTCTTCCTCCAAATATAAATTACTGACACTTGGTCAATACTATGTTCACCTCATCTGTCATCACTACATAACTCGGTCATCTCTACAAATTGTCTTCCTCAACTAACACTGTCACTCAGTAATTTCCTATGGCTCGACATAAACTGATGCTCGGTCAACACTAAATTTACTTGGCATAGACTGTCACTTGGTTGACACTAACATCACTCAGCTTAAACTAGATTTCTTCACTTTTTCTCGATTAAGCCTAGTTCTTTAGTCTTTCTTCTTACTTAGATAAACAATATATTATCCTATCAATGTGCCAAATAATCAAGTACTCATTTAAGTATCAAACAACTCAACATTTCCTTAGGTTCTATTGTTATCTCCCTTTCCCTAATCCTTTTCATCAATCAATAGATATAGTACTTTCTTAGATAGCAACTGTCTTACCAGTTAAGGTTTGACATCAATGACAATACAACAATTGCTTCAATTGCAGTTTCCAACATCTAGTACTTCTATAATCATACCATTGTGGGAACAAATTTTTGGCCACTCATGTAACCCCTCTAAGCCTACTATTACCACCAATACCAGATCATTATATACCAACTATGACCGAAGCTCCATTATTTCTAGATAATGCCCCCTCAATCCAAAAGTTTAGATATAACTACTTACATCCAAAAATCATGTATGAACCTGACATCCTTGAACCATTTAGATCCTATTTTTACCAATCCTGTAGTCATCCCCCAGAGAAATAATTCCCATCCTAGCCTTATTCCCCCTTTATGTAGAGATCTTGGTGATTGTCATCTATCCATCCACTAGTCTATAGGGTATAAACTCTGAAAGGTGAATGCACCGATTAGCATGAATGTCGATCCATCTTTCCCCTTACCCTTTTTTATACCCTTATAGAGGTGGTTATCTTGTGATCAATTCCTACATGAATGTTCCCCCAAGAAATTGTGTCCTTGGAGATGCTAATAATGTGATTAGCATCTATGAAGACATTGATCACCGATCAAATTAGTCTTTGTCCCACCAACATTTCCCCCATTTATTTACTAATAAATACACCATCAATGCTTATCTACGAATTCATAAAGTGAGAGAAGGTACTCACTGGGTCCCTGTACTATTCTAGTTTTTTATACTTGTCATCCACTTGCCTAGTTGATCCTTGTACATGTTTTCCATCTCTTCTCACTTAGAGATCCTTCTTGCATCAATGTAGAGTGTAAAATTGACCCTTTTTAGGCCCTCCATAGCCTATCTATACCCCTCTTGTTGGTTATGTTGGATATTTCTAATGCATTGGGGAGATGGATGATATATTTAATATGTTTAATCACTATGTTGAGTGATGTTGGAGCTTTTTCTATTGTCATTAGTGTTTTATCACTAATGTCAACATATGTTTCTATGAAGAGAACATGCTGATTACTACAGTATACAGACACTGTATGAATGTTTCAAAATGTATGAAGACAAATGAGAGTACAAGAAGATATTGTGATCTTATATCTAGGATCACATCATGTAATGTTTCTTATTGGATGAGTTACATATGTTTTGGTGAAGTTTGGTTACTGGACTGTGACAGTGGAAATTGATAGAGTGAGTCTATGTTTCTGGTATATCTTATAGAAGGTATGGATTCGGTGTATGAGAGCTTAAGAGATGAAAGACAAGGTACTGAATAATGTTTTTTTGGTTAGCACAAGGTACATAAAGTAGGATGATGTTAGCTGTGGCATGTGATCTAGAGAAGAATTATTTGGGAGCCGACTTGAGGGATGTAGCGTACATTTTGGTTGGTGAATGTAAATTAAGGATGTTGGTCCTTAATTTTTGTAATGTAATCATTGTACACTTGTTTTAGATACCATGTGTATCTTAGCAAGGGTTTATGTAATTGTTTGTATATTATGAAAGCCTAATTGGCCGACCTGATCATGTAGAATGTAATAGGGTATATATTTAAGATATTTTCTTTGGAAAAGACATGGTGAGAATGTATGTGATGTAAAGAAGATTGTGGAGGCTACGAGATTGTGTCTACTAGATGTAGAGCAGAGAATTATCTATGCACTTCATTAGAACTGATCAAGAAAATATAGTTATTGTTGGACAGTTCAAAAGATTTTGTATTTATTCATATACACTTGTGTTGTGAAAAGTAAGTTCTGAAGATGGATTTAACCTTCTTTGGGTAGTGAGCCCATCCTTCTTTCTTGACTCCTAATAGGGTCTGTCCTCTAATAAGGATTATGTACTGTAATGTTTTAATAAGCTCCTAACAAGACTAGATCTTCTAACAAGGATACTATACTCTCAGTACATCATTAGTAGGTGTTAATTCCTATTGGGGTTTTACCTTTAACGACAACAAAAAAATGTGTTGTTGTGTTGACATTCATTGTGTTCAATGGATTTGATATTGCTTCTATTCAAAGTTTATAGTTTAATATTCTATCATACAACTTATTCACCCCCCCTCTTAGTTGTATTGTGGACTGTTATTCCTAACAATTGGTATCAGAGCTACTGGTCCTTAGAGATAAAGCTTAACATCTTGAGGTGATATTGGAGATGGTGTTCTATAGGAAGGATAGTCCAAAAATTGATCCTAAAAATTTTTCAGTTGGAAGAACAAGATGTGAACTCATTTGTTATGTTTGGGCATCGACTATTGGTTGATTAAAAAGAATAAGGTAGCTATGAATACTGAGAATGACTTTCCATCAACTACTGATGATGAAAAGAAGGTATTCTCACACAACATGGTCACAAGGGAAGCACTGATCAGTGCACTCTCTAAAGGAGAATTTACTGAAGTTAAAGACCTGGATTCAACACACTAGATTTGGAAAAGATTAGAAGCACTATATGAAGGAGACAAGTATACCAAGAAAGAGAAGTTAAAGAACTAGAAAATAAAGATGGAGAAGCTACAAATGAATGATGATGAAAGAATTAGGGCTTATGTTCAAAGGGTTACATAAGTTGTGGTTGGAATCAGAAACTATGGAGGCACTTATGATGAAGAAGAAGTCATTGCAAAGATCCTTAGATCATTGACACCTTCTTACAAGATCAAGGCTATATCTATATGAGAAACTATACCTTTGACTCTGAACTTTAGCAGAGAGATGTTGATTGCAAAGATAACTACATTTGAAGCTGTTGAAATGGGAGATTTTGTACCTAAAGTTGAATCTGCATTCAAAGCATCTACACACAAGAGGATAATGTCTACACTTCCAAGCACCAGTAGTGAGAATCTAAAAGAAGAGATTGGTGAATATGCTAAGGAATGGGAACAAATACAAGTAGAGGAAAGAAAGATGGATGAACTTGTTGCACTGATTGCAAGAAGAGAAAATAGAGGTAAGGGTAAATTTGAAGGAAAATTACCTTTGAAATGTTTTTCATGCAATAAGGTAGGTCATTTTGCATCTAGATGTCCCACAAGAGTCCCTAAGTACAAGCCTAAATTTCTCAAGTCTAAGTATTCAAAGGATAAGGAATGTTATTATGCTAGTGAAGGTATTTCTGATGATGATTTAGATTATGAGGAGATTGGATTTGTTGCTATTAAAGATGAACTAGTACATGAGGAAAAGGCTTTAGTATCACATGTTGATAAGAAATCTGAATGGATTATAGACAATGGTTGTTTACATCATATGACTTGATACAAAAATAAGTTTTGTTAAATTAGTGAAGTATGATGGTGGTGTTGTAAGATTCAGAGACAATCTTCCTAAACCTATGATAGGAGTAGGATATATTACTCTGGATGGAAAAAATAATACTGATAATGTACTACTTGTTGATGGAATTAAGCATAACTTGTTGAGTGTTGGAAAGTTGATGGACAAAGAGTTTTAGTTACAATTCAATGATGGTAAATGTTTTATCAGAAGTAAGGTAGGAAAGTTGATTACAACCGATACTAAATCTAGAGGTAATGTATTTGAATTAAATACATCTGGAGCCTCTTGTTTTGTTGCAAAGGTAGATGATAGTTGGTTATGGTACACAAGGTTTTGTCATGTTAATTTTGATAATATTGTGAAGGAAATTTTGACTAATGCAGTAAGAGATCTACTGAAGATTGTGAAACCATCTAACACTATATGCAGAGAATGTGTTATGGGAAAATAGACTAGAAGTAGTTATAGAAGAAAAGCATATACATCAAAAGGAAAGGTGGATCTGGTACATACAAACCTTTGTGGACCTACAAGGACAAGATCATATTATGGTGAAAGGTATAAAATAAAAGTATATACATCAAAAGGAAAGTTGGATTTGGTACATACAGACCTTTGTGGACCTACAAGGACAAGATCATACTATGGTGAAAGGTATTTTATACTTTTTGTTGATGAATTTTCTATAATGATGTGGGTTACTTACTTGAAAGAGAAATTAGAAGCATTTGATAAATTCAAGATATTCAGAGAAAAAGTAGAGAATGAATCAAGTTTAAAGATAAAATATTTGAGGTCAGACAAAGGTGGAGAGTTTACTTTAGACTTATTCAATTCATACTACGAAGAGCATGAAATACAAAGACAGCCATCTGCTCCTAGGACTCCAAAATAGAATGGGATAGTAGCACAAAGGAATAGACCTATACTTGATGCTGCTAGGACTATGTTGCTTGAAGGAAATATATCTCATGTGCATTGGAGAGAGACTATTGGAATAGCAGTGTACACATTGAACATAGTTCAAATTAGAGAAGGCACAAGTAAGAATCCTTATGAATTATGGTTTGATCATACTCCTACTATAAAATATTTTAGAATATTTGGTAGTAAGTGCTATATCAAGAGAGATGATGAGATAGGAAGTTTGATGCTACAAGTGATGAAGGAATTTTCCTTGGTTATTCTACTAAGAGAAAGGCTTACAAATGTCTCAATTTGAGATTAAGGAAGATGATTGAAAGTAACAATGTGAAGATTGATGAAAATTTTTAGATACAAGAAAAAATGTATGACTGTAATCAAAATATAGAGATCAAAGAGGCTACTGCTGCTGCAGAAGAAGAAAAACTTATTGAGACTAAATGAGAAAATGAGACTTGTGATGATGACACAAATGAGGGTAAAAAGATTCCTAAGACTCCAAGGTATGTAAAGAACAATCATCCTGAAAATCAAATTATTGGTAACTCTAATCAAGGAGTAATGACTAGGTCAAAGGCTAGAGAAGAAATTTGTTTGATTTCTCAAGCTGAACCAAAGACTGTAGATGAAGCTTGTAGAGATGAATCTTGGATAAATGCTATGAAGGAAGAGTTAGATTAGATAAAGAAGAATAACACTTGGGAGTTGGTTCCTAGACCTATGAACAAAAATGTAATAGGAACTAAATGGGTTTTCAAAAATAAAATGAATGAAGAAGGAGTTGTAGTAAGAAACAAAGCAAGATTGGTATGTAAAGGTTATTCACAATAAGAAGGCATAGATTTTAAAGAGACATTTGATCCTATTGCTAGAATAGAAGCTATGAGATTATTCTTGGCTTATGCTACACATAAGAACTTCAAGGTATATCAAATGGATGTGAAATCTGCATTCCTAAATGGGGATCTTGAAGAAGAAGTATATATAGAAAAACCTGATAGATTTCCTTTATGCAAAGATGGGGACATGGTATGCAAGTTGAAGAAATCACTGTATGGGATGAAGCAAGCTCCAAGGGCTTGGTATGTGAGGTTAGAAAAATACTTACTTCGGCTTGGATTCATAAAAGGTAATAGTGACAGTAATTTGGATTTAAGAACTAGTGAAGATTGAGTTTTGATAATAGAAGTCTTTGCTGATGATATTATCTTTGGAGGGAATGATGAACTATGTGAGAAATTTTCTAAAGAGATGGAAAATGAATTTGAGATGTCCATGATAAGTGAAATGAAATTCTTTCTTGGACTACAAATAAATTAGAGTAAGAATGACATTTTTATTTCTCAAACTAAATATCTTAAAGAAATGCTGAAAAAGTTTGGAATGGAAGATTGTAAACCAGTTGGTACACCCATGGTGACTAGTAATAAGCTGACAATTGATGATGAATCAAAGTGTGTTTTTTAGATCAAATATAAACCAATGGTTGGAGGATTAAAATATTTGACTCACACCAGACCAGATATTGCTAATGCTATTGGAATTGTGGCTAGATATCAAGCAGAACCTAAAGAGACACACCTAGCTATTGTGAAAAGGATATTGAGATATCTGAAAGGAACAATAGACTATGGCTTATGGTATGATAGAAATGATAGCTTTGAACTTCATGCTTATATTGATGCTGATTGGGTAGAAAATATTGATGAGAGGAAGAGTACTATTGGTGGTGCATTTTTTCTTGGGAAAAAGTTGGTTTCATGGCTACGTAAGAAGAAAGATTGTATAGCTCAATCTATTCCTAAATCAGAGTATCTTGCTACTGCTATTAAGTGCATTAAAATTGTTTGGATGAAATAAATGCTAAAGGATATTGGAATAACTTTTGATGAGCCTGTGGTTATCCATTGTGATAACACCAGTACATTGAATATGTCAAAGAATACAATGATGCATTCTAAAACTAAAAATATTTCTATCAAGTATCATTTCTTGAGAGACAAGGTGACAAATAAGGAAATAAAGTTGGAGTATATTAGTACAAAATAAAAAATTGTAGACATCTTTACAAAGCCTTTACCAAAAGATACCTTTGAATATCTCAGAGGTATGTTTGGAGTTTAGGCCCCTCCTAGTCCGAATTAAATGATACAAGGATGCATTGGTCCAGAGGTTTTTAGAGCCTTATCATATTTTGGACTTGATGTAGGGATCTACTCCTCAAGGGGAGTGATCATTGAAGAAATTTTTGAAGAACAGTTGATGACTTATGACACCCTTTGCCATTGTTGTCTAAGGGGGAGTATGGTGGAGATTTGCCAGCAGGCTAGTACTGACTGTATGTTTGTCATTGATGAAAACATATGGAAAGTAGCATGTGTGGAAGTCTTATGTAGTATGATTTTAGTATATGTAGCATGGACATGATATTAGCATGATATCATGGGCACAAAGGTTAACTATTAGTACAGACAATTATATAGAAGCTTGTGTTAGTAGTGTTCCTAACAGAGTAACAAATAGTGTTCTATGTATGGTTGTTCATATAGTTATCATGGAGCCTTACGTGCTTGGATATATGTTGAAGACATGTTAGTGATGTTTTAGTCATGGACACATAGTCTGATATTTAGTAGAAGTGAAGTTATGCAGTTGCTATTCACCAGTAGCAATTTCCTATGTTTGTTTAGGAGAGCCAACAGAGATTTTATTGGTTTTGGAGTTGCACCTATCTTTGGGGTATGTGCCCTTGGAGTTAAGCTTAGAGAAGAGTTATTGATGTTTGGTTAAGAGCACATGAAGTAATTCAGCTTGAGGAGAAAGATAAAGTTGTTTTGGTAGAGCCGACAGTGTGTAGCATGCGTCTACAATTATCTTATTAGATAGGTCCCAGATTATGTTGCATACATAGTAGAGCCAATAGAATTTTTATTGGAGTTTTTTAAGGTTTCTCTAATATGATTTCAAGGTGGTTATAATAGGCCAACTTGATTATATCATTTAGAGGAAAGATATTTATAGGTAGTCATTTGTGATTGCTTGAGTGTGGTTCATGGTTGATTAAGAAGAGTAGAGAAAAGTGTGCAAAGTGTTGAGCCATCAGAAGAAGGTCTATGTGACCAAGTAAAGTATTTGTGTTATACATTGGAACTGATCCAAACAATAGGTCAAAGTGCAGTTCATCATGATCTAGATATAGTGTGTATCTGTTATTCAAAAGGTTGTAGCCTTCACCCCTTTAAGTAGTGAGCTCTTGGATAGTGCATCCTCGCCCCTAATAGGGACAATTATAAAAGGCCCCTAATAGGGTCTGACCCTTGACCAGGTCTACTGTACTAAATATATTGTAAAGCAACTCCTAAGAGGGTTAGGGATCTTCTAACAAGGATCATAATACACTAGTGTAGAATATTAGTGGGTGTCAATTCCCACTAGGGTTTTTACCTATTTGGGTTTCCCCATAACCAAAATATTGTGTTGTGTTTAAGTGTTCTTTCATTGTGTTTATGATTTATGTTTAAGTGTACTTAATTGGATAAAGAATTGAAACTTGTAGATAACTAATTCACCACCCCCCTCTCATTTATTTCTTGGGACTATTCCTAACAATTGGTATCAGAGCCAAGTGCCTCAGAGAGAAATTTTAATAGCTTGAGGTTGATCAGATGGAATACTTTAGGAAAGAAAGTCCTAAGTTCGATGGAGAGAATTATCTTGATTGGAAAAACAAGATGGTGACCCATTTACAGTGCATTGCTTTTGAAGTTTTTGATGTAACTATCAAAGATGCCAAGATTCCTACCATAGAAGACCTTGCAAAGGATGATGCTACTGATAGGAAAAAGGAATTGTTTCATCAGAATGCTATAGCTAAAGAGGCTCTTATCAGTGCCCTATTTGATGGTGAGTTTTCAGAAATAAAAAAGGTAGATGTAGCCCATAAAATATGGAGGCACCTAGAAGACATATTTGAAGGAGACAAACAAGAAAAGGATGCATGCAGGAAGACATGGAAGAAAAGATACAATGCATTATAGATGCTTCTTGAAGAAAACAATAGATCTTACAATCAAAGGATAAATGAAGCAGTTGCTGGAATTAGAAATAATGGTGGAAAGATTTCAGAGGAGGACATTATGGACAAGCTAATGACTACTCTCACTCTAGAATATGAAAGAAAGATCAACATCCTTGATGAGACCATGAAACTTACATAAAATTTCAAGAGATAGACCTTGATTAGAAAAATCTCAACTTTCAAGATTTCAAGATTGAAGATAGAACCAAAGAGTGAGACATCCTTCAAAGCAATAGTTCATGGTAAGAAATCTGTAAACACTTCTAGTAATTTTGATGATGATGATGAAGAAAAAACACTAGATGATTTCATTGCTATGATTGCCAAAAGAGAAAAGAAAGGAAAAGGAAAATATGAAGGTCAATTACCATTAAGTGCTTTTCATGTAATAAGATTGGTCACTTTGCATCTAAGTGCCCTACTAGAGCTAGAAAGTTCAAAAAGGATTACAAGCCTAAGTACTCTAAGGAATACTACTATGCTGGAGATGGAGTTTTAGATGATGAATAGTTGAAGAAGAAATTGGATTCATTACTATTGTAGAAAAAATGAATAATAAGATAGTTCATGGAGATAAGAAAGAGAATCAAGAGCTAGCATTGATTTCACAAGCTGACATAAGGACAGACTGGATTATAGATAGTGGTTGTTCACATCACATGATAGGTGATAAAGGTAGATTTGTTCATCTAGAAAAATACAATGGTGGTACGGTTAGATTTGGAGACAACACTCCTAAACAAATAGTTGGTAGAGGAGCCATCACCTTGGATGGAAAGAATAGTACTGATGATGTTCTTTATGTTGATGGTTTCAAACATAACCTTCTAAGTGTTGGACAGTTGCTTGGTAAAGGTTATAAGTTGGAGTTCAAAGATGACAAATGTATCATTAACAAAAAAGATGGTGTTATGATTGCATTAGGCTCAAAGACAAGAGGCAATGTTTTTCAACTCAATTCAGAAGCAAGTTGTTTTGTTGCTAAAGTTGATGATAGTTGGTTGTGGCATAAAGGACTATGTCATATCAATTTTGATAACATAGTAAAGATAAGCAATGTAAAGGCAGTAAGAGATCTAGCTAGCATAGCAAAACCAATTGATACTATATGTAGGGAATGTGTGATGGGGAAGCATGTGAGAAATTTATTCAAGAGCAAGTAGAATTTAGTAAAGAACAAGTTGGATATGATTCATACAGACCTATGTGGTCCAACTCAAACAAGATCATACTATGTTGAAAGGTATTTCATTTTGTTTGTTGATGATTATACTAGGATGATGTGGGTTGCGTTCTTGAAAGATAAGTTAGAAGCATTTGAGAAGTTCAAAATATTCAATGCTAAGGTTGAAAATGAATTTGGACTAAAGATAAAATGTTTGAGATCGAATAGAGGAAGAGAATTCACCTCTGACAGATTCTATGAGTACTGCAAAGAACATGGAATAAAGAGATAGTTAAGTGCACCTAGAACCCCTCAATAGAATGGAATTGTAGAGAGAAGGAATAGGATCATTCTTGATACAACACGCACTATTATGATAGAAGGAAAAGTTGCACACACCTATTGGAGAGATGTGGTCAATACAATAGTCTACACCATCAATAGAATTCAATTAAGGCTTGGAACTGACAAAAAACCATATGAGATATGGTTTGGTAATGTTCCCACAGTAAAATATTTCAAAATATTTGGAAGCAAGTGCTACATCAAGAGGGATGAAGTAGTAGGCAAGTTTGATGCAAGAAGTGATCAAGGTATTTTTCTTTGTTACTCTACTAAAATCAAAGCTTATAGATGTTTCAATTTAAGATTGAAAAAGATCATTGAAAGTGCTCATGTTAAGATTGATGAAAAGTTTATGGTTCAAGAAAGATATCATGATTACTCACCCATGATTGAAGAAGAACCCAGACCCTCCACTAGTAAGACAATTATTGAGGAAATGTTTGATAGTATTGATGTGTTATTTAATGACCCTGAGACAAATGAAGAAGGTACTCCTAAGGCTGATGAGTCAATGTCACCTAAAGTTACAAAGTTTACATCTAGAAATCATTCCAAGAAAGACATCATTGGAGATTAGAGTGGCAAAGTCTTAACAAGATCACAAGCAAAGAACTCAGCTAGCAGTGAAATGGTATGTTTACTATCTCAGATTGAACCTTTAAGTATTGAAGATGCATGTAATGATTCAAATTGGCATGATGCTATGAAAGAAGAACTTGATCAGATCATTAAGAATGACACTTGGGAATTGGTCCCAAGACCTAGTGATAAGAATGTGATTGGAACAAAGTGGATATTCAGAAACAAGATGAATGAAGATGGTACATTAGTAAGAAATAAAGAAAGGTTAGTATGTAAGGGATATGCACAAAGAGAAGGCATTGATTATTTAGACACATTTGCACCTGTGAGAAGATTGGAAGCTATTAAGTTATTTCTAGCTCATGCTACAGCCAAAAAATTTAAATTTTTTCAGATGGATGTCAAGTCAGCATTCCTGAATGGAGATTTGAAATAAGTATACATTGAGCAGCCAGAAGGATTCACCTTATCAGACATACCTGATACGGTATGTAGATTGAAGAAGGCCCTCTATGGACTTAAGCAAGCCCCTAGAGCATGGTATGAGAGACTAGATAGATATCTAACAAAGATTGGATTGAAGAAAGGAGCAGTAGATTGCAATCTATTCATTAGAGAGACATCTGAAGGTCTACTACTTGTAGCTATATTTGTTGATCACATTATCTTTAGAGGTAATGACAAACTAAGTGCAGAATTTGCCAAAGAAATGCAGAATGAGTTTGAGATGAGTATGATTGGTCCTATCAAATACTTTTTGGGACTAAATGTGAAATAGACAAAAAATGGAATTTTCATTAATCCGTCCAAATATGTGAAAGAGATACTAAAGAAATTCAAGATGGATGATTGTAAGCTAGTAGGAACACCTATGCTCATTGGATGCAAGCTTATAAAAGAAGATGACTCACCAGTAGTATATATAACATTGTATAAGTCTATGATTGGTAAACTCATATATCTTACTTAGACTAGACCTAATATTTCCAATGCAGTTGGCATAGTTGGAATATTTGCTTCAGAACCTAAGAAAAGTCACCTCATGGTAGTAAAGAGAATATTCAGATACTTGCAGGGCACTATAGATTATGGTCTATGGTAACCTAATTCAGAAAATGTTGAGCTTCATGTGTACACTGATGCAGATTGGGCAGGATGTGTTGCTAACAGGAAGAGTACATTAGGTGGATCAATGTTTCTTGGTGATAGACTTGTCACTTGGACAAGAAAGAAAAAAAATTGTATTTCTCAGTCAACAACAAAAGCGGAGTATGTTTTAGCAGCCTTGAATTATTCTACAATTTTTTGGATCAAGCAGATGATAAAAGATTTTGGAATTCAGATTGATTATCCTATTGTTATTCACTGTGATAATACTAGCACTATCAATATGTCAAAGAACCCTATGATGCATGCAAAGACAAAGCACATTGAGATCAAGTATCACTTCCTAAGAGAGAAAGTGGTAGAAAAAGAAGTCAAGTTGGACTATGTGAGTACTAAAGATCAGTTGGCAGATATATTCACAAAGCCCTTTCCTAAGGATACTTTTGAGTATCTCAGGGAGAAGTTGGGAGTAATTCCCTTCCCTGATTCTACTTAGAAGAAAGAAGGAAAGGCATCAGTCCTTAGGGACTGATGGAAGGTTGACTACTCTACCTCAGGAGTAGTACCAATGCTTAAAATGAATGGAGCCCTTTTCCATTGATGTCAAAGGGGGAGTAATATATAGAGTCATGAAAAATAGAAGTAAAAAGGAGGAGTATTATACTAAGGGGGAGCAGTATTCAGTTATGACAACAATACAGTTGAGGAAATAGAGAATATTGGAAAATATTACAACAGATGGAGGATTCATCTTTGGGGGAGTTTTTGATGAGGAAATGGAGAATGTTATAAAATAAATGTTCATTTGGGTTGGTGGTGGTTTTTCATTCCACATGTTGCCATCAATGCCAAAGGGGGAGATTGTTGGAGATTTTCCAGTAGGCCAGTATTGATTGTATGTTTGTCATTGATGACAACATATGGAAAGTAGCATGCGTGGAAGTCCTATGTAGTAAGCTTTCAGTATATGTAGCATGGACATGATATCAACATGATATCATGGGTGCAGAGGTTAACTGTTAGTACAGACAATTATATAGTAGCTTGTGTCAGCAGTGTTCCTAACAGAGTAATAGGCAGTGTTCTATGTATGGTTGTCCATATAGTTATCATGGAGCTTTGTGTGCTTGGATATGTGTTGAAGAAATGTTAGTGATGTTTTAGTCATGGACACATAGTCTGATATTTAGTAGAAGTGAAGTTATGCAGTTGCTATTCACTAGTAACAATTTCTTGTGTTTGTTCAGGAGAGCCAATAGAGATTTTATTGGTTCTGAAGTTGGGGCTATCTTTGGGGTATGCACCCTTGGAGTTAAGCTTAGAGAAGAGTTATTGATGTTTAGTTAAGAGCACATGAATTAATTCAGCTTGAGGAGAAAGATAAAGTTGTTTTGGTAGAGTCAAAAGTGTGTAGCGTGCGTCTACAATTATCTTATTAGACAGGTCCCAGATTATGTTGCGTGCATAGTAGAGCCGACAAAATGTTTATTGGAGTTTTTTATGGTTTCTCTAATATGATTTCAAGGTGGTTCTGATAGGAAGACTTGATTATATCATTTAGAGGAAAGATATTTATAGGCAGTCATTTGTGATTGCTTGAGTGTGGTTCATGGTTGATTAAGAAGAGCAGAGAAGAGTGTGTGAAGTGTTGAGCCATTAGAAGAAGGTCTATGTGACCAAGTAAAGTATTTGTGCTATACATTAGAATTGATCCAGATAGTAGGTCAAAGTGTAGTTCACCAAGATCTAGATATAGTGTGTATCTATTATTCAGAAGGTTGTAGCCTTCGCCCCTTTGAGCAGTGAGCTCTCAGATAGTGCATCCTCTCCCCTAATAGGGACAATTATAAAAGACTCTTAATAGGGTCCGACCCTTGACTAGGTCTACTATACTAAATATATTCTAAAGCAACTCCTAACAGGGTTAAGGATCTTCTAACAAGGATCATAATACACTAGTGCAGAATATTAGTGGGTGTCAATTCCCACTGGGGTTTTTACCTATTTGGGTTTCCCCATAACCAAAATATTGTGTTGTGTTCAAGTATTTTTTTATTGTGTTTATGCTTATGTTTAAGTGTACTTAATTGGATAAAGAATTGAAACTTGTAGATAACTGAGTCACACCCCCCCCCCATCTTAGTTATCTCTTGGGACTATTCCTAACAAAGTGTTGCTATGAGAAAATCCCTACTATATGGGGAGATTGTATGGAGGTGTACTATGAGAGTACTATTTGGTTATAGAACTTTGGAATGATAAAACTTTGGGTTAATAGATTTTTCCATTTGTTGACATCAATGCCACAGGGGGAGATTGTTGGATATTGCTAATGTATTGGGGAGATGGATGATACATTTAATATGTTCAATCACTTGGTTGAGTGATGCTGGAGCTACTGCTATTGTCATTAGTATTTTTTCACTTGTTTGTCAACATATGCTTCTGTGAAGAGAATAGGCTGATTACTACAATGTACTGCCACTGTATGGATGTTTCAAAATGTGTGAAGACAAATGAGAGTACAGGAAGATATTGTTATCTTATACCCAAGATCATATCATGTAATGTTGTTTACTGGATGAGTTACAAATGTTTTGGTGAAGACTGGTTACTGGACTTGTTGGTTAATAGTTTTTCCTCCCTTAAGATTTACAATCTCTGACTCTCTAAACACCCAAGGTGAGAGAACAAAAGGATGTTCACCAACAAATGGGTTAGTGTAAGTTTTCTATCACCGCCCTCTAAATTAATAGGTACAACTCCCTGATTGTGTTTGATATTCAATGAATTTGTTTTTATATATCATCAGATACTTTGAGTAATGAAAATATTAACCAAACTACTTGTAGGCACAAGTAGTTCAGGTGAGGATAAGAAGTGGATAACCTATAACCTTTAGTAGAATGCTGATCATAGATTATCATAGAGTTTTATCACCTAAACTAACTCTATTCTACCTTATTTATGAATGCAGATCCTATTGGATGAATAGAAGTAGACTTACACATGAGAAGAAACTGGAATTACCAATGCTACAATTACTAACAGGAAATGGAATTCAAGAAGGAATTACAATCTCACAATGCAAGTGTACTTTCCATTCAATGATGCAACTAAACTAATAAGTGAATAGAGGAAGAATTATACATAAAGGTAATTGGAATTACTCACACTACAATCTCTGACATGAAATAGAATTCAATATAGAAAATGTAGTCTCATATATAACTATTCTTTCTATTCACAATGCAAATAAACTATTCATGACACAAAAAACATGAAACCAAGCTTAGAAAATGGAATTACTCATGCTCCAATACCAAGTTTTCCGACCCTATTATTATCAGAAAAATGTACATTTATAGTTCACTGTGCTGAGAAGTTCATCAGTTACATGCATTCAACAGTCAGGAATATCAATTTTATCTTCTAGAATTAGAAGGGGAAAACATCAGAATATGAAACATTTCTGAACCAATCAGTTACACGCACAAATGTACCATTGGCACCATCATTTGAATTTGAAACCCTCAGAATCCTTCAAGTTTGAACTTGCACCATCGATCTGCAGTTGGACGATCATGATTATAACCCTTTCAATGGTCATCTCAGCCTTCCCTGATTAATATATTCTTTGTCGCTCGGTCGCTGCCTGCTTAACCTTGTCGCCGGTTCACAACTTATATTTTTGGTGGCCAATTTTCCCTGTAAACTTGTGATATCCACCCGGGCTTCCATTGTCGCATGATCACATGGCACTTTTCTAACTCTTGCGATCATGCGACCACTCTATTATTGGCATGTGATATAACATTAAATAATTAAACCTTCACTTGCCTAGTTTACGTTGTCGCATGATCGCATGACATCTTTTTACCTCTTGCAATCATGCGACCACTCTATCATTGGCGCATGATATTTTCAAAATGAGTAATATTATATTTAATAATCATTCCACCTCATTATCACATCTGCGTTGTTGGCGTACGTGGGTCCCAGCAAGCTTCATTGTCACATGATCGCATAACATTTTTTTATTCCTTGCGATCATGCGACCGCTCTCTCATTGGTGCATGTGGACTACACTGTTGGCATACGTAGGTCCTAGCAGGCTTCATTGTCGCATGATAGCATAACATTATTTTATTCCTTGCGATCATGCGACCGCTCTACCATTGGCTCACGTGGGTCTAGTAGGGCACACTTTATTTAATCTTTCCTATCATTTCATTAACTTCTCTCACCACTCGGGCTTCATTGTCACATGATTGCATTGAATTTTTTTACCTCTTGCGATCATGCGATTGAGTACAAGTAGAGCATCTCCCTTGCTTTCATATGGCTATAAACTTCCTTCAAGGTTAATCAGTGGGAAATCCAAGGTACCAAAAATGAAATCCTTAACATCCTTGCCATCATTTGAATTTGAAATTGAAACTAAAAAATGAATTGAATATGATACCAAATTTTCCTCTCATTGGGTACGTGAAGACGAGTTTACCAAAACCCTAATCACCTAGCCACAATGCAACTTGCATAGAAAATATATTTCCCATGCTAGGGTTAGCCTCAAAGGGATGATGAGAAGAAAGATCTCTCTAATGGCAATCTAGACTCAGACTTGACCAAATCACATAACTCTAACATTACCTAAAACAAGAGAAGGGACTGGCACTTGGTCAACAACTGGTTCTATCTGGGGATTTAAGCATTAAAATGCTTGAAAGAGCTCTGGAAATCTCTGGTTCTGCATAACAACCAACAATTTGATAACAGGAGAACTAACCTAAGGAAAGTAGCAACAAAACAATAAAGCAACAACTAAACTATGACAGGAAAGGAAAATCTACCTAACTAACTACTTTGCAGGGATTACCTGCTTTTCAATTATGTGTTTGATACAACTTCAAGTCATGCCCATTATAAGAACATGGTAGAGACTCTCCTGAAGGATATGCGAATTTGAAAGAGTTATTTTGATTTACTTGGACAATCTGAAATGGACCTTTCCACAAGGACTAGAATCTTGAGTGCATTCCCCTGGGCTCATGTCTCTTATCCGACAGTAACACTAGATCACCTTCCATAAATTTCCAAGGCCTTGCCTTTTTGTCAAACAACTTCCTGATTCGGTTTTGATGTTCTGTGATCCTATCAACCATATCTTCCCTTTCTTCTTGCAACTTTGTCAGATACAGAATTCTCATTTCCAAACCATCTCTGAAGACATCATCTTCAATTGTAGTTTTTAGCTTACAAGTAGCCAGTTCCAATGGTAATGGTAAACTAGCTTCCACTCCATACACCAATTCAAAAGGCAAAATACCAATAGCCCTTTTTGGAGTGGTTCTGTCTACCCATAAAGCATCATATATCTTTTTATGCCAATTTTTCTGATTATCTGAAACCAGCTTCTTCAAAATATTAATCAGGTTTTTGTTACTAGATTCGGCCTGTCCATTACCTTGGGGAAAGTAATATGAAGAGTGCCCTACCTAAATCCCATTATCGTAATAGAAGGCAATGATTTCTAAGGATGAAAAATAAGAGGCATTATCCATTATCAACTTTGTGGGAATTCCAAACCTGACCAATATTTGTTCCTTGACAAATTCACATACCACCTCAGATGTAGTTTTCTTCATTGGTTTAGCTTCAACCCATTTGCTGAAGTAATCAGTGGCAGTCAAGATATATGAATGTCCCTAGCTTGAAGGAGGATTGATAGGTCCTATGAAGTCCAAACCCCACTGCTGAAAAGGAGCTTCTATCACTATCGGCCTTAAGGGTAGAGCAACCAACTAAGGCTTACCTATAAACAACTTGCATTTTTCACAGTTAGCAACCCACTTGTATGCATCCTTGAACATGCCAGGCCAATAATAACACTGTCTCAAAATTTTGAAGGCAGTCACAGTGGAAGAGAAATGTCCTCCACATGCTTCATCATGAAAGGACTTCAATAACTTTCCTTGTTGTTCCTTATCAACACATCTTAGAAAAGTACCATCAATTTATTTCTTATATAAAATATTATCATGGATCACATACTACAGGGCTTTTTTTTTCAAATCCCTCTTCTATTTAGCAGTCAATCCATTTGGGCATTCACCATATGTCAGAAAATATATAATATTAGAGAACTAGGGGTCTTGCAAACTTACCATAAGCACTCTGTGAACATCTTTTTCAACTTGCTGATCTTCTGCTATGGCTTTGCAGAGTGCATTTCCTCTCACAAGCTTTGTTGGTTTAATATCAATATCATACTCCTAAACCTTAGCAATCCAAGCTCCCCTATTATTACAACCAACATCTTGCTGTGTTAGAACACTTTTCACTGCAACATTGGGCACATGAATAACCGGATGTGAATGCAAGATATAAAACATAAAATTTTTCAATGCTCTCACTACTGCATAGGCATGTTTTTCAATCTATGAATACTTCAGCTCCTGTTTCTTGAAGGGCATACTCATGAAGGCAATTGGAGCTTGTATACCTTCTTTGTTTTCTTGCATTAATATTGCTGACATAGTGTGCTTTGATGCATAACAATATATAATGAATTCCTTGGTATAATCTGGATGAACCAGGTTAGGAGCATTTGCGATGGAACCTTTTATGTTTTCAAAGGATTTCTTTCCAACATTAGTCCACTTAAAATTTTTATTACCTTTCATCATGTCAACTATATTTTTCACAATCTAAGAAAAATCAGGTACAAATCTTCTCAAGAAATTCACTTGCCCAAAGAAAGATTTAACCCCTGTCTTACTCAATGGTAGACTCAATTTTTGAATAGCTCTAAGTCTATTAGGATCAATTTTTACTCCTTCTTGAGAAACAATGTGACCTAGAAGCTTACCTTCAGTGACACAAAATATTGACTTTTTAGGGTTTAATGAGATGCCATGATCCCTACATCTTTGCAAGACCTTTGGTAAATCTCCTAGATGGTCTTTCCTCTTCTTAGAAAAGACAGTCAAATCATCAAGATATATCACAATGATTTTATTTTTCAGATCTCCAAAAGATAAGTCCATAGCCCTTTGAAAGGTTGCACCTGCATTGATTAACCCAAAAGGCATCCTATTATATGCAAATGTGCCCCATGGTGTAGTGAAAGTTGTTTTATATTGATCTACTTCATCCACCTATATTTGATTATACCCTAAAAATCCATCTAACATAGACATCATTTCTAATCCTACAATAGTCTGCAACAAATGATCCATGTTAGGTAAAGCAAAATTATCCTTGAGGGAGGCCTGATTCAGATTTCTAAAGTCCACATAGATTCTTATCTCTCCGTTATTCTTCCTCATAGGAACAATATTAGCCACCCAAGTGGAATGATGAATAGGATAAATAATTCTAGCTTTTAGCATCTTATCAATTTCCTTGAAAATTGCCCCTTCAACCAAAGGATTTTAATTTCTCTATTTTTGTTTGACAGGTGTTACCCCAGGTTTAAGAGGAATGGTATGTTTGAATCTTCCATTCATGAAGTTTCTTAAGTCTTCATAACTCCAAGCAAAGACATTCTAGAATTCAATCAACAATTCCCTAATCTTTGCTCTTTCCTAAAGTGTGCAACACTTTCCAATATTTATCATTTTAGGACTGTCCTCAGTTCCTATATTGATCCCATCAAACTCCCCACAAGTTTTTCCTTTTTTATCTCTTTCCTTCTTTGTGTAAGCATCATGTTTATTAAAGAGCTTTTCTAAGGAAATGAAATGAGAGGGAATTCTATTACCTTTTAATTGGATGATACCTGATTTTGACTTCTCTTCATTAGTTGATAACTGATCCTTCTCTTGATCACTTTCAAATCACAGATCTGCAAAGGGTCCTGTTCCTTCAATAAACTATTGAATATGCTTATCATCCTCAAATACCTACCAGGATTCTTCATTATCAGGTACATTAGGTCTGAACAGGACTTCCATTCTATAAACTTGGTCTTTAAAGTCAGGGTGTGGTAGGAGTAAAGATACGGATACTGCCAAAGAGTCTACCCTAGAGTTTTGATCTCTTGGTATTGAAATTATTGAGAAAGCACTCAGACTTTCTATCTCATCCCACACTTTATTTCTATAATTTTTCAATCTATTATTTTTCACAGTATACTAGCTTCTTACCTGCCTCACCACCAATTCAGCATCTCCTTGAACTTTAAGCAATTTAACTCCTCTTTGTTTGGCTGCCTCTATGCCAAGAAGAAGAGCTTCATATTCTACAGTATTATTAGTATTTTTAAAGTCTAACTTGTAGGCTACACAAGTTATTTCTCCATTAGGGGCTATCAAGACTACTCCTGCACCTGAACCAGCTTTGGAACAACTTCCATCAAATTCTAATGTCCATAAGTATTCAACACCTTCTTGATCTAATTGTTCATGAACATAAGAGCTATCAGAGAATAGCATATAATTTCCAAACTGCATCTCATGGTAAAGAATCTGTGATCTAGGGTCATCTAATTTAAGCACAGTGAACTTTACCTTTTCTTCTGGTTCCAACTTCACCTTTTCATCCCCCACTTGAATGATTGTAGAAGACCAATCCAATTTAATCTCCCCTCCCATGTCTTTGCAGAAACTTCTACTAAGGAGCATCCCATAGCTTGCAGGAATATCAGTTGCAAGGATTGTGAGTTTCAGCCTTTTAGAAGGGTGAGCTGCTAGGGCAACCTGAGCATCTTTGATTTGAACAATCAAAGGCACCTGCTTAGCATCCATAGAATAACACCTACTGAAAGCTTTGGTTAAAGGCAACCCTAAAGCTTTAGCAATTGATGTAGGCTTTACATTGTCTGAAGGTCCTGAATCTATGATGCAATTACTTAATCTATTACCATTGATAAAAAGTGATATATAAAAAGCCTCTAGTTTTTTATTTGAATAGGTAACAAGGACAACAGATTCTTCTTCTTGGAATAGCCTAGGGATCGAAAAATCTTCATCTGCTGAATCTCTCCCATTAGTACTAACCTGGCTTTTGTCACTAACATTGGCATTGATACGACTACCTTATTTATTTTTACAATGTTCTACCAACCTTTGAAGTTGATCAGGATTTGACTTTAAAAAATCTATAGGGGATATTTGAATTTTAGCTTCTTCAAAAAATTGTACAATATCAAAGGAGTTGGATAACTTACCTCTTTGCTCCTTTTGTGAAGAACTTGATGCTATACCATTATCCTTATCTGCCTTGTTAGAAGATGCTTGATTGTTAAAAGGAATAGCATTAGAGGCTTGATTTTTGATCTTCTAACTTCTAGTCATCACAGTTAGTTGAGGTCCCTCCAAAGTAGCAAAACAATCACCTCCATTCTTTGAATCTGACTCATACTCACAAAATAAATTTACGGAGTCACCATAAGGGGCATGGTCATCTTCACTTTCTGGATACTCTATTCATTTCTCTTTTTCTTCCTCCATCTATCTGTATCTAATCATATCAGCACAAGTGTCACCATCATGATCTGCTCTAAGATGAAAGGCACACATATTATGTCTTTTGGGAGGAGCTTCAATAGCCAATCTCTGTTGAGCAGCAAGGATCTACAAGTTTTTATTTCCACCTTGATATCTTGATCCTTGGCAAGGTTGATGAAATGAATGAGTTGGCTTAGTGACCTATTTTTTCAATGCAATTAACTCATTGGATAATTTCTGCAACATAGCCTCTATACTAGTTGAGGTACTAGCTGTACTGCTTGTGGATCCAGTGTGAAATTCCTTCTTCCATTTCCTAGAGGCTACCATATCATCTTCCATTTCTATAGCCAATGTTTGTGCAACTTGTAAATCTACTACATTGGCTCTTCTTATCTAGTAACCAAGCTCAGGAGGCATAGAACCAATGTAAAATGTTTTCTGATTATCTGCTATTGGTGCATTGGCAGCTGGTATTCTTTTGATGAGTTTATTAAATTTAGCATTGAAGTCTCTCATGGAGATAGATGATTCCTTTTTTATTTGAGTGAGTTGTAACAAAAGGACTTATGCATCTTCTGCACTCTTATACCTTCCTTCAAAATTCTATTTCATATCATTCCACCCAGTAATGCAACCTGTGGGTAAGTCTTGAAACCAATCTGCTGCATCATCCACAAGGGTGTCAACGAACATTCTAACTAGAGTATCTTCATGCTGAGGATTTACCACACTACATGCTTTATGAAAAGCACTCAGATGTTCTTTTGTAGATACTATACCATCACCATTGAATCTTGGGAAGTTCTTTCTAGAAGCCTTTGGTAAATCATGATTTGCCACAAGATTCAAAGGCCCAATGGCATTTCCCCAAGGAACAACCATATTTTCTAATCTTGTATTCTGTGTAACTACCTGAATAGAAACCAAAAGGGGAAGTGCAACACCGTGCAATAGTAATGAATTACAAGTGGTAGAGATAGGAATTCTACCAATAGGAGCAGAGGAAGACTTACTTCTTATTGGTTTAAAAGGGACTACTACAGGCAACTACAATTCTATAGGCTTCTTAGCTTCAGCCTCCCTTTCTTTTGCTCTTCCTTTCCTGAAAATATCTTCTAGGATAGGGAAATTGACCCTTTTGAGTTCTTCATAGACCGGATCAACTTTTCCCTTCTGCTTCACACTCCTGGTAAACTTGGAATCCAGGATGCCTAAGATTCTGAGAAAAACTACTAATATTTTCTTCTTTTCAAAGTCCTCCCCAGCAGAGTCACCAAAAACTATTGGTTAATAGTTTGTCCTCCCTTAAGATTTATAATCTCTGACTCTCTAAACATCCAAGGTGAGAGAACAAAAGGATGTTCACCAACAAATGGGTTAGTGTAAGTTTGCTATCACTACCCTCTGAATTAATAGGTACAGTTCCCTGATTGTGTTTGATATTCAATGAATTTGTTTTTATATATCATCAGATACTCTGAGTAATGAAAATATTAACCAAACTACTTGTAGGCACAAGTAGTTCAGGTGAGGATAAGAAGTGGATAACCTATAACCTTCAGTAGAATGCTGATCATAGATTATCACAGAGTTTTATCACCTAAACTAACTCTATTCTACCTTATTTATGAATGCAGATCCTATTGGATGAATAGAAGTAGACTTACACATGAGAAGAAAATGGAATTACCAATGCTGCAATTACTAATAGGAAATGGAATTCAAGAAGGAATTACAATCTCACAATGCAAGTGTACTTTCCATTCAATGATACAACTGAACTAATAAGTGAATAGAGGAAGAATTATACATAAACGTAACTAGAATTACTCACACTACAATCTCTGACATGAAATAGAATTCAATATAGAAAATGTAGTCTCATATATAACTTTTCTTTCTATTCACAATGCAAATAAACTATTCATGGCACAACAAACATGAAACCAAGCTTAGCAAATGGAATTACTCATGCTCTAATACCAAGTTTGTTGACCCTATTATTATCAGAGAAATGTACATTTATAGTTCACTGTGCCGAGAAGTTCATTAGTCACAGGCATTCAACAGTCAGGAATATCAATTTTATCTTCTAGAATTAGAAGGGGAAAACATTAGAATATGAAACGTTTCTGAACCAATCAGTTACACACACAAATGTATGATTGGCGCCATCATTTGAATTTGAAACCTTCAGAACCCTTCAAGTTTGAACTTGCATCATCGATCTGTAGTTGGATGGTCACAATTATAACCCTTTCAATGGTCATCTCAGCCTTCCCTGATTAATATATTCTTTGTCACTAGGTCGCTACCTGCTTAACCTTGTCGCCGGTTCACAACTTATATTTTTGGTGGCCAATTTTCCCTATAAACTCATGATATCCACTCGGGCTTCCATTGTCGGATGATCGCATGGCACTTTTCTAACTCTTGTGATCATGTGACCGCTCTATCATTGGCACATGATATAACATTAAATAATTAAACCTTCACTTCCTCAGTTTATGTTGTCGTATGATTGCATGGCATCTTTTTACCTCTTGCAATCATGTGACCACTCTATCATTGGCACATGATATTTTCAAAATGAGTAATATTATATTTAATAATCATTCCACCTCATTGTTGCATCTGTGCTATTGGCGTACGTGGGTCCTAGCAAGCTTCATTGTCTCATTATCGCATAACATTTTTTTTATTCCTTGTGATCATGCGACCGCTCGCTCATTGGTGCATGTGGATTGCACTGTTGGCGTATGTGGGTCCCAGTAGGCTTCATTGTCGCATGATTGCATAACATTATTTAATTCCTTGCAATCATGCGATTGCTCTACCATCACCTCATGTGGGTCCAATAGGGCACACTTTACTTAATCTTTCCTGTCATTTCATTAACTTCTCTCACCACTCAGGCTTCATTGTCACATGATCGCATGGCATTTTTTTACCTCTTGCAATCATGTGACTGAGTACAAGTAGAGCATCTCCCTTGCTTTCATATGGCTGTAAACTTGCTTCAAGGTTAATTAGTGGGAAATCCAAGGTACCAAAAATGAAATCCTTAACATCCTTTCCATCATTTGAATTTGAAACTGAAATTGAAAAATGAATTGAATATGATACCAGATCTTCCTCTCATCAGGTACGTGAAGATGAGTTTACCCAAACCCTAATCACTTAGCCACAATGCAACTTGCATAGAAAATATATTTCCTACACTAGGGTTAGCCTCAAAGGGATGATGAGAAGAAAGATCTCTCTAATGGAAATCTAGACTCAGACTTGACCAAATCACATGACTCTAACATTACCTAAAACAAGAGAAGGGACTGGCACTTGGGCAACATGACTGTGACAATGAAAGTTGACAAAATGTGTCTCTATGTTTCTAGTATATCTTATAGAAGGTATGGATTTAGTGTATGTGAGCTTAAGAGATGAAAGAAAAGGTACTAAAGAATGTTCATTGGTCAGTGCAAGGTATGAAAAGCAGGATGATGTCAGCTGTGGTGTGTGATTTGGAGAAGACTTATTTTGGAGCTAACTTGAGGGATGTAGTTTGCATTTTGGTTGGTGAATGTAAATTAATGATGTCGGTTCTTAATTGTTGTAATGTAATCATTGTATACTTGTTTTAGATACCATGTGTATCTTAGCAAGGGTTTATGTAATTGTTTGTATATTAGGAAAGCCTAATCAGCTGACCTGATCATGTAGAATGTAATAGGGTATATATGTAAGACCTTTTCTTTGGAAAAGACATGGCAAGAATGTATGTGATGTATAGAAGATTATGGATTTAACCTTCTTTGGGTAGTGAGCCCACCCTTTTTTCTTGACTCCTAACAGGGTATGTCCTCTAACAAGGATTGTGTACTGTAATGTTTTAATAAGCTCCTAACAGGGCTAGATCTTCTAACAAGGATATTATACTCTTAGTACATCATGAGTGGATGTTAATTCCTAGTGGGGTTTCACCTTTAACAAGGTTTCCTTGACAACAAAATATTGTGTTATTGTGTTGGCATTCATTGTGTTCATTGGATTTGATATTGTTGCTATTCAAAGTTTAAAGTTTAATATTGTATCATACAATTGATTCATCCCCACTCTCAGTTGTATTATGGACTATTATTCCTAATAGGTTCATTTTCCCTCCAAGATCCCCAATGTCTTCTCCTCTTCCTTTTCCTTCATCCCATTTATCATGCAAGACTTGCCTATACCCACTTTTTGGTCTTTTTGTGATGCTCAAAAGTAGAGCAAAAACACAACTACAATTTTTTTTTCTAAAACCTACTGTTTAACTAAAAACACACACACACACAACTACACTAAGCTAGCTAGAGTTTAATACAAAATGGTACAAGTTTGTATGTGCACTCAAAATGATGTAGAGGGAAACAAGTATATGAAGAAATCTCTAAAAATACCACAAGGGTCATACCAGAGAAGGTTGACCAAGTTTGACCAAAAGTAAAACTATGCTAATTAGCTCTCAGACTATCCTACAAAGATCCCTAGCTGCATGCTTCGACTGGCACACAAATTGAGGTAGTTGACTAAAGTCAACTAGGGTTGACCAAAAAGTCAACTATGCACCAATAAGCATGCAACTAAGTTTAAAAGGTTCAAAACATATCAAAAAATACTTGTGTACATAAATTGAGGTGATTGACCTAGGTTTGACAAAGGGTAGACCAAAAGTCAACCATTTATGAATTGTCGACAAGTCCATAGAGACCAAATTGACTCTAGTCTTTGATGATAAAAGTCGTTAAGACCTCCTGTTGGCTAAGGCATTCACCTAACTTTAATATTAAGCTATTTTGAATGTATAGATTAAATATAATTAATGTTCATAAAAGGAAATAATCTAATAACAATCTAATGACTATAATTAAGAAATTATCCTAAAGATTAATACATATCTTAAACTAAAACAATAACTTGAATCAGTTTATTCTAATATATCCCAACATTTTAATTTCCAAATCAATATTCCCAATTTAGTCTTCTAAAAATAAATAAATAAATTATACCCCTCCCAAAAGATTTAACCAACGTTAATATCAATACATCTAAAAAAAATATACAAAATTAAACTTAATTTAATATACATTTAACTTAAAATTTAAAACTAAATCTAGCTAGAAATAAATTAAATTTCTATATAATCCAATAAAACAAATAGTCTTTAAAAATTAATCCTTAACCAAATATTAAATAAATCTTATTTTAAATAAACAAATCTAAATTTTAATTAAACAAATCTATTTTTAATAAAATGTCAAACTTAATTAATAACATTATAACTAATTTTTTACCCCTAAATTTTCTAACCCTACATTCGTTTGTAGGGTCAAATGGTGTTAGAGGGCAGGTGATATGGTGGGGGTGCACGAGCAAGGAGAGGTGGTGGTGGAGGGGAGGGCTCAGTGCGCTGCCGCACCCCACCCACCACTACTTTCATAGTGGTGGCGCGTGGTGTTGGTACCGCCTGACAGTGCTGCCCACCACTTGGTGAAGGGGGAAAGAGGTGGGGGTGCGAGAGTGGTTTCGACCACGTCCCAAACCCTTCCCCAATTGCATACATAGTTAGCAAATTTTTAAAAAAAAATTTGCACTGCACTATGAAACATAAAACTATGGTTCTATATCAATAATAATTTATTTTATTAAAGTTCAGTGGTAATAATAAATTATAATATATATATATATATATATATATATATATATATATATATATATATATATATATATATATATATATATATATATATATATATATATATTATATGATTACATATATTTAAAAGGAAAGTCTGGTGAATAATATTTTCTATTTCTCAAAATAGGGGATAGAAAGACTAATATTTTTTAAATTTTAAAAATATTTCTGCATTCCCATTTACTAACTAAACACATTGTAGGAAATCAAATTTTAATTTAGGCATATAAATTTTTTACAGAATTTTGAAAATGTTTACTAAGTATAAATAAATAAAAATTCTCAAAATCTTAATCAATGCTTTTTTCAATTTAAATTTCTAAATAAGCATATTTAATCATAGCCATATTACTCTTCATCATGAGATAACATCATTATAATAAAACTTAATTAGAAATTAAATTATTATTTTTCTTCGTAATTTAAAATCTTGATGCCATAATAATTATGATTTTTAACTAAATTAAATAACATTTAATCATCAAATTTTTCCTAATATACTAAATTCCCAATGGGTCATGCATTTTAAATTTAATAAAACCAAGAATTTAAATTGAAATAAAAATCCATTTAATCATAAATACTATTCTACGAATCTTCCTTCAAATACATAACCAAATATTGCTTAATCCTTAATTTCCATTATAATAATAAAATTACATGATATTACAAGGTTACCAAGAAATTCTCAAATTCAAATTTCAATCATATAAAAATATGTTAGCTCCTATATCCAGTTGGGTACCTGATAGAATGAGGTTGACCACAAAGTCTCACCTCCCAACCTAGGCCTTTTCAAGGCCACCCCTGAGCTAGGGGATCTAGAATAGAATGGGTAACAAACACGTATTCAAAAACATGTAGGAACACATTCAAACACAAAAACACCAAAGAGATTCCCAACATGGTTAAACAAGAGGAAGGTCTCAAAGAGGCCTTCCTGAAAATAGGGGTAGTGGTGGACCCACTCAGGAGGAGAAGCCTAAGTATAAATTAAAATTCAAAAGCCATACATGGACATGGAAATACCATCTACACAAGATGTAGTCTAAAATCCTCCTTATGCCCCCTAGGTGCCCGTAGGCCATACTTGTTGGCATCATGGGTATTAAGAACCCGATGTCTATCGCTCCACACATGGGAGACTTTGCACAATCTTGGAGTCACTTCCTACCACCACCTTCAAGGTTACTCTACCCTCTCAAGGGTGAGTGTGCCTTGAATTATCCCATTCACAAATGAAATTATGAAAGAAAAACCACAAATAAACATATCCAAACATTTAAAGCAAAAAACTTAAAATGGAAAAGACTCCATTAATGAAGCTCCAACTTTACATACATGCCAAATTTTTTTTTTAAAACTAAGAGAAGCCAACCTTACTCCACGCCTAAGGTTGAATCTGAATTTTTGAAAATGAGCTTTCCTTCCAAGCAATTCTCTCCTAAGCTCCTTCAAATTCTGAAAATGGTCTCTAAAGGTAGAGAGTGGGTGAACACTCAAGCTCTTCCTAAAACCTTCCCTATATAGGAAAACCTCCAAGGATATTGGAACCAATCAAAGGTAAGGAAGAACCTTCCATCCCTTTCTTTCCACTTACCTTCCTTCTCCATAAATGGAGTTAAATGCAAATTTGGGAAGAAAAGAGAGGTTAACCAAAACCACACAACTCTCAAATTCACATAGCTTCAAAAGGAAGACTTTAGGGGTGTAATAAATATTATTAAAGGCTCTTAATGGGTTGAAAATACCCCTTACCCCTAAGGTACCAACTTGGGTAGCTAAAATTGACCCTGATTACCTTATGGGAGCCCAAAAGAGCCTCCTAAACCCCACCTAAAGTTTACCCACGAATTTCCAAGTCAAGGTTGACCAAATAGAAACTTCCTAATGATGAACTAAAATTGATTAAATACCTAAATGACTTGAAGATCAGTGATTAGAGATCACTGAGTACTGAAATGATATGTAAGATAATTAAATTAGTCATTATGTTGTCATTTATGTCAACTAGTTTGACAATACTTATCATGTTAGTTACACATATCTAAACATCTATAAAGAGGAGAGAAAAGATGAAGAACTGAGATATCTACATAGAGGAAGATGGATATAATAGATGAGGATAAGGAATACTTTGGACAACTTATTGATGAGTCTATGACTTTGTGTTGTTGACTTGATTATGTTGCATTAATCTATTATGGAGAAGGAAGCAAAATGTACAAGGCAATGTGGTCGGTAAATGAAGCACTTCAATATACACCGAGACAGTGTTGTATATACCGAGCGACAATATTAACCAAGCTTGTGTTCGCCGATGCATTTCTTGGTTAATTGACTATGGATGAAAGTATTAAATGCTTAAGTTTAGCCGATAGAAATTGATGAGTTGGAAATTGTTATGATTTCGAGATTGAGGATAAATTTTCTTATAAGATCCATGACTGAAAAAATTTGGAGAAGATCTAAAGGATGGAATTGAAATGTGTTACTAACACAACCATCGAGGAAGGTTTAAGAGGCAAAATCTTTGAAGGAGATTAAGCAAAAAAATCTAATGGTTGATATGAAAATAGTTTATCTGTCTATATAAGAGATATGAGTTTCTTTATTGAAACATGCCGGAAGAAAGAAGATTGCAGAGATTTTGCATGAATATAGTTTCATGCATGCCTGATCAAACTGGTTGAAGAAGAACCGAACTGTAGAATAGTACCGAGCGTTAGAGAGCTATTACCAAGTGAAAGTAAGTTAAGGAAGTGAATTGATGATATATTGATCAGAGGATTTTTATGGGCTTAGAATAGATCTGAACATCTACAAGATAAGTTGTATTATAATAAGATCAACTACTATTTCAGTTTAACCATTGATATAAAAAATATCTTAACCAAGTGGACTTAATCAACTTATGTTATGTCCCATGTCATTTAATGAATCTACATTGTTATCCTATCAACCCCATAGTGAATATTGGTTGAGTGATAACTATTAGTCTTAAATCCTCTAACAAGGTCACACCTAACAATGTGTTTGTGACCTTTAACAGGGTTGGCTCTTCACTGAGCTCACTTCAGAAGAGTGAAAATTATTTTGGGTTACTGGTCCCAGGTGGTTTTTCCCTTAATAGGGTTTCCACGTTAAATCATTGTGTTATGTGTTTTTATGATGATTGATTTATTGTCATACTTTACATACTACATATTTGATTTGATTGGTAGTTACTATCAGTTAATTAACTGGTAATCGGTAAAGGCATAGACAGTTTAATAGTTTTTATTATCGAGCTGTAGAATTTGCTGAAATTGTTTTAAAGTTACATCTTAAGATTTGGGACTGTAGGATAACTGATCTAATTGATTCACCCCCCCTCTCAGTTATTCTAAAAATGTGTATCAGAGCATTGGTTGCTTAGAAAAAAGTTTTAAGTACTTCAATAGAAAGATCACAAGATGTATAAGAGGGAGGTGCCAAAGTTGAACAAGGACAATTTTACCATATGGCAAAGTCGAATGAAACTTCATATATTTGGAATCAGTGATTCTGCCTTACATTTACTTGAAAATGGCTACTTACAACTGACGACTGGACCATTGACTCTTGATCAACTGAAATATTGACATGAACACAACATTACTATGATAGAGATTGTTGTTGCTCTATCTGATGCTAAATTCGAGGATGTCAAAGATTGCACTACTACAAAGGAGATGTGGGATAAAATTTCTTGAGTCTATGGAGGTGATTTTAATGTCAAGAGAGCCAGAGCTAAAAGGCTAAGAGGCAGGTTTGATGATATGAAAATAAAGGAAGGAGAAAACATAGTATAGTATACAAACCGAATAAAAGAGGTAGTCAATGCTATCAAAGGATCTGGTGGTGTCATTGATGAAGATACAATGGTAAGTAAAATTATAAGAACCTTGATGCCTGCTTATGCAATTAGAATATCTGCAATACATGAAATGCGGTTAGCACCTAGCAATAATCTCACTCTTGATAGTCTGATTAGTAAGCTAACAACTTTTGAGTTAAACAATTTTGATAATAGTGTTGTACTGTTTGTTGAGTTTGCTTTCATGTCTTCTCTAAAGATCGGTAAGTCTAGTAGTAGACATAATATAAAGAATGACAGTGATAGAAATACTGATGATGAGCTTGATGAACTTGAAGCTCCTATAGCTTGGAGATTACCTAAAGGTAAAGGTAGATATAAGGGTGAATTACCTTTAGCATGTTTTAACTATAAATAAGTTGGCCATATTGCTGCTAGATACCCGAACAAGAAAGATGAAGATAGAAACAAAGATCGATTTGGTGAAGAAATCTATGGAAGGAGAAACAATAGAAGTTATTGACACTACAACAGAGATAACCAAGATCATAGAGATAAGGGTAAAAAGGTAAGTTACATTGCTAAAGATAATGATACTGATACTGACACAGATGATGATGTTGAAGTAGTATTTGTTGTGATGAAGGATGATTCTAATGAAGAAGAAAGGTATGTAGAGAAAACACTCATTTCTAAAGTTAGTAAAAATGATACTTGGATCATAGATAGTGGCTGTACACATCACATGACTGGTGATAAAGAAAATTTTGATCATCTTGAGCATTATAATGGAGGATCAATAAGAATGGGTAATGATACACCATGTATGGTTAGAGGAAAAGGATCTTTATTGATAAATGATAAAATAAAATGTGATAATGCTTATTGGGTAAATGGACTGAATTACAATTTTCTAAGTGTGGCACAACTTAACAACTCAGGTCACCGATTAACTTTTGAAAGAAAGAAGGTAAAGATACTTGATGAAAGTGGAAAGCTTATCGGAACAGGAGGGAAATCTAAAGGTAACTTATTTTATCTTGACAATGCTAAGATTTCTTGTTTACTAATGAAAAATGAGGATGCATGGTTATGGCATAAAAGATTATGTCATGTAAATTTTGATAACATGATTAAGATTAGTAGAAAGAAAAAGGTTAGAGGTCTACCTAGCCTAACAAAGCCTGATCATGTTATGTGTCATGAGTGTCAAAAGGGGAAAATGACAAAATCTAGTTTTAAGATTAAAGACTATTCAAAAAAAAAATCTTGGAGTTAGTTCACACCGACCTATGTCATCCCATGAGAACTCAGAGCTACTATGGAGATAGATATTTTATTCTGTTTGTTGATGATTACACTATATTGTTACTGTCATGTTTTTAAAAGAGAAATTTGAGGCATTTAAAATGTTTAAATGGTACAAAGAAAAAGTAGAAAAAGAAACTAGGAAAGAACGGAAATGCTTGAGGTTTGATAGAGGTGGTGAGTTTATTTATGATGCATTCACTAACTATTGTAATGAGCATGGCATAAAAAGATAGGTTTTTGCTCCTAGAATGCCGCAAAAGGATGGGATTGCTGAAAGGAGAAACATATCAATTTTTTATTGTGGAAGGACACTGATGTTAGAAAAGAATGTTGCACAAGTATACTAGAGAGAGGTAGTTAGCACAACTGTATATGTTCTAAATCGAGTACAATTGAAGAAGGACACAAAAAAAACACCCTACGAGTTATGGTTTGGTTACATATCGAGTGTAAGTTACTTCAAAATTTTTGGTAGAAAATGTTTTATTCTGAAAGATGATAGGAATGGGAAATTTGACTCTAAAGGGGATCAGGGAATATTTCTTGGATATTCTACTAAAAGGAAAGGTTACAAGTCTCTGAATAAGGCCACTAATAAAATGATTGAAAGTGCTAATGTTAGAGTTGATGAATTTGATGATAAAAATGTGGAAGAAAGTAATAAGGAGCCAGAAGACTATGGTAGATTCACTTATGTTGAGCATCCAGAGTACCTACTGAAGCCACAGGCTGAGTTGACTGAGCATCAAGAAAATAACACCAAGGAACAACAAAGGGAAATTGAGGAACAAGAAGAAGCTAGACTAGTTTGCAAGGGATATGCATGGGAAGAAGGGATAGATTATGGTGAAAATTTTGCACGTGTTGCTAGATTGGAAGGATTCCGCATGTTACTTGCATATGTTGCACATAAGAAATTTAAAGTCTATCAAATGGATGTTAAGTCTTCTTTTCTGAATGGAATAATAGAAGAGAAGGTCTACATAGAACAACCAGAAGGGTTTTCTGATCCAAATAAAAAAGACATGGTATGTAGACTACATAAAGCTTTATATGGTTTAAAGAAAGCACCAAGAGCCTAGTATGAATAGTTGCGTACTTATCTTTTAAGTATTGGTTTTGTAAGAACTAGTGAACACAACAATCTGTATATGAAAGGAGGATCTGATGATACTATTTTGATTGCTGAAATATTTGTGGATGATATAATAATTGGAGGACAAGATCATATTTGTAAATCATTTGTTGATGAGATGAGAAAAGAATTTGAAATGCCTATGTTTGGAGAGATTAAATTCTTTCTAGGCTTGTAGGTTATTCATCAAAATGATGGAATTTTTATCACA
The DNA here is from genome assembly GCA_027943335.1 of Chamaecyparis obtusa. Classification (NCBI taxonomy): domain Eukaryota; kingdom Viridiplantae; phylum Streptophyta; class Pinopsida; order Cupressales; family Cupressaceae; genus Chamaecyparis; species Chamaecyparis obtusa. The sequence continues at coordinate 135,172 of BSBK01011791.1, forward strand.
CAATCAAAGTACATAAAGGAAGTATTGAGAAAATTTGGCATGGAAGATGCTAAGCCAGCTAGAACACCGATGGTCATAGGCTAAAAACTAACTAAAGATGATGAATCTACAGAGGTAAACTAGACATTGTACCGATCTATGATTGGTAAACTGATGTATGTAGTACATAGTAGACCAGATATTGCACATGCAGTGGGGATCGTTGCTAGATTTTTTGCCAATCCAAAGGATTCACACATGGTTGCAGTAAAAAAGAATCTTGAGATACCTAAAGAAAACAAAGGAATATGGATTATGGTATCCTAAGAAAGGAAAATTTGAGCTAGGATTCTACACCGATGTAGATTGGGCTTGAAATATAGATGATGGAAAGAGTACAACTAGAGGAGCATTTTTCTTTGGTGAAAGACTTGTTACTTGGACAAGTAAGAAATGACCTTGTATTTCTTAGTCTAATATCGAAGTAGAGAATGTTTCTGCTGCTACAAACTGTTCAAACATTTCTTATATCAAACAAGTGTTGGAAGGGATGAATGAGGTAATCATCAAGCCAGTGATTATATATTGTGACAACACTAGTGCAATAAATATTTTTAAGAATCCTGTAATGCACTCAAAGACCAAGCATATTTCTATTAAGTATCACTACTTAAGGGAACAAGTACAGGAGAAGCAAGTCAAACTAGAATTTGTTACATCAAAGGAGCAACTTGCTAATATTTTTACCAAGCCTCTATCGAAGGAAACTTTTGAATACTTGAGGACTAGACTTGGGGTCTGTCCACTGTCTACCGGTCACTAATGTGATCTGAAGGTTGCATCAGCCTAATCTTATCAGAAGATCATTCATGTTGATGCAACATAGCTCACACTTTGGATTATGTCTAAAGTTGTGAAAGAGTTGAGGAACTAGAACAAAGAATTGGCATATCAGTATACTGAGATACATAGCCTGCACCGAACAACAAAGAGTCACTTGGCTATTGTAGAGTTGAATGTTTTATGTTTTTCTTTGGCATTGTTATCAAAGGGAGAGATAAATAATATGATGAATAGATCAAGATCACATTTATCTAAGGGAGAGATAATTTGAGAAAGTTAGAGAGAGTTTTGAAGACTTGTTGTTGAGAAAAAAAGGAATCTAAGAGCTGAAAACATCAAATCCACAGAGGAACATCTGCACTTGTAATGCTGTCATGTAACGATTTGATTAAACATAATAAAATATCAAGCTAGGGAGAGCTTATTGAGCTACAACATTTACTTATATAGTTGTAGAATACATGTTTGGTATGTGTATGGCATATTTCACATTTCTTGTGTTTCCATCAATGCCAAAGGGAGAGATTGATGAACTGCAATTGATTAAATACCTGAATGACTTGAAGAGCACTGATTAGAGATCACTGAGTACTGAAATGATATGTAAGATAATTAAATCAGTCATTGTGTTTTCATTAATGTCAACTATTTTGATAGTACTTATCATGTTAGTTACAAATATCTAAACATCTGTAAAGAGGAGAGAAAAGATGAAGAACTGATATATCTACATAGAGGAAGATGGATATAACAGACGAGGATAAGGAATACTTTGGGTAACTTATTGATGAGTCTATGAATTCATGTTGTTGACTTGATTATGTTGCATTAATCTATTATGGAGAAGGAAGAAAAATGTACAAGGCAATGTGGTCGGTAAATGAAGCACTTTAGTATATACTGAGACAGTGTTGTGTATACCGAGCAATAATATTAATCAAGCTTGTGTTTGCCGACACATTTCTTTGTTAACCGACTATGGATGAAAGTATTAAATGCTTAAGTTTAGCCAACAAAAATTGATGAGATGGAAATTGTTATGATTTTGAGATTGAGGATAAAGTTTGTTATAAGATCCATGATTGAAAAAATTTGGAGAAGATCTAAAGGATGGAATTGAAACATGTTACTGACACAACCACCGAGTAAGGTTTAAGAGGCAAAATCTATGAAGGAGATTAAGCGGCAAAATTTGATGGTTGATATGAAAATGGTTTATCTTTGTATATAAGAGATATGAGTTTCTTTATTGAAACATGCCAGAAGAAAGAATACTACAGATATTTCACATGAATATAGTTTCATGCATGCCTGATCAAACTGGTTAAAGGAGAACCAAATTGTAGAACAATACCAAGCATTAGAGAGCTTTTATCGAGTGAAAGTAAGTTAAGGAAGTGAATTGATATATTGATCAGAGGATTTTTATGGGCTTAGAATAGATTTGACCATTTGCAAGATAAGTTGTATTTTAATCATATCAACTACCATTTTAGTTTAACCATTGATACAGAAAAATCTCTTAACTGAGTGGACTTAACCATCTTATGTTATGCCCCATGTCATTCAATGAATGTACATTGTTATCCTATCAACCCCATAGTGAATTTTGGTTGAATGATAACTATTAGTCTTAAATCATCTAACAAGGTCACACCTAACAGTGTGTTTTTAACCTTTAACAAGGTTGGCTCTACACCGAGCTCACTTCAGAAGAGTAAAAATTATTTTGGGTTACCAGTCCCAGGTGGTTTTTCCCTTAACAGGGTTTCCACGTTAAATCATTATGTTATGTGTTTCTGTGATGATTTCTTTATTGTCATACTTTACATACTACATATTTTATTTGATTGGTAGTTGCTATGAGTTAATTAACTGGTAATTGGTAAAGGCACAAATAGTATAAGAGTTTTTGTTACCGAACTGCAAAATTTGTTGTAATTGTTTTAAAGTTACATCTTAATATTTGGGACTGTAGGATAACTAATCTAACTAATTCACCCACCCTCTTAGTTATTCTAACACCTAACCCATGGTAATATTGGGTACTATACTAAGGTAAACCCCTAGATAATCCTATACTTAAACATGATGCAATTAACTAGGCATGCCAACACTTAATTACAATATTTACCAAAATTGGCATAATTTAAATAAATAAATGACCTGGCTTATTCACATTAACTTAAATTGTATTAAATACACACATGCAAACTACATTCATGAATAAACAACTATACAATGAGGTCCATATTTCTTTAGACAAATAGGACCTTGGATTTCAGAGAATAACATAGGTTCCAATTCTGGGTCCCCAATTTAGATCCATGGTCAACTATCCTTGCACACTCATTGCACACATTAGTAGGTCCAAAAATAACATGATATAGAAACATAATACATCATCAATATTGCATGGTATATAGACTATATCTGTGATTGAATTAAATAAACATATCATTGGTTTCCTAAACCAATTTTCCATCACAATTGCATCCAACACAATTATACTCATATATGATATCATCATTAACTAAAACTAAATCAAAACATAAAGTATCTCGAGTGTATCCTAATTACATAACTAGGTACCGAACATATAACATAGGATTCAATAGATCCTCAAATACATATGAGTTTCAATAGTCATAATATGTCCATGTGATAATCACTGAAAGCATAGAAAGTAAAATAATAAAACTATGAGGGTCTGAGGTAGGTCTCACATCTACCACCTCTAGGCATGAACTTCCTCTCGAAGTTCATCAAAGAGCTGATGGTACTATGATCTCATCTCTACTACATCCTCCCATGAAGCTATAACCTCATCATAACAATACCACTAGACCCTAATCTAGTCCAGTTCCCTGCCTCAAAGTGCTAGGGTCTATCGAGTGAATATATGAATGGGCTCCAAAGCTAGCTATCCATCTAACCCTACCTAAAAGGCATCGCAATCTATCACATGAGTCTCATCATAAACATACTTCCTCAAAACTGAAACATGAAACACATCATGGATGCATGACATTCTAGTTGGAAAGGCTAAATGATAAGCAACTGGTCCTATCCTCTTAAGGATCTCAAAAGGTCTATCAAAATGAGGTGCTAGCTTAGAGTCCTTTCCAAAATGGATTGGACTCTTATGCAATCGCACTCTCAAAAAGACCCTGTATCCCACTAATTAGGCTCAATCTATCCTCTTCACATTGACATACTTTTTCTACCAATCATGAGCCTCTCTGAGATGCTACCTAATCAAGGTCACCTTCTACTCCATAACTATGACTAGCTTAGGACCAATGGAAACTCTATCCTCTATCCTAGCCCAGCTGAGTGGTGCCCTGTAAGGTCTACCATAAAGAGCCTAGTACGAAGGCATACCCAAGGATGTACGATGCCCATTGTTATAGGAAAACTCCCCTAAATGTAGGTATTCCTCCCACCGGATCTGATGGTCCATAACATACATGTGGAGCATGTCTTCTAACATTTGATTGACCCTTTCTATCTATCCATCTATGTTAGGATGATAGGGTGTACTCAAGTTGAGCCTAGTACCCATTGTTGCTTGGAGTTCTCTCCAAAAAGATGAAGTGAATAGATAATCTCTATCTGAGATGATCTTACAAGGTACGCCATGTAGTCTGACAATATCTTGCAAGAAAACCCATGCTACTAATGGTGCGGTAAATTTGGTATGCACTGGTGAAAAGTGAGCCACCTTGGTCAACTTGTCAACTATCACCATGATGACATCATGACCACGAGATGACATAGGGAGACCAACAATGAAGTCCATAGATATGGTGTACCACTTCCAAACTGGTAAATCATGAGGCTTAAGTAGACCACCTAGATGCCCTCTGGCATTCTAGACACCTAGCTACCAACTTAGTAATTTGTGTTCTCATGCCTGGCTAATGATATAACTATCTCAAATCGGCATGCATCTTCTTTACTCTAGGATGCGCTGCATAAGGGGCTCTATGACCCTCTAGCATGACAAACTCTCACAATTCTCTGGAAGAAGGTTTGTAGATGCATCCTCTATGACATAAGAGTCTATTAGAATCCATGGTATAATCTACATACTTCCCCTCAAGGGGTCTCTGAGATCGAACCAACTCACTCACTTTTGCATATAACTCATCATCATGTAAGTGATGAAGAATGTGATCCCTCAAATATGTGCCTGTGGACATAGAAGAAAGCTCATGCCGTATCCTACTCAAGGAATTTGTGAAAAAAATTTCTTTCCCCTTGATGTAGTGAACATCAAAATCATATTCACACAAGAACTCCATCCATCTTCATTGCCTAGCATTAAGGTTTGGCTATGTGAAGATGTACTGTAGGCTCTAATGGTTCAAATGAAGTTCAAATTGATGTCCTAATAGGAAGTGTCACCATCTCACTAAAGCATGCACCACTATTGCAAGTTCAAGATCATGGGTAGGGTAGTTGAGCTCATGAGTCTTCAGTTTCCTGGACTCTTAGGCTATAGCTCGCCCATCCTATAGAAAAATTTCCCCTAAACCATCTAAGGAAGCATTTGTGCAAACTACAAACTCTGTTGAAGGCTCTAGCACAACAAGAAGGGTGCACTAGTCAATTCTCTTTTGAACTCCTGAAAAGCTTTATCACACTTCTAATTCCACTCAAACTTCTTTCCCTTTTGCTGAAGAGAAGTAATAGGGTGTGCCACTCAAGAAAACCCTTCAAAAAATTGTCTGTAATAACCAACTAGACCCATGAAACTTCTCACTTCAGTCACTGTGGTAGGTGCTGGCCAATTCATAATAGCATCAATCTTCGATGGATCTACTGAGATCCCATCGCCATATATCACATGACCCAAATACTTGACCTCTAATCTGAAGAAGGCACATTTCAACAAGCTGCCATATAGTTGATTATCTCTAAGGCACTACAAAACTTTTCTCATGTGCTCTTTGTGCTCTCTCTCATCCTTCGAATAGATCAAGATATCATCAAGGAATACCACAAAAAACTTGTCAAGGAAAGTAAAAAATACCCCATTCATAAGACTCATGAATACAACAGGAGCATTTGTAAGACTGAATGGAACCACAGTAAACTCATAGTGGCCATATTTGGTGCAGAATATGGTCTTGTGGATATCACTATCCACTATCCTCAACTGGTGATATCTTGACTTAAGGTCTATCTTGGAGAACATTCTAGCACCTTGTAGCTGATCAAATAGGTCATCAATCCTAGGAAGTGGATATCGATTCTTGATGGTTACTTTGTTCAACTAGCGGTAATCCATACACAACCTAAGATATCCATCCTTCTTCTTCACAAAGATCACCGGTGCACCCCCAAGGATAAACACTAGGATAAATGTGTCCTTTCTCTAATAGTTCCTAAAGCTATAACTTGAGCTCATTAAGCTCATTAGTGGTCATCCTGTAAGGTGCTCTGGAAACTAGTTCTGCTCTTGTTACAAGATCTATGTGAAATTCCACTACCCTACAAGGAGGCATACCAGGTAGCTCTAAAGGAAAAACATCTGCATATTCCTACAGAATGGGATGGTCATACAATGAGGCTTCCTATTCTACCTCATCTTCACTATCACTGATGGTAATAGAAAATAATGGACATCCCTTCCACATGCTTCACTTAAGCTGCATAGCAAAAATCACACGGAGGGATACATGCCTCTGGATTCTAGAAATCATAGTAGCCTTGCCATCATCATCCAAGAATTTGATCAACTTCTTATGATAATCTAGCTTGGTCTTGTGAGCATAAAGCCAATCTATACCAAGAACTAGACCATAAGATCCAAGAGGTGTGCTAAGGTGGTTAAGCCACCTATCTAAATTGGACACTCCCTAACCATCGAGGAAATCGATAGTCTAGCCCCTGAAGCTAACTCAACTTCCCACCTAATATCTTTCCTAGCTACCACTAGCCCACAATGCTCCATAACCAATGTAGAAACAAAGGAGTCAGTATCTCTAGTATAAAAAAAGGATAGAAACTACACTACCTTCAATCATACCTAAAGCGTTAATGACTGTGGCCTAATGCTCTGTTCGGCAGTTGTCAACTGTTGCAAACACTCTATGTGACTTGCCCATATCTCCAACTATAGGTTTAGACATCACTGCCCGCTGATTGCCTTCCTAAGGAAACTCCCTAGCTATGTGCCCCATGGCCCCACAAGTATAGCATGGTCCTTGAGTCTGAACATGTACGCCTTGAGGTTTGGAATGCTAAGATACTCATGTCTGAGTAGACCTGCTATATCCCCCCTTATAGGGCTGTTGTGTCTATGCTAGGGGTGTATAAGGGGCATGAGATTTATGTCCCTTCTTAATACCCTGAGAATACCACTACTTGGGCTTTGAACCCTACTATCCCTAAGGTGGTTTCAGTGCTTGGCTTTGATGAGACTATTGAGGCTTTGAAATTCCTTGAATTATTCCTTTGATTCCCTTTCCAAGGGGGATTCTAATAGCTTGACTTCTATGGTGTAGAATTGTGGTATTGAGATCCCCTAATGATCTCCTCTGCAACTAAGGCCCTATCACTAGTGAATCACAAGTCTCTTGGTGGTACCATATGTACCATGTTGGATATAGAGGGGTTCAATCCCTTGATGAATTGATTAACCTGTAACTTCTCATCTCTCATGTACTCAACATAAGGAAGGAGATCTATGAACTTTCCCTCATACTAGGCCACTGAAAGTCCCCTCTACTGCAGATCATGGAATTCATCTATGCGAAGCTGTCTAAACTATTGAGAGAGATACCTAGCTTGAAATATTTGAAGGAAAGTTTCCCATGTCAGGGTGTCTATAACCAAATGTCCCTTGAAATCCTCATGTTTCTACCATGTGTAGGCTCCTCCTCTGAGAAGATGTATAGAAAAGCATGCTTTAAGGTCCCTCCTATAGGGGCGCAACCAAAAACAACACTCAAGGCTCAGAAGCCAAGATTCAGCCTCTTTCCCATCAGTAGATCCCATAAAAAGTGGGGGCTGAAGCCGCATCAACTCTATGATATGATCACCTGTATCGAGAGGTGGTCTCTCATATCTATGAACCTCATCCCTGAGTGGAGGTTCTAGTCCCCTAATGGATGCAACTTCCTTCTTAGCTTGTCCCTTTGTGAATCTAGGAAGGGGACTCCTAATTTGCTCCCTAGCTGAGGACCCATGTCCTTGCATACCCTGCTATACATTCTATGGTACGAATCGAGGTATATGATCTAGGACGAGTCTGGTTAGGTTCTAAAAAGGTTGTAGTAATTCTACATTTGAATTAAGGGGTGGTTTAAGAGGTGGACCCTTTTCCCCTTCTCAAACCTCTACCTCTGGATGTACCTCTTCTCAAGATAAGGAGATACGCCTACATCCATGTCCACGGGCCAGTTGAGTGAGTGAAGGAATCCTACATACATAACACAAAGTTTAGTATCTATGAAGTGGGTTAGGTTCCCAAGGTTTTCTAAACCTGGCTCTGATACCAAAATGTGATGCCCAAAAGTAGAGCAAAAACACAACTACACAATTTTTTCTAAAACCTACGGTTTAACTAAAAACGCACACACAACTACACTAAGTTGGCTAGAGTTTAATACAAACTAGCACAAGTTTCTATGTGCACATAAAATGATGCAAAGGGAAAAATATATCTAAAAAATTCCTAGTGTCCAAAAACATCACAAAGTTTATACCAGAGAAGGTTGACCAAGTTTGACCAAAGATCGAACTACACTCATTAGCTCTGAAACTATCCTATAGAGATCCCTAGTTGCATGCTTTGACCAACACACAAATCAAGGTAGTTGACTAAAGTCAACTAGGGTTGATAAAAAAGTAAACTATGCACAGATAAACGTGCAACTAAGTTTAAAAGGTTTTGAAAATATTATGAAATACTAGTGTATGCAAACTGAGGTGATTGACCTAGGTTTGACTAAAAGTCATCCGTGCATGAAAATTGTCAACAAGTCCATAGAGACCAAATTGACTCTAGTCTTTGATGATAAAAGTCGTTAAGACCTCCTGTTGACTAAGACATTCACCTAACTTTAATATTAAGCTAATTTGAATGTATAGATTAAATATAATTAATGTTCATAAAAGGAAATAATCTAATAACAATGTAATGACTATAATTAAGAAATTATCCTAAAGACCAATACATATCTTAAACTAAAACAATAACCTGAATTAGTTTATTCTAATATATGCAAACATTTCAATTTCTGAATCAATATTCAAAATTTAGTCTTCTAAAAATAAATAAATAAATAATACCCCTCCCAAAAGATTTAACCCAATGTTAATATCAATATGTCTAAAAAAATATAAAATTAAACTTAATTTAATATACATTTAATTTAAAATTTAAAACTAAATCTAGCTAGAAATAAATTAAATTTCTATATAATCCCATAAAAGAAGTAGTCTTTAAAAATTAATCCTTAACCAAATATTAAATAAATCTTATTTTAAATAAACAAATCTAAACTTTAATTAAATAAATCTATGTTTAATAAAATGTCAAACTTAATTAATAAAATTATAACTAAGTTTTTACCCCTAAATTTTCTAACCCTAAATTTGTTTGTAGGGCCGAACGTTATTAGAGGGAACATGATATGGTTGGGGCGCACGAGCAAGGAGAGGCGATGGTGGAGGGGAGGGCTCAGTGCGTTGCCACACCCTGTTCACCACTACTTTCATAGTGGTGGCACATGCTGCTGGCGCCGCCCACCACCGGGTGAAGGGGGAAAGGGGTGGGGGTGTGAGAGTGGCTTCGGCCATGTCCCAAATCCTTCCCCAATTGCACACACACACACACACACACACACACACACATAAATAAAATTACAAATATTTAAAAAGAAAGTCCAGTGAATAATATTTGTTGTTTCCCAAAACAGGGGATAGCAAGACTAATATTTTTAAAATTTTAAAAACATTTTTGCATTCTTATTTACTAACTAAACACATTGTAGGAAATCAAATTTTAATTTAGGCATTTATATGTTTTTACAGAATTTTGAAATTTTTTACTAAGTATAAATAAATAAAAATTCTCAAAATCTTAATCAATGTTTTTTTCAATTTAAATTTCTAAATGAGCATATTTAATCATAGCCATATTACACTTCATCATGAAATAACATCATTATAATAAAACTTAATTAGAAATTAAATTATTACTTAAAACCTCAACTTCATAATTTAAAATCTCAATGCCATAATAATTATGATTTTTAACCAAATTAAATAACATTTAGTCATCAAATTTATCCTAATATACTGAATTCCCAATGGGTCATGCATTTTAACTTTAATAGAACTAAGAATTTAAATTGCAATAAAAATCCATTTAATCTTAAATACTCTTCTACGAATCTTCCTTCAAATACATAACCAAATATTTCTTAATCCTTAATTCCCATTATAACAGTAAAATTACATGGTATTACAAGGTTACCAAGAAATTCCCAAATACGAATTTCAATCATATACAAATTTGTCAACTCCTATATCCACCTAGGTACCTGATAGAATGAGGTTGACCACAAAAGCTCACCTCCCAACGTAGGCCTTTTCAAGGCCATTCCTGAGCTAGGGGATCTAGAATAGAATGAGTAACAAACATGTATTCACAAACATGTAGGAACACATTCAAATGCAAAAACACCAAAGAGATTCCCAACATGGTTAAATAAAAGGAAGGTCTCAAAGAGGCCTTCCTATAAAGAGGGGTAGTGGTGGACTCACTCAGGAGGAGAAGCCTATGTATAAAGTAAAATTCACAAGCCACACACAGACTTGGAAAGGCCATCTACACAAGATGTAGTCTAAAATCCTCCTTATGCCCCCTAGGTGCCCGTAGGCCATACTTGGCATCATGGGTATTAAGAATCCCATGTCTATGCCTCGACACATGGGAGACTACACAATCTTGGAGTCACTTCCTACCACCCCCTTCAAGGTTACTCTACCCTCCCAAGGGTGAGTGTGCCTTGAAGAATCCCATTCACAAATGAAATTATGAAAGAAAAACTACAAATAAACATATCCAAACATTTAAAGAAAAAACCATAAAATGGCAAGGACTCCATTAATCAAGCTCCAAGCTTACATACATGCCAAGAAAAACATTTTAAACTAAGAGAATCCAACCTTACTCCAAGCCTAAGGTTGAATCTAAATTATTGAAAATGAACTTTCCTTCCAAGCAATTCCCTCCTAAGCTCTTTCAAATTGTGAAAATGATCTCTAAAGGTAGAGAGTGGGTGAACACTCAAGCTCTTACTAAAACCTTCCCTATAAAATAAAACCTCCAAGGATCTAAGAAAAAATCAAAGGTAAGGAAGAACCTTCCATCCCTTTCTTCTCACTTGTCTTCCTTCTCCATAAATGGAGTTAAATACAAATTTGGGAAGAAAATAGAGGTTAACCAAAACAACACAACTCTCAAAAGGAGACTTTGGAAGTGTATTAAATGTTATTAGAGGTTCTTAATATGTTGAAAATAATCCCTAACCCATAGGGTACCAACTTGGGTAGCTAAAATTAATCACTAAACCCTAGGGTACCATCTTCCTAAGGTTTCTCACACATGTGTGACCACACTTCTGTTAATCTCTATTGAGCATTTTAGGTTGTCATTAGTATCAAAGGACAGTAAATAGGTCAGTCGACTATTTATATTGAGACAGTTGATAACTAGAAGTAACATACAGAAGTTGGTAAAACCTTATATTGAGCATCACACAGTTAACCAAGCACCAGCGACACCGACACCAACGGTCAACAAACACCGAGCATTGCAGTGTACACCGAGCAGATTATACAATGTTTACCGATGATCACAGTAAATGACGTAGTAATCATAAATGACACATTATTCTATGCAAATGGTTATAACAGATCATAAAATGGTTTACCAAGATCGAGGAGCATTTATTGTAAAAGATATTTATTAAATGCAATGATTATCTTATTTGTATTAGTTGATCTAGGTTATTTTGCACTATAGATCTTAGGGTTATGATTTTCTTTTGTAACCTAATTTTTCTTTAAGCGGCAAAAATAGAACACTATATATTGTATATGTTCGCACCATTTTATGGAGTTGTTGAACTGATATATATGAATCACAGAGCACTTGAGGAAATTGCCTATCTTCAAGACAATCAGTTTACCAAGCAGGACAGAGTATAGAGGTTTTCAGATTGAGCAGAATCAGACAAGGCAACCGAGAAGATCAGAGTAGAGAACCATCATAGATAATGTGATATTTTGATAAGAACTTATAGATCTATTTTAGACAATTAAGTTGTCAACTAGCAGATAATTTACCTATTACTTTCTGACAATTGTGATAGAGTTTTGATAAATCTCTTAAATAGAGTAGACTTAATAGTCTTTGTATAAATCTCTTAACCGAGTACACACTTCATATAATGTTGTTAAATCCTATAACTAGGTAGATCTAGCTGATTTAATATGTTACTCCCAACAGGGTAAGATCACCAGAAGTGATCAAAACTTATAGCCTTAATAGGCAAACCTTTTCTATCTGCAGTAGTGAAGAATTTGTGGGTGTCATCCCCACCACAGTTTTTACCTTCTAACAAGGGTTTTTGCATTACCAAAATACTTGTGTTATGTGATTTTCATATTGATTTCATATTGTTTACTTTCTTAAGTTAACTAGATGATTGATTTATGCAATTAGATTCAAGTTATTTTGATCGGTTATCACAGTATTGAGTCATAGATCAAAAAGGTTTTGCAACTAAAGTTTTGAAGGCACTGATTCACCCCTCCCCTCTCAGTACCTATCTCTCCTAACTCCAACAATTGGTATCAGAGCTTAGTTCTCTTGTTGAATAGTTTGACCACTGAAGGGAAAAGATCTAAGTCATGGAGAGATACAAGCTTGACAAGACTATTGAAAATCAGAAGATACAAATGCAGATGTTTGTGGAACAATACAAACAAGCCAAGGAAGAACTGAAGAAATTACTGGTTGAAAGAAAGAACCTTGCAATTCAACATAATGAAATAATTTATCATGAAGAACCTATTGATGACATATTTGATCATATTGGATCAAGCTCTAGAAGCATCTCTGACGGATCCAAAAGCATAATCTCTGAGCTATCTGAAAAGAATCGACATCTATCCAAGCAAGTGAAAGCACTTCAAATCAGTCATGAATCTCAAATGGTGAGAATGGTGGAAATCATGAACAATGGTAGACAAGCTGAACAAGATCAGAATCTGGCTATTGAAGACCGAAGACTAATGACTGAACAAATTCAAGAAAAAGAAAGTGAAATCTAGAGACTCACTGATCGTCACTTCCAAGTATCAAATTAGATGATGACAGTTAATCAAGAAATGAACCGAGTAAATGGAGAATTATCAAGAAGACTTGAAGATGTAGCAACACTTAGAGAAGATAATTAAAAACTAAGAAATGAAATAAAAACAAAAAAGCAACACAATGAGATGATGAAGATAGCTGAGGACAGCTCTAAAAAGATTGATGATTTTTGGACTAATCAGAGGAGATTCAAAAGCAAAGCCAATATAGGCTACACTGGTGAAGGAGAATCATCACAACAAGCTAAAGAAGTCAACAATAATCACAGTCAAAAACCTAAAGTATTGACATGTTACCACTGTGGAAAACCAGGACATACATCTAATGTGTGCAGAAGCAAAGCACAAGGTAAACCTCCTATCATTCCTAAGTTAAATGGATATTGCTATTACTGTGGTAAGTTTGGACATCTAGCTTATGAATGTAGAGAAAAGAAGAATGACATTTCTAATAACACTATTGAGGAGAAAATATGCTATACTTGTAACAAGTATGGACACACTGCAAGGGACTGTAAGGTGAAAATGAAGCAGGTCTAGACACCTAAAGAGAAACTACAATGAAAACCATATCAACCGAAGAGACAAGGTAACTCATATGTTTGGGATTATAATACATGGACTAATTGTACTGAATGTGGTCGTTATGGACATATTGCAAAAAACTGTTACATAAAGAGTCAGATTGGACAATCAGGTAACTAGATAAATGCAGGAATGACATGTATGCACTGTCACAAGGTCGGTCATGAAAGCAAGAACTGCAGAGACCGAGCACCTGATGAAAACCATATATTTGAGAGTGGATATAATATTGCAGAAATTACAAAGTTAAGTAACACAATGTGGAAGGTATCTAATGAGAATGCTTAGTCAAGTAACACTGTCGGTGAAACCTCGTTCATTGGATTGGGTGACATCGGTACCTCCACTTAAGATGACAAAGGTATGTATGGAACTGACATTTCAAATGATCACATTTTACATATAGTTCCTTATATATGATGTACATATACCAAATCTACATGAATAAAGATGCACTATGGTTTATATATTTTAAGTTTGCAAATGACATCTAGTCGGTAAAAGGGAAACATGAGTTGGTCACCCATCGGTAATTAGTATACAAGGTTAACTGACAATAGTTCAAACTGATGAAGAAACTCTATGTTAACCAACCAAAAGAATTTACCGAGCTGATAGTCATCTCATACTGAAAGTTAGGTCATGCATTTAATGCATCAAAGTTTGAGCAAGAATTTTGGAAAATCCTATATATATGCAGAAACAGAGTTCATTGTTACATCATGATTTCAAAGAAAGGAGATTTTATAGAGATGAGTTCGAGCTAACAATTTTCAGAATAGATTCAAAGCAACTAGATCGAACTGACGACAATTCTTCGATGAAAACTAGTAAGTTCATCCACCTACTGAACATTGATTATCTATTTTCTTGCCGAAACTCTAGAAACAATTTATGGCATCGTCTTCAACTGCAAGAAAATCATAGAACATTGAGGAGGAAGAGGAACTAATTTTTAGGGCACACTTTGCCGAGGAGAAATTCAAATCGCATCTTAAGGTCGCAGCACAAATGGATGATATGAGCACATTTTCTAGTATTCCTAATAAGGTTTTGTTAACAGAAGACATTAGGGCTTACATTCAATACAAGATCAGTGAAGTATGTGACTTTGAGACCATAGCAGCTTATTAGCAAGTCTATGGACTAGATGGTAAGATCAAACCCGAGCATAAGAAGATTGAGGAATTAGGGTTATGGTGTTTCACATACTTCTCGCAATCATTTCACAATGACTGGATATGAATCATGCTTAGTAGATTCCATGACGGCAAATTCTGGCTAAAAAAATTGGTTGAGGTCACCAAGAAGATTATCAGTAGGGTTACTGGGTACCCTACAACCGAGAAAGCCAAAGTATTTTGATGTTCATCTCATCCCGACGTAGAAAAGAACACTGGAGCTCAATGGGATGGTAGGGCACTAAATATTTCAACTATCAAAGTTCCAACAGTAAGATTTGTAGCTCATGTCATTGGGTACAAGATATTTCAATCAAGCAGACCAAATAGTGTACCCTGTAGCACCGTGGACATGGCTTACAAAATTGTAAAGAAAGATCACCAGGTTGATCTTGCCGAGCTACTACTGCACCAACTGCATGACAACATGAAGAAAATAAAAGCAAAGAAGTCCAATACATGTAAGTACAGATCACTGCTCGTCTGTACATTCCTCTATTTGCAAAAATATGTACCGGGTATTGGAAAAGTTAACTAGCAATCAGACAGACCGATAACTGCCCAAATCGGTGATATGATGAGAAGTCTAGGAGACAATGTGAACAAGGAGTTCCATGCATATTTCAAGGAATTTCAAACAAGAATGCAACAAAGAAGAAGAATTCCAAAAGAATTAGTAAACAAATTTGAAGATGACATATGCTTTGTGGTAAGCACAGACCACTCAATGAGAAAGGCAGTAGAACCAAGAACAAAATGGCTAGCACCAATGGGTTATGAAATGAATCATGATTTCAATTTGAAATCTATCAATGCATATCTAGCATTACCGATTGACATCAGTACTAGTAGGTTTGGAGTGTATGAGGAAGCTAAGTCTAGAATCACAACGGACATTGAGATCGATAAAATGTCAAGAAGGGAAAAGAAAATGAAAAAGGATCTCTCAGCAAGATATGGAACTACATATGACTCACATAAGGAGTCACCGATTGATGAAGCAACTGAAGATCAGTTACAGCTAGCTGGTAAACCCTATGACAGCGAGGAGACCGAGTTAGACAAAGAAAAGGATAACACACTAGTTCCTCCCACCAATGATGAAGAAGAAACTCAACTTCCCACAACTGATGAACAAGATACTCAACTACTAGAACCTAAAGGAATGAGGACATGTTCAACAACTGTAGCCCAATCAACTGAGAAGAAAGAAGAACTAGAAAAAGTTGCAAAAAGGAGAGTAGCCACACCGACAAAGAAATACATCAAGAGAAAGAACAAGAATGCAGCTGAACCACCGAAGAAAAAGAGGAAATACATAAGGAGTAAGGAAGACATAGAGGAGACTGACACTGAAAATGACCCTGATCAATTTCAGCTAGTTCGTAATAGGGACAGTACCATAGAAGAAATAATTGAAGATATTATTGAGAATGGAAATCTTAATGATCCAAGCATAGGCAAATTCAACAATATGTCAATTGAGGACAAGACAAATATAGAACATGCTATTGTTCAAATGATGATCAAGTTCAAAAGAGTACCGATGGAATTTTCATGTCAAATGCCGAAGGAACTTGATGATAAAATAAGTGAAAGATGGGCTATTGCTTTAGACATAGAGAAAATAAAAAGAGAATGCTCTCTAGGCCGTGCAGCCACTCACTTTAGCTATGATAAGGTAAGTGAATACATGACAAGGTATAAACCTAGATTTTCAGTCAAGAATAGAGCTCTGTAGATTATGGATGAGAATGTAGATGATATGGATGTCGTATGTGACTCCCTATGGACATCAATTTTGAAAGCAAAAGAGAAAGATGAACATGAAGCATTCCAGAAACTGTCTAAAAAGAGACACAGTTCAAAAGGTAAAAGTATTTTCATTGATGATAATAAAGGCAAGAAAATAGAAGACACTGGTATATCAGTTACCGAGGTAATTGATATCACCGAGAAAAAGGAAGCAATCAAAGTTTCATAGGATGCACCAGATCAAGCTAAGATCCACTTGCAAAAGAAAACAGATGATGATGCACTCATTGAGGACATCACTAACGGTGATCCTGATGATAAAGATGATGAAGATGTAATAATTACACAATACAAAGATGAAGCATTAAACATTGACAATGTGTGTACATCTCTATTGGGTGAACTACTTGTACTTGCAGAGGCCACTAAAATAATTTCATAAGTACAACCCGATGACTCTCATCTTGAGCCAACCAAAGATACAATCAAGATTCAAGCACCTGAGCAACCTTTTGATACAAATGAGCCTGTCAAACCAGAGGCACAGTCTATAGAATAGAAGGAACTAGAAGAAACTAAGTCAAACGAGGTGAACCAACCTGACACTACCATCGAGACTCCCACTCAATCTACCGAGGAGCAGAAGAAGGATGATATAGTGTCAATTGGAAAAGATACTCCGAGGAGTGAAGAAAAAGCTATTGTTGTAAGTGAAAAGAAGTCACCTATAGCCCTGAAGAAGAAAAAGAAGAAAGCCAAAGGACCGGTCACCATTGATGAAATTATTATACTAGAATGTGACTCGAGAACCCTAAGCCCCGAGGAACTAAGTCGGTATGGGGAGTTATGTTCGAGGAAAGTGGCACAAGAAAAATTGAGGCAAGAACAAAAATGTAAAGAAGTGTTAAATGATGTAAGGGATATTCTACAATAGATAGTACCAAAAACAAACATTGATGAGAATACTCCCATTTTAGATCAACTTGCCAACCTCACCGATAGAATCAATGCCCCTGATACAGAAATGGACAAAAGAATAGAAGAACGGGTAGAGTCAAAGATTCAACACAAATTGGTAGAAAGGATTAGCACTGAAGTGGCACTAAACAAGGTGAAATTATCTAAGGTCATTATCGAGGTAAGATCTATCACCTAGGTAATCTATCAACTGCTAATAAAGCTTTGTACTACAGACACCTTCACTATAGAAATATGTGAAAAGACAAAAGGTTTAGAAGAAGAAATCAAGTTGAGTACACAAGCAACTATCACCGAGCCAACTATTTTCTTAAAGCACATTAACTGAGTTCAGGAACTCTAGTAGATGATAGCAGACTTAAGGAAACAGGAAGAGCACATCACCGATCAGGTCATAGAGTTACAGAAAGAACTCACTCCTTACCTGAAGATTTTTGAAACACATATTGTCAAAGCCGAGCAACTTGTGGCAACACCAGAGATTTTAGTGTTGGAAAATATCTTTGACATGCATGCACAAGTTGGTCTTGAGAAAATTGCTCTTTCCAACTTGAAAGAGGAATGGGAAAACCTCTTGGAGTCTGTGAAGAAAACCCATCAGCACATTTTTGATAAGATGTAAGTATACATTACATATTTTTTTGGTATTTGGCATTATTATCAAAAAGGGGGAAAACATGTATATGCCAAATAATATATTTTTGATATGTATATTACATAATACTAGGACCATGCACCGAGGGGGAGTACTTTTGTACTTAGAAGTTTTTGTAGTGGATATGTATATAGCGGAGATATAGGGGTTATATAGAAATAGTTTGTCTATATACATTATGAAGTTTTGATACTAATGCCAAAGGGGGAGATTGTTAATCTCTATTGAGCATTTTAGGTTGTCATTAGTATCAAAGGACAATAAATAAGTTAGTCGGCTATTTACATTGAGACAATCGGTAACTAGAAGTAACACAGAGCAGTAGGTAAAACCTTATACTAAGCATCACATAGTTAACCGAGCACCAACGACACTGACACTAATGATCAACAAACACTGAGCATTGCAGTGTACACCGAGGAGATTATAAAGGGTTTACCGATGATCATAGTAAATGGCATAGTAATCAGAAATGACACATTATTTTATGCAAACGGTTATAACAGATCGTAAAATGGTTTACCAAGATTGAGGAGCATTTATTGTAAAAGATATTCATTAAATGCAATGATTATCTTATTTGTATTAGTTGATCTAGGTTATTTTTCACCGTAGATCTTAGGGTTATGATTTTCTTTTGTAACCTAATTTTTCTTTAAGTGGCGAAAATAGAACACTATATATTGGATATGTTCGCACCATTTTATGGAGTTGTTGAATTGATATATATGAATCATGGAGCACTTGAAGAAATTGCCTATCTTCAAGACAATCAGTTTACCAAGTAGAACAAAGTACAAAGGTTTTTAGATTGAGCAGAATTAGACAAGGCAACCAAGCAGATTAGAGCAGAGAACCATCACAGATAAGGTGATATTTTGATAAGAACTTATAGATCTATTTCAGACAATTAAGTTGTCAACTAGCAGATAATTTACCTATTACTTTCTAACAATTGTGATAGAGTTTTGATAAATCTCTTAAACAAAGTAGACTTAACAGTCTTTGTATAAATCTCTTAACTGAGTACAGACTTCATATAGTGTTGTTAAATCCTATAACTAGGTAGATCTAGCTGATCTAATATGTTACTCCTAATAGGGTAAGATCACCAGAAGTGATCAAAACTTATAGCCTTAACAGGCAAACCTTTTCTATCTGTAGTAGTGAAGAATTTGTGGGTGTCATCCCCACCACAGTTTTTACCTTCTAACAAGGGTTTCTGTGTTACCAAAATACTTGTGTTATGTGATTTTCATATTGATTTCATATTGTTTACTTTCTTAAGTTAACTAGATGATTGATTTATGCAATTAGATTCAAGTTATTTTGATCGGTTATCATAGTATTCAGTCATAGATCAGAAAGGTTTTGCAACTAAAGTTTTGAAGGCACTGATTCACCCCTCCCCTCTCAGTACCTATCTCTCCTAACTCCAACATCTTCACCTCTTGCATGGTCAAACCTTGTGACACTTGGTATCCACCTACCGAGGCTTCACTTAGTGAACTTGTGTCATAGTACATGCATTTGTGGCATACTAAAGAATTCCCCTACTCTCAAAAAATATTGTGCCAAACTCCTTTTTTGTTTTTTCACCCCCATCTAATACCCACTTACTACTTCCTACACCCCTTTTCTTATATAAACCCCAAACCAACACCCCTCCCCCACTTCCAAAAAAAATGACCCTCCCTATCTAGGCAATATATTGCCCTATTTTTTTGCTATTTTAAACTGATCAATATGAACAAACGTGATATGATATTTCCCCATCAATGAAGTGCCCATGCATTCACTTAATCAATACTATGCAATCTTAGCCCTCCATTTCAAATGAATCATAACCATGAATTTCCCTCCAAAATTCTATAAATTAGAGCCTCCTCTCATTACATTTCATCCCTCATTTTGTGCAAATTTGTCATGGTAGTTTGTCTCTAAAACTCATAGTTAATTTGTTCTCACCCTCTTGTTATCATAATTTTGTTATCTTTGGTATTTGCATATCATATTTGTAGCTCATTTCATCTTATAATCCATACAAAATTCATTAGTTTACAACAATATCTCTTAGTTTTCATCTAATTTTTATCTTAGATCATTCATCTATCTAGTAGAAGTCATTTCACATCAACTATTGTTGTGTTAAGTAGAGCATTTTACATATAAATATAAAAGAGAAAATGAAATGGACATGGGTGCCTCCATTTTATCTCCATTAGAGGTATGAGGTAATTTGGTAGTTAGATGCATGATTTTTCTTTTTATTTTACATTGCTACTTGTTATATTGCCCCATATACAAACTCCACCCATCACTTCTCCCATCCCCCAATGTGCTCTCAAGATATTCTAGGTTGACACTTGTCAACCTCTCATGGAGTGTAAGAACCCTAAGCCTTCTCCAATATTGATATTCTCCATTGCATCTTGGACCTTCAATTCTTTTTTTTTGCACTTGATAAAAAATTCTCTCTTTATGCAACTTCACTTCCAATTTTCACTCTCTCAATGCTTGTGAAATCTTGAGCTATTGTCATCGTCCTTATGCAATGATCTAAATTATGAAATCAGGTTACAATACCTAGTGTGATACCTATGATATTGTTAAGTTCAATGTGAAAATAATTGAGCTTTATTCATGTACATGGGGAACAAATGAAATTATCTAGAAACAAACTTTTGTGGCTATGTAAGTCTTACAATTATCTTTGCAAATAGTATAATAAATAATTTTATAATATTATATTCTTTTAGGTATTTTAAAAGAAAGATAGATCTATCTCAAAAGTGCAAACTTTTATTTGAGAAAATGGAAAAATAGTAAACTATAGGGGTAGGTTGCATTGGGGGTTTCAATAATCTTATTCTAGCAAGAAAAATTACCCTCCACTCCATGTCAATTTTCTCATTAAAAAATAGAGAGAACTACCTTACTATAAAATGTAGATTTAAATTCATGTTAGTATAAAAAATGATAATTGTACCATATTAAAATGGATTCACTACTTATTTAAGACCCTTTAAGCTCCCGTCCTTTATCAAATTTTTGGACCATGGATGGATTTGCGCTTAGTCCCCTTTTTCTCATGTTCAACCCTATTTTTTCTACTTTCATCTATGCAGTATTTGTGATCTTAGGGTTAGTTCTCTCTGGGCCAACCATGGAACACATTAACCAAGTCGGCCGATTCCTAGAATGTCAACATGTACCTAGAATTTTGACCTATTCTTGAAATGTCGACCTATTCTAGAATAGGTCAACCAAGTGGACCTATTCCTCGTGGTTTGTGAGCATCAAGCTTGGTGTTGTCTCAGAGATTTAATTCTCAAAATGTGGTGACCCCATTGGATTGCTTTGTTTTCCTGCCTGAAAAGTTGTATTAAAGGAAGCCTAGGACAAAAGAATGAATGAAAGAAAGAAGAAAAAGGGAGGACAACTGATGATAGAAATCTCATGCTCAAGCATTCAAGCCTTCAAACATTCAAGTCTTCAAAGATTCAAGGATCCTTTGTGGGCATCTTTCCTCTTCAAGATGTAGCATATTTTTGGCCATCAACGGAGGAGATCTACATTGAGACATTCATCATCTTCTTCATTTGATTCACACTTACATCCATGGCTCCATGATGTGATTTTGGTAGATCCATAGCATTTGTGGAGATTTCCTACATCTGTTATTGCAAATTCAACATCTACAACATACAAGCATCACAAAATCCTTATTGATAAGGGTTTCTTCAAGCAAGGTGAATATTTGCATTTGTCTTATTTTATTTACATGTTTACATTTCAATTTAAGATTGATTCCTCAATTGAGGGCTTTACAAAGGAAATTCCTTATCCACACCAACCCCAAAACCTAGTTTTCTATATGCAAGAGTAGGATCTTAGAATTGTAGGTATAGATCTGGAAGTTGCAAACATAGATCTATTAGAAAAATTTGGGTTGACTTCAGAAAAGTTCCTCAAGAACACGAATACTTGGTTGACCTATTTTGGAATACGGTGACATGGTCGACTTGTTCTTGACATATTGAGTTTTTTAGCATTTTCTATGTTTTCATCCGTGATCATAGATTCTCAGTCATAAATTTATTTACAGGTCTAGAATAATATTTTTCATAGTAGAAAAGTAAAATCCTTTACACATTTCAAGGTGAGTACCTCATTATCTATTTCACATTTTAGTTTAGATTTATTTTCGCATCTTAATTGGGCTGATTGCTTACATTTAGCACCTAGATCTCTATTGCTTATCTTGTTAAATCAATTAGTTCAATTTTACAAGTACATTTACACAACATTAATCAAATATTACATTGAATGAAATAGGAATTTCTTGTGTACACCCTTATTATAATTTGGGTTTAGCATTGGCATCCCTTTATCTCCTTGGTTTTTCTAATCTAGCCTAGGTTATATTGAGAGTTATGCCTGAAAGTCCCTCTTTCTCTTGTATTTTGAATGTTAGGATGGAAATAAATAATTAATGAATGTACATCTCACAATGTACATCTCACATATTTTACATTAGTAAATTCATCAATAGCATTTTCATCCTAAACATTTTGGTGAACCGAACGTATTACAACTTCCTTTTGACCTTGGTGTTAGATTTCCTTTTGCATTATCTTGCATGTTCACCTTCATTAAACATTTTGGTGAACCCGACGCTTCTCCGAATTTTGATTTTAGAGCTAGATCCTTTGATTTCTCTTATTTCCTTCTTCGAATTAGGTGTTCACCTTCTTTTGGTGAACCCGACCTCTTACACCTCTTTATTGCATTTTGGAGTTAGATTTTTCTACCTTATTTTTGTAATCTCTTCTTTTTGAAGTTACATTAGTTCTTTGTGCATCTACATCTACTCCTTTTTGCATTATTAGTATTTAGATATTCTTATCTAGATCTCCTTTTCATAGCATCTACATCACTGATTATGTACTTTTCATGCCTCATCTTTGAAATATTCATTAGATCTTGCATACATTGCAATCACAAAATGGTTAGTTGGATCTACTCTATTTTCAATTCTCTTTTTTCCATGTTGCACAAGTCATTTAACTCATTCTCTAAACATCATTCCATTATATTTGACATAAAAAACCACCCTCCTATCAAATTAGCTTTATCATATCATCTTCCTCTTTATGGAGATGAGTGGCGGATTGATATTGTCGTCTCTTTTAATATAGACCTTGACTATGGGGATACTTTGGTTGAGGGTGGTCTTATATCTTCTTTCAATCCTCCCACCTTTATGAATTCCACTTTACCTCATTACTATTACTCTTCTATGGTGTGTCTTATTGATAGACATGTTCCTTCCACTCATAATATCACTATTTGGGATGAACCTCTAGATAATAATGTTGACTATTCTAATGAAAGAGAGACCTTTTATTTTTAACATGACACACTTGATGTTTCTCCTTCTCCTAAAACATACTCTCCTCTTAGGGATATTTTAGAGCAAGATCAAGACATTATAAATAATTTTATCAATATAAATTTTCCTTCATTTAATGTTCCTAGTCGAGATGAAGCATTAATGAAAGTCTATAATCCCTAGTCCAAGGATTTCTTGGGACAAGAGGATAATATCAATATCCTTAATGTTCACCCTTCTAGTGACAATCCTATGGAGAAGAAAGATCTTAATCATGTTAATGTTTCTCAACCTATTTTCACTCTCAAAGGTTACCCTTCATCAAATAAACCTCTTATCACCCTTAAAGGTTGTCCTTCCATAAATCTTAAGGGAGAACCTAGTGATTCTTTGGATTATCATGTGGAGTCTCACACCTATTGTACAAGAAATAATCCTCAACCTAATACTTTTCTCCCACCTTCTCAACCCATTCTTCCCCCTCCACCCCATCTTTCTCAAAATCTTAGAATGGAGTATGATTTGGTAGCACAATTACATAATACCTCCACCAAGATTTCTCTTTGGGAACTTCAAACATCACCTACATATCATGAAGCCTTGAAAAAAGATTTAGCCACTCTTACAACTTAACCTCCTAATCAAGATAACATCAATGCCCTTTTAAATGCATGAATGCTACACCTACTCCACCTCAAATTTTGTTTACTCATGATGATTTGCCTCCTAAAGAGATTCAATATCATTATGATTCTCTTCTGGTAGCCGTCCTTATCAATGATAACCTCATTCATAGAACCTTAATTGATAATGGATCTAGGCTTAATATTTTTAGTATGGACATGCTCAAAGAAATTAAATCCGATCTTTCAAATATCAAACCTGATAATGTGCCTAGACATGGATAATGTTTCTAAGAAAACCTTAGGTATCATCAATTTACCTATCAAAGTAGGTCTGGTTATTTTGAATACTCCCATTCATGTCATGCCTAGACCTCTTAATTACAACCTTCTTTTGGGTAGACCTTGGTTACATGCTATGCATTCTATTCCTTCAACTCTTCATAAAAAAGTCAAGTTTATCTACAACAATTTAATGTACACTCTTCATGCGGACACTAAACCAAATAGTTGTCTAAATTTTGAGGAAAAACAAGATCAAGAATCTAATGATGATCCTCCTTATACAATTTTTCTTTTAGAAGATGATTGGGGATCCTTATATTTCACACCAACCTTTATTGGAGAGCATAGAGTTAATTATCTTTCATTCATAAAAACTAAAAAAAAATCCTCTTTCTAATAACTTTATTGAACCTAGTGATATGGCCTCTTGTTGTGAGAATTCCTTAGGAAAATAACAAAAATAAAATCAAATGCCCTTAGCCAATGGGGGGCATCATCATTCTTTCAACACCATTTTTAATCATAATTTAGGATTTGTGCAAAAAGTGTTGAATCTAATTCTTTGTCCACATCCTCTCTTTCATCATCTAACATATCTTCTTCTATTAATCAATAAATCATTTTACCTAAACTTCTTCATGCTAAGGTGATTATTAGATCTAAACATAGAAAGAAACATAGTAAAAAATTTATGAATCTTCCATTTTGCATGTATCACCGTTATCATGATCACTCTACTTATGATTGTCAAGAGTTACATTACAAGATTCAACAACTCATTAATAATTAGGTTATTCACATATCTCCTTATGATGAGCTCTATTTCAATCCCGATTTCTTTAAATAATATCTAAGTCCCTATTATGTTACTCCATGACATGTAACATTGTTATCCTATCTCTTGGGAGTTCATTGTCATGCATGGTACGCTTTGTGAGTAGCATAATAGGTCTTCTTTTCTCTTGTTCCTACACTTGGGGGGAAAGGGAATCATATTCATCTCTCTCATTCTCCCAAGGATACACTTTTCCTTTGGTTATGTGTTATTTGTTTATCATGTGACATCTAATCTTACAATTGGGTTTCCATGGTACATAATGTTGGAAGTCTTATTGGAAAAGTAAGATATTGAGAGTTGGCAGGGGGGGGGGGGGTTTGAATCAGTTATCCATAAAAAATTTACTCTTTGAAACCAATTCAACATATATATCATAAACATAAACTTCAATGTTGAAATAGATCTAATTGCTAATAACATCCAAGAAAATAAAACACAAAACACAAAGATTTGGTAACCTAGAAACCCTTGAAAGGTAAAACTAGGGTGGGGATGACACCCACAAATCTTCACTACTACAATAATAAAGTGTTCCTATTAGGGCTACAAAGTTTTGATCATTGTTGGTGATCTAGCCTATGAGGGGTCTCCCCTCCTAAGAGATTACAGACTTATACATTCTACCTTGATTAAAGGATTTAAACTTACAAATAATTAAGCACTCTGTTAGGAGATTTAAAAGGTTTGTTAGGACCACTCTGTTATGATATTTACCCTGATTCACTTGCTAAAATGTATCAGTACCCGATCCTTCAGTTTGCACTTCAAATGCTGATAAAAAATATCCTCTTTCCAATTCTTATTTGATCTGAAATAAAATATAATAATGTTATGTCCTTCACTGCTCAGCTCAGTCACTCTGCCTAATCTATGCTTCTGACATTCAAAATGCTTCTTCCTCCGCATACATGTGAGATCTCCTAACTGTTACAATATTAGGGTTTTGATGTCACCTTAAATAAATAATTGATCAAGCTTCTAGATCATGATCAATGATCTAGATTCATTACTTATGTCACTTATACATTACCTTTTTTTGATTGGTTACATTTCTTGCATAGGGATCAATGATTTAAATCATAATGTGTAATCAAATCCTTAATTATCTCAACAATCATTAAATCATGCATAGAAGTCGGCCAAAATAGTTTACCTAGGTGTTTGTTCCATTACAAACACATATACAAAATCTGGTTCACTCAGCATATGAAGTCTCTGGTGCTTGGTCAAAATTGTTATCATTATATTAGCACTCAACACTGACTGTTCTATACATCTTGACATTCATACTACTCTGTAACTATCGGGGTACTCGGCGACCATTAACTTGCTTGATAGTAACTAGTGCTCGGTTCACATACAAAATACAAGTCCATACATTACTCAACCTTAGTAGGAGGACTTAGTTGCAGTGATGACCAACCAAATCTACCTTGATAATGACTAAGTATTTGACACTAATAGACAACATGACTTGGAGATCAATAGATACGTCACTTACCTTGGAGCCTCACAAAGTGTGTATCCTTTACAAGGATTTTCTTTTTTACTTCTTGCATGGTATCTTGTTGCATTCTTCCCTTTAATGGCCTCATAGGAGATGTGACCTCTTTGACTTGGAATGGGTATTGCTTGTGGATACTATCTTGATGTTGCAATTTATTTATCCTTCTTCACTACTTCCTTAAGATACCAAAATAAGCGTTTGTTTTTCCATCTTAAGGGGGGCATACATGGTCCCCTTATTTTCATATATTTTTCTTTATTTCAAGCATAAAATATAGAGTATACTAGCATAACACAACTTGCTAGGGCCAATTACTCTTCCTACATGTCTTGGATTGGTTGACTAGCATGATACACACACTGGTTAGATTATTTAATCTATCCTAGTGCATACTGTTGGTGTAATTAATTATTCCTAATTACATTTTACTTAATCTTACTTAGGTTAATGCATTGCATAGTAGTTTGTGATTGAGACACCTAGGAGTGTGCACATCTATTAAGCACATGGTGTAGGAGGAATTCCACTTTTGATGTGATAGTTGTCTTCACATACCTCATTGTGTGTGAGATCCACCTTTTGTGCTCTTATCACATTATCATCCTAATCCATTGCACATACTTTATTGCATAATGGAGGATGATCCACATTTTGTGGACATGTGATTACACCTAGCATAGGTGATAGCTTATCAGCTTCTTATCATTGTCTCTTATTGCCTTTCCTATATAAGGAGGCCTATTATGTAATCATTTCATGAACATTGATAAGATTATTCATCAATTCAATCAAGGTGAATTCATTGGATCTATTCAATCCATCATTGCATTCATATTATCTGTCTTGTGATTTTCTTCTACCTCTAGATCCTTGGTTCAATATTTTCTATTTGCAAATTCTTACATGCTATTAGAGCCATTGGAGCATTTTAGATCAACCGATTTGAAGAGATCTTGATGCAAGCTTTGAAGGTCCAAATCTCAAATTTGAGAACCAACGTACGATAGAGGCATCTTGGAGAAGATTTGACCTCACCATTGCGTCTGAGAGGTTGTTTCAATTAAAATCGACTATAAATTCACCCATATCTGATAAAAGTCAAATCCGAGGAAAAATTTTTTTGCAAATTGGACCGTATGGCCCGATTTGCCTCCTTGGTATGATTTTTCAATTTTTTTAAAAAAAAATTTATGCAAAAAAGGGGTTGGTACGACCCCTTGTGTCAGAGAATATTCTATCTCTGCGCCATGCACATCACATCAAGGCTGTATAGAGAGAAAAAGACAAGTGCAGGCCAAAGTCGGTAGCAAGCTCACCACGGGCTTTCTTCTTTTTTTTAACTTGTTGGGCAATGGCATATAAATAGGGTTGAATTCCCTATCACACACTGCATATGGGATAAACTTTCTAACCTGCCACCTACGGTCCTCCCTGCTCCACCTAGCTCTGCCAGGCGCGCTCCTCTCCACTGCCGCACTCCTCTGTGGAATCTCATTAACGCCTCTCCTTAGCGCACTTCACCCAAAGTGGCCCATCTCTGATAGCATTGCTCCATCGTGGCTCCTCAATGCCACCACCAACATTTGTGCCACATCACCTACACAGTCCCGTTAGCACCTAAAAGCACCACATCAACTACACTACGTGGATGGCTCAATAACCCCACTACTGTACCATGTGGCAGGCCACATTGCCGCCACCTCTGCAGTCCATGAGGACCTCATTCCGCCCAGTCAGCAACCTGGCCTGTCACCTCAACACAGTTAGCAAATAAGATAAACACACGTGGCATACCTGCCACATCACCTACCCCACCACATCAGACAACCATGTCACCATACAAATTTGTACAGATTGCCCAGTCAAATGCCACATCACCCTTGGGCACGTTTTTTGCTGACATCATTCCTTTGGTATCTTAAATTTGACAGCCATACAGCTGTCAAACATGGGCGAAATTGGATTTTTGTGATAGCCACCAGACCATCAAATTTAACATAGTGAATTTCTAATGTCAGTAGGGTTTGGAGATTTCCCAGCCTTCACCATATGCATTTTTGGTTTGACAGTCCGACTTTGAGAGGCCATAACTTGCTCATCCAGGCTCCAAATCGGGTGTAATTTTTTTAAAAATTGGGTAGAATTTCCTGAATTTTCTAGTGGTGGTATTGATTTTGAATTTTGGTGGCCACATTTGTCAGAAATTGTAGATCTTGTTGACTATTCCTATCTGTTCCTGATTTCTGCAACTTCCAGGGCTTCGTTTGGGCACATACGGTAACATTTTGAGGTGAAATTTTTTTTGAAAGTGCATGATTTTTTGTCTACTTTCCAGATTTGCAATCATATTTGAGTATTTTGGGTAGAAATATCACTTTCAGAAATAGGTCATTTTGGGGCTATACTTGCACTTGGTTAATCCTTAGATTTCAGTTTTCTGATTTACATCAGTCATTTGAAGGAGTTATCAGTAGTTATCAGTCATTATTTTGTTGAAATATGGATAATTCAAAGGTTAAAATCCTCACTCCATATAACTACCATGAATGGAAAGTTTCTTTAAGTGATCATTTGTTGAGTCTTGGATTGCTTAGAATGACTCTTGGGTAGGATCAAGAAACTCAAACAGGTGCTATAGAAAGGCGAAAATAGTTTGATCAAAGGGATAAAGCACTTGGCTGCTTAGATCATCCATCTCTCATGACTTGCACTTTCATATTGCATCTTGCACACATCCTCATGATGCTTGGCTCACATTGGAAGGACTCTTTGGTAAACCTGATAGAATGAGGAAATTCAAATTAGAGAATGATCTCATAGGTCTTAATCCTAGTGATTTTGAGAATATTCAAGATTTTTTCTCTAAGTTCAATACTATTAGATTCAAGATTTCTTCATGCACCATGGCATTGTTAAAGGGGATGAACAATTGATCTTTTCTATTCTTTCCAAGCTTGGTCCTGATTATTCTATCTTTGTTTCTACATTCTATGCTACTATGGATGCTCTTGGTAGTGCATACAAATTGCCCTCTCTTGATGAATTTGTAGTGCAACTCACAAGGGAACAAGCAAAGTTGGCACACATGGGTCAGTTGAAGCCTTCCACACATCAAGCATTGATTGCAAGTGAGTCTAAATCAAAAGCTTCTAATGGAAAAGGAAAGAAACAACATAAGGATCCTAAGCCTCATGACAAAGGTAATGAATCTTCTTCACCAAAAAGTACTGAATCCAAGTCTCCTTCAAGAGAGGAATCATCTAGAAGAAAGAGAGATAAATGTGCATATTGTCAAAAGTTAGGACATGATGAGCATAAGTGTTTTCAAAAGAAGATTGATGAGCTAAATCACATTATTCAGAAACACAACATTAAGTTTCCCTCATCAGTGTCTACTCGTTCTTCTACACATTTGGCAGCTTCCACATCTCCATCATCATCCAAAGATAAAGGTAAAGGACAAGCACTCATGGCTTCCATAAATCCTGAGCAAGGTAAATGGCTTCTTGATTCAGGTGCATCACATCATATGGCATCTTCTATGGATATGTTTTCTTCTATTGAGCCTTGTAATTCTCCTAATATTTTGATGGGTAACAACACATTTGATGAAGGGTGCTCCCCTTAATACCACAAAAACATAACAAAAACAGAGAAACAACAACAATATGCAAGAACAAAAAATTGGCTTCTTATTATCTCCACAAATGTGGAATTACAATATGCAAAGCCACATGGGCATTCTCTTACAATATTTTGTAGGACAAAGCCTCAAATCAATACTTAGATCTACTACCCAGAATTGCCCTAGACAACACTACGGGCCTTCTTTATATAGGCATTTTTCATCGCCTGAGAAGGTTCTAGAAATTTAGCCCTTAGGGCCGACCAAACTTAGAATTATTTTATTTTTCAATTTATTACATCAAGGTCGGCTCAAAATAACTTTTGAAACCCGAACAAAATTTTTGAAGGAAAATTATTTTCCTCCATTTCAGGTGACCTGACTTTCGGAGACCATAAGTCATCACTAGTTGACCCAATGGACTATTATAACCCCATTTCAGAAATGCCACTAAGCTCTCTACAGGCTTGACTTGCACAAGTGCTTGTCACCCAAATTTTTGACCTCATCTGGGGCCTCTAAAGCCTTAAAAAATGAGTTCAAAGTTTTTGTACCCTGCTGCCAATACTGAAAATCTTCACTATCTTCAAAACTAGGCCTGATCTAGCCATGGAACTTTACTGGTAGGCTGATATGACTGAGATGAACCTCCACATATAAAATTAGAACATTCCGAGATCGTATGACCAACTTACTAATAATAGCAAGTTTCCATAAATAGCAGCTCTGCACAAGATAGCCCTTATTGAATACAAAAATATAAATATTTTTGGGTGATGCTGGATTTCTCTTACACCCAGGATGCTCCTGCAGCAACATTCATGAGGGTTTGTGGGAAAGGTTCTATTCCTATGGGAGAAGGGACATTTAATAATGTTCTTTGTGTACCATCCTTGACCACCAATCTCCTTTCTATTTACCAAATTACACATGGGGCACAAGGTAAAATTGTTGAGTTCGCTCCTAATTTTCTCTACATTAGGGACATGGAGACTAGAGATGTCATAGCTATGGGAGTTGTTGATCATACATCCCTCTTGTATTCTTTTTCAAATTTTGTTGATAATGATGATGATATTCATGATGTACCCATCCCTTTGCCAAGGGATAATTATGAGGAGAACTTTGGGCACTTGAATCATTTTGTTGTTGAGACAAGTGTTGATCTTCCTACTCCTCCACTTCCTGCTTCTTCAAACATGGGCTCTACTACTCAACAGGATGATCATATTGTTTTAGATCTTGCAGAGTGTGATGACTACTTGGATGCATCTTCAAAATTTGTTGATTCTCATGATGCAGATTTGGAAGACATACATGAGGGAGTTTCTCTTTCCCTTGATGATAGTTTCATCATAGATGGGGACACTTCTTCACCTTCTTTGGAGATTGGTGTACTTGATTCTTCTCCTTCTTCACTTCATTTGTCACATGAAGTGATAGATTCCTTGAGCTTGGAGATTCCTACTCAGTCTTGAGAGATTCCTTCATGGAGACCTTCATCTTCTTCCTCATTCCATTTTCACAAGGATTGGCTTCTTCATCATTTGATGTATCTATTTCGTCCTAAGGGGAGACATGTTTCTTGTAAGCATTGGCTTATCTATTATTTGTAGGTACTCTTCATCAACATGGGAGCTTCTACATTATGGGGGGGATATCATGTCTCCAACTATCCTTCTTATGGGGGGATACTTCTTTGTATATACATGATGTATGTATTTCTTGGGGGCTCTTGAGCACTCCATCCATCCATGCATCTTGTTTTCTTCTCTCTTTCTGGTGCAGGGTTTTTCCCATGAGGTTTTCCCTCTTTCTCCACTTTATGAGAGTTATGCATTTCATGTATTGCATTTTGTACATGGGTACCTAACATGGCCTAGTTGTCAGGACCCATCTTGCATTGTGAGTTTAAGTGCATTCCCCTAAGTTGCACTTAAGGGGGGGTGTTGGTGTAATTAATTATTCCTAATTACACTTTACTTAATCTTACTTAGGTTAATGCATTGCATAGTAGTTTGTGATTGAGACACCTAGGAGTGTGCACATCTATTAAGCACACGGTGTAGGAGGAATTCCACTTTTTTCACATACCTCGTTGTGTGTGAGATCCACCTTTTGTGCTCTTATCACATTATCATCCTAATCCATTGCACATACTTTATTGCATAATGGAGGATGATCCACATTTTGTGGAGATGTGATTACACCTAGCATAGGTGATAGCTTATCAGCTTCTTATCATTGTCTCTTATTGCCTTTCCTATATAAGGAGGCCTATTATATAATCATTTCATGAACATTGATAAGATTATTCATCAATTCAATCAAGACAAATTCATTGGATCTATTCAATCCATCATTGCATTCATATTATCCCTCTTGTGCTTTTCTTCAAGCTCTAGATCCTTGGTTCAATATTTGCTATTTTCAAATTCTTACACATACAAAAACTATTCTCATAGTATATGAGTACTGTATCGTGGTGATGTAAAGCTTCCACAAGGTGCAAAGTTTGTAGGGTTGACTATCAGGGACACAAACCTATTAGACCATTTGATCCTACCCCTTTTGTTTTCATGGGATTGACTACTTGGCATACAAACAAAATAGACTATTCAATCCTATCCCTTTGGTGTCATTCACAATAAGGAAAAAAACCTTATTGGGCAAGGTGATCAAACACTCTCTCTCTTTCTTTCTTGATAGTGACATATCTCTTATTATGATTTTGGATATGATGTAGACTCAGGTCTATTGGGGGCTTGATGATTTCTTCATCTCCTTAGCCATGATAAGATAAAATTTTTCTTTTCAATCTACATTACCATGAGTTTGAGGCAACTCATATTCTTGCTAAAGTGGGGGCTGAATGCACCATCTTAAAATAGATGCACCGCTTATTTAAGACCTTTTAGATCCCGTTCTTTATCAAATTTTTGGACCATGGATGGATTCATGCTTAGTCTTCTTTTTCTCTTGTTCAACCCTATTTTTCTTGCTTTCATCTATGTAGTATTTGAGACCTCAAGGATATCTCCATGTGGGCCAACCCTAGAACCAAGTCGAACTATTCCTAGAATGTTGACCTGTTCCTAAAATTTTGACCTATTCCCTAGGGTTTTTGATCCTCAGGCCTGATGTTGTCTTAGGGATTTAATTCTCAAAATATGGTGACCCCATCAGCTTGCTTTGTTTTCCCACCCAAAAACTTGTATAAAAGGAAACCTAGGCACCTCATTTTGCAAGTGACACAAGAAAGAATGAAATCAAGAAGAAGCAAGGAGGAAAATTGATGATAGAAATCTCACTCTCAAGAATTCAAGCATTCAAGCATTTAAAGATTCAAAGATCCTTTGTGGACATCTTTCCTCTTCAAGAGATCTAGCATATTGTCGGTCATCAAGGGAGGAGATCTACATTGAGGTATTCATCATCTTTTTCATTTTATGCACACTTACATTTATGGCTCCTTGAAGTGATTTTGGTATATCCATAGCATTTGTGGAGATTTCCTACATATGTTATTGCAAACTCAACATCTACAACATACAAGCATCACAAAATCCTTATTGACAAGGGTTTCTTTAAGAAAGGTGAATATTTACATTTGTCTTGTTTTATTTACACATTGACATTTCAATTTAAGATTGATTCCTCAATCTAGGGCTTGACCAAGGAAAACTCTTATCCACACTAACCCCAAAACCTAGTTTTTTGTAAGCATGAGAAGGATCTCAAAATTGTAGGTATAGATATAGAAGTTGCAAATAGAGATCTATCATAAAAATATGGGTCGACTTAGAAAAAGTTCCTTAGGAACATGGTGACTTGGTTGAATTGTTTCGGAACACGGTAACGTGGTTGACTTGTTCCCAACAACTTGATATTTTTAACATTTTTTGGGTTTTCAACTGTGGTCCCAAATCTGTAGTAAAAAATTTAGTTACAAGTCTAAAATAATAATTTTCAGAGTAGAAAGTACATTCCTCTACACATTTCAAGGTGAGTAACTCATTATCTATTTCACATCTTAGTTTAGATTTGTTTTCACATCTTAATTGGGCTGATTACTTACATTTAGCACCTAGATCTCTATTGCTTATCTTGTTAAATCAATTAGTTTAATTTCACAAGTACATTTACACAACCTTAATCAAATCTTACATGGCATGAAAGAGGACTTGCTTGTGTACTTCCTTAGTATAATTTGGGTTTAGCATTGACATCCCTTTATCTCCTTAGGTTTTGGTAATCTAACCTAGGTTATATTGAGAGTTACGCCTGGAAGCCCCTCTTTCTCTTGTATTTTGAATGTTAGGATGGAAATGGTTAATTAATGAATACATTGAGCACATAGTCTACATTACTAAATTCATCAACACTATTTTCCCCCTAAATAATAACAAAAAAATATTTAATAAAAATTTACCATTGAAAAGTGTGTGCTAGATTTTGGAGTTAATAATCTAATTCCAGAATATGTTGGAAATTTTTTATTTGTAGTAGAAATTACATGTTACGGTAAAATATCACCTATTATAGACTAAAAAATAAAGTAAATATTATAAAAATTAATTTAAAATTAGATAAATATTTGTTAATAATTCTAAAAAGATATTTAAATTATCGATATTCTTTAGTAACACTCACATAATATGTTGTGTTGAAAAATAAGTTTATTTTTTTAATCTTAATGATATTAAAATATTGGACACACTATTATGTTTTCAACTAGAGACAATTCTTTCTTAGCCTTATAAATAGCTATTATAAATAGACTAAAATATAATATCTATGGATATCTAAACATTATTATATTTATATGATATTGACATTGGATTGATGCTCTCTACATATAATTCCTTTGATCATCATTTCATGTATAAGTGACTTAGCAATAGAGGTTTGACGAAAGGTGTCTTGCAAAAGGAGAATAATCTTACCCTAGGAAGCTGCTAAATGGTGTCTGTATAGACATCACTTCTTTATAGACATGAGTTAGAGAGATAAATTGTATGCAATATAATTATTAAAGTTAAGATTTGTATAAAGGATTTATATCCCAAATAACAAAATTAAACTAGAACAAGAAATATGAAATTTCTCTTTATTGAGGTACTTTTCTAATATAGCATTATTTCTAACATATTACTAGCAAATCAATTACTCACATATATTACAATCTATTGGTATAATTAAATATTCACTAATTACACTTCATTTAATCTTACTTAGGATAATGCATTACATAGTAGTTTGTCAATGAGACACCTAGAAGTTTGCATCTATATTAGCATATGGTTTAGGAGAATTTCACTTTAGGTGGTGATAGTTGTTATCTCATTCCACTTTATGTGTGAGATGACTAGGAATAATTATGAGTCATGGGCAAAAAGAATCATGACACATTATAGATGACTTAATCTCTTGCCTCATCTCTATGGAGTCATACTTGAGACAAAGAAAAAGTGGAAGAAAATAGTTTGGTAAGATAAAAATGGTCATATTAGATGAGTGATTGGTTTGAGTCTCAGTTCATATTTACACTATATGCATTCTACTTTAAAATAAAGGATATTTATTGCCCACACACAATTTGGACAATTATTTGGGAGCATTTTGGAGATCCATTTGTTCCTCCTTTCCTAGATGATCTTTTTGTAGATTGTCTCATTCCACTTGATGATGTAGATAACATTCCCTATGATGATGATACATTAGATGATATTGAATATAATACATATATTAAGAGTAAGGATGATCCAATGACTCCACTTGCAGCTCCTACTTCTCCAGTTGAGATCATACAATCATATCTTGTTGATGATTCTAATGAGTCATTGCAAGAGATATCTATTTGTCTTCCTAATTGGGATTCTTACTTGCTAGATATTGGTTCATTGTCTGTGGAGTCTCATATTTCAGATTTGGGATACATGCTTGAGAGATTTTCTCTTCTCTTTGATGACTATTTCATCACCGTTGGAGCTGGAGATACTTCTTCAACTTCTTTGGAGGTTGACATTCTTGATTCTTCTCCTTCACTTGGTTTGTCACATTTCATGGTTCAATTTGATGATGTAATGGATTCCTTAATCTTGTGGATACCTATTCAGTCTTCAGAGATGCATATTTAGAGACCTTCTTCCTCCTTTCATTTGGATATGGATTAGTTTATGGAATCATCTTCATACGTCATTTGGATTCCACTTCCTAGTTCCTATCTAGAATGAGAAGCATTCCCGCATTTGTACTTCGTATATCTTCTTTCTAAGGGAAGAAATGTTGTTTGTAGGCATTGGACTACATTTTGTCTTCAAAAACTCACCATACTTGCAGGAGATTCTTCATTATGGGAGGGGATATCATGTCTCCTACAATCTTTCCTATAGGGGGATAATTGCTTGTATATACATAATGTATATAGTTCTTGGGGGTTTTGAATTCTCCATCCATCCATGCATCTTGTGTGTTTTTATATCTCTTTTTGGGGGAGAGTTTTTTCCATGAGGTTTTCTTTTTTTCTCCACTTAATGAGAGATTGAATTCATTGCATTGCATTTTCATATTGTAAATGGGTACCTAACATGGCCTAGTAGTTGAGACTCATCTTACATTGTGAGTTTAAGTGCATTCCCCTAAGTTGCACTTAAGGGGGTTGTTGGTGTAATTTAATATTCACTAATTATACTTTACTTAATTTTTCTTAGGATAATGCATTGCATAGTAGTTCGTCAATGAGACATCTAGGAGTTTGCACCTATATTAGCACATGGTATAGGAAGAATTCCACTTTAGGTGGTGATAGTTGTTATCTCATTACACTTTATGTGTGAGATCTACCTTTAGTGCACATATCACATTATCATCCTCATCATATGGCACATACTTCATTACATAATGGAGGATGATCCACCTTTGGTGGACGTGTGACTACACCTTGCATAGGCGATAACTTATCTTCTCCTTATCATTGTCTCTTATTTCCTTGCCTATATAAGAAGACCTATTATGTACATTTTAATCATGTCCATGTCCATTATTAATAATATCATTATTGCATCTTAATGCAATTGTCTTTCCATTCTCTTGTGGAAGTTATCTTGATCTTTCATTTGATTCTTGGGTGTTGTAGAGTCACTTAAAACTCTAACACAATTAAATCTATTATTTTAATTTATTCAAATTTCCTTATATTTATTTGAATACTAATCAATCCTAGCATTTTATCCCAATTTTATGAATTACAAATAAGTAATTTCAAATTGACAAAATCTTTTTAAAACATTCATCTTCTATTAAAGATAATTCTTTACAGCTAAAAGAAATTTCATTTTTTAATGGAAGCTTTTATACCATGAACAAGTTTATTTTGATATTCATTACATGAATGTGAGCCTATGTTGGTACCTCTTCAACTAGGTGTCATGGACTTCAAGAGATAACTATTTTATCAAAGACACCTCAAGTGCAATCTTCATATCATCCAAATCAGTCCATTCTTCTCATCAAACCTCATCCTTTGATCTTCAATTGTTCTCCTCAGATCACCAACATTGATCATTCTCAAACAATCTATAATGCAACCTTTAATCATTATCGTTCTCACATTTTTTTAAGAACATGTTGTCAAAGAAGAATATATGACATAATCAAGCAACATACCATCACTTACACCAATTGTACTCAAACTATTGAACTATGATGCATATATATACTTGGTTTTTATTCAGATACCTAACAAAGATTAAGAAACTGATTGATGGAATTTCAGATCATCTTCTTCACAAGGTTGTAGGAGATGAAGGTGAAATGTTAGAAAACTTCCAAGAGATGACAGTGACTATGCATTCATCCTTTGATGTTTCTTTCTCTTATCATGACTATTCTAGTATACGAAGGGCAAATTTGAACAAACAACTGTCGTAAAATTTCACTAGACAGGAGACATTACAATTCATCCTCGATTACAATTATCACACCATAAAAACATTATATCTCGTAGAGGACAACTGACAATAATTATGTACAATTTAAAGTTGGGAACATGGGAGGATATCATAAATGACAGCAGAAACAAATGCTCAGCAGCAGGTATCCATTTTGACCAGAACAGTAGTTTGAAAAGCTTTTGGTCATTCCACTCAGCAAAGTAATTGTCAAGCAAAAGAATATGTGGGGGACTGTTAAATTTAACGTACAGGTAAGGCTGTGATCAAAAGGAAATATAAGCAGTAATCAAAGGCATTTTACGTACACGTTGTTAAATGCCTGTTTACGAAATCCAAGTCATGTAAAAAACCCATTATAAGACTGTAACTTAAACTGTGGTTTCCATATCAGAAGCAACTTAACGGCTGGGGTGAAAAGGGTACTTGTTTATGAAATTAATGGGGAATTTTTCTCGAGGCAAAGCCTGGACTGAGCCAAACAATCTTCTGTCATTTTTTAGGGTTTACTTTTACAGGTTGTGTAAGTCAAACAAGAAAGGTTCTCTGCTGCACAACAAGACAATGCGTTAGAAAAGAGGAGTGAGTAATTACAAGGATGCACTCCATTTTCTGCCAGTCTAAAATCAGTGGGGAACTGCCCTTTTTTCTGACAGAAAACACCAAGACAATATAGCAAAGCCACGGAAAGGATAATATGGTCGTTTCTTCATTAGGAGGACTCGCCAGAAGGAATCCCGGCTTTTACTATATCAATGAAATTTGTGCGGCCAAGACTGATACACCAAGGCCAAAACCATCTCACTTGTCTCCTGAGAGGTGAGAATCGACTCCAGCCTGTCATTTTGTTTGGCTTCTTTCTCTCATTCAACCCTAAAACTGGGTACCATTGACTTGAACTGCTGGCTGGCTGGCTGTTTAGTTCTGATAGCGTGCTTTGTTACTGTAGTTCACAGTTTCTTGTATGTACTCAGCTCTTTAATTTTTTCGTTTTTAGTATAAAATATAAAAAATCTAGAGTACCATTGATTTGGACTGCTCCCTATGGCATATTAGTTTCTGAATACCATTGATTTGGACTGCTCCTTATCACATACTAGTTTCTAAAATAAATCAGTTCATATGTCTTTTACTTACTAATTTTTGATAGGGTATATTATGAAAAAATCAGATAGCACTGACTTGGGCTGCTCCTCATCATACATTAGTTCATTGTCAGGATTCAAAAAGTCCTTTCCTGTGTCTTTTATTCTTTAACTCTTGATATAGCATAATATAAAAAAAAATGTGGGTACTATTGACTTGGGTTGCCCCCCATCACATATTAGTTCATTGTCAGGGCTCAAGAAATCAGTTCTTGTATCTTACCGTTTATTTGGACTACTCCCTATCGTATATTTGTTCTTTATCAGGACTCAAGAAATCAGTTCATGTGTCTTTGACTCTCTAACTCTTGCAACAACTATCTAACCCCTACAATGCACCATGGTATACATGCCTTTCATATAGCATAATGGATACCTTGGTGCATCCTAGGAACTAGATAGTCGTTTTTTTTAGAAATGATTGTTGATCATTCTATTTCTTCTAATTCTTAGCATCCAATCCTTCCCCACCCTTGAATAGAAAAAGCTAGTATGATATGACATGTGAAATTGAGAGGGATCAATTGCTAATGAATATTATCTTGTAATTAGTTATCTGTTAAATATATTTAGTCAATTCAATTGGATTTGGCTCTGAATCTTATATATAAAAATGTATTTTGTAAGAATTTTTATGTGCCCTCCAAATTATCTCTTGCATTTTGTGTGGATTATCCCAAAACCATCTTTATATTTGTTTCCATTTTGAAATTTATTTCGCTTGTCCTCCAAATTATCTCTTGCATTTTGTGTGTGGATGATCTACAAATCCTCTTTAGAATTGGTTGTAATTATTTTGATAACTTAAAAACTAAGATTCCAAAACATTTAAAATGCATATTTTGGGAGGCAATGTTTTTTGAATTTGGGAAATTTGAGATTATGGACATTACTTTTAGTATTGTATAATGTAATCTATAAATAAATTAAGTATGAAATTGTTGATTAAATATTTTGGTTATTGATGATGTTTAGTGAGGTGCTATTAATATATTTGTATGTGCATGAATTTTAGCTATTTAAGAGGAAACAAACATGTATATAGCCTTAATATGCATGCTATATAGGTAATGTGTGTGAAATATGTTTCTACATGTCTTGCATATTCATGATATCATGAGATTAGGTGACTAAAGTAATTGATATATATGATATTTTTTAAACTGCATTTATTTCATCAATTTTTTAGTAGTTGTTGATAAATTTAATTTCTTATCTTTGAGGGGTTTTGTCTTTCAATTATATCCTTTTCTTAATGTCATATTACATCCATGGTGCATTAATAATATTATTTTACATTACATTTATTATGTATTTTTTTGTTTTCCTTTTATTGTGATGAAGGGTGCTCCCCTTAATACCACAAACACATAACAGAAAAAGAGAAACAACAACAATAATATGCAAGAATCGAAAAATTGGCTTCTTATTATCTCCACAAATGTGAAATTACAAACTTTCAGAATTACAATATGCAAAGCCACATGGGCATTCCCTTACAATATTCTGTAGGACAAAGCCTCGAACTATTACCCAGAATTATTCTAAACTACCTAAGACAATAATATAGCCTTCCTTATATAGGCAATTCCCCACTGCCTGGGAAGGTTCCAGAATTTTAGCCAATAAGGCAGACCAAACTTAGAATTATTTTATTTTACATTTCATTACATCATAGTCGGCTCAAGATAACCTTTGAAACCCGAACATAAATTTTGAAGAAAATTATTTTTCGCCATTTCAGGTGGCCCAACTTCCGAAGACCATAAGTCATCACCAGTTGACCCGATCGGCTATTATAACCCCATTTCAGAAATGCCACGAAGCGCTCTACAGGCTTGCCCGGCGCAAGCCCCCGTCACCCAAATTTTTGACCTCATCTGGGGCCTCTAAAGCCTTCAAAACTGAGTTCAAAGTTTCTGTACCCTGCTGCCAATACCGAAAATCTTCAATATCTTCCAATATACACTTGATCTCCCAATGAAACTTTACTGGCAGACTTACATGACCAAAATGAACCTCCAAGAAAGAAATCAGATCGTTCTGAGCACATGCAAAAATTACCAAAAATAGTAACTTTCCATAAATAGCAGCTCTGCACAAAATAGCCCTTATTGAAAATAAAAACAGAAATATTTTTGGGTGATGCAAGATTGCTCT
The DNA here is from genome assembly GCA_027943335.1 of Chamaecyparis obtusa. Lineage (NCBI taxonomy): Eukaryota > Viridiplantae > Streptophyta > Pinopsida > Cupressales > Cupressaceae > Chamaecyparis > Chamaecyparis obtusa. The sequence goes on from BSBK01011791.1 coordinate 177,080, forward strand.
TACACCCAGGATGCTCCTGCATCAGACACCCGGGCTAATTTGAGAAGTGACCCTGTCACGACTCAGGTGTGCAGAGGAAACCCAAGACGGCTAACCTCCTCTTTTGTCAGCCATGATGAATCTTCAACAGGTCGTCCTTTCCACTTGACCAGATATTCTTCATATGTCCTGTTCCTTGTGCTTCTGCCAACACGACTATCCAGTATATCTTCGATCTCCTTAGTGTCTGAACTAGTTGCTGGAATACTCCACTGTGCTGCTGTGATCTCATCTTCAACACCTCCTTCATGATACTCTGTCAGATCTGAAATGTTAAACACTGATGAAATATTCAGCTCACTAGGCAATTCTACCTCATATGCCTTTCCTGAATCATGTTTCTTCAGTATCCTACATGGTCCAAACTTCTTCATTTTCAGGTTGTTATATGTACCAACTGGAAACCGCTCCTTCCACAAATGAACCATGACTTCATCACCAACCTGAAATTCCTTATACCTCATTTTCTCATCTGCCTTAGACTTATACTGTGCGTTCATCTTGGTAATATGCTTCCTCACCTCCCCATGGATGTTCTTCAAGTGTTCTGCAAAATCCTCAGCCTCAGCACTACTTATTTCTCCTTTATCTATCTTTCTCAACTCAAATGCATTTCTTGGACTACTTCCATATATAATTTGGAATGGTGATTTACCAGTGCTCCTGTTGACAGAATTATTGTATGCAAATTTTGCCTGTGGTAAAATCAAATCCCATCCTGTTGGCTTATCTCCAACCAAACATCTCAGCAAATTTCCCAAACTCCTATTCACCACCTCTGTCTGTCTATCAGTCTGTGGATGATGTGATGAACTGAACTTCAAATCTGTCTTCAACTTCTTCCACAACGTACGCTAGAAATATCTAACAAACTTAGTGTCCCGATTTGAAACTATGGTCTTTGGCAAACCATGAAGTTTCACTACTTCTCTGAAAAACAATTCTGCTACATGAACACCATCATTAGTCTTCTTGCAGGGAATGAAATGTGCCATCTTTGAAAATCTGTCAACCACTACAAAAATTGAATCATGTCCCCGCTGAGTCCTCGGTAAACTAAGAACAAAGTCCATGATGATATCCTCCCAAGGCTTCTCTGGTACGGGTAATGGCTGATACAATCCTGTATTCTGCTTCACTCCTTTCGCCATCTAACATACTCTGCAACTCTGTACAAACTTCTTCACATCTTGCTGCAACTGTGGCCAATAATAATTCTCACTAACCAAACCAAAGGTTTTATCACGACCAAAATGTCCAGCCAATCCTCCAGTATGCTTCTCCTTGATGAGATTCTCCCTCATAGAACTTCGTGGAATGCACAACTGACTCCCTCTGAATAGCATATCATCCTGGATGATGAAATCCAAGCATTTCCTCCTGTCTAGAGTAACAAGTTCTGTACAAGCTTTCCAAGCTTCACCAAAATCAAGATCCTCTGGATACAAATTCTTGAGTTCCTTGAACCCAACCACTTCAATCTGCATTTCTGTCAGCAATAGTTGCCTTCTGCTAAGAGCATCTGCAACCCTATTAGACTTTCCACTCCTGTGTTTCAAAACAAATCTATAACTCTGCAAAAACTCAAGCCATTTCAAATGCCTCTGATTCAACTTTCCTTGACTATTCAAATATTGCAAAGTTTGATGATCAGTATACAAAACAAACTCCTTAGGAAGCAGATAATGTCTCCACTTCTTTAATGCTTGAACTATAGCATAAAATTCTTGATCATAAATAGAATATTTCCTCTTGGCATCATTTAACTTCTCACTAAAATAAGCAACGGATTTACCTTCTTGGCTCATAATAGCTACTATTGCAGTACCACTAGCATCACAATCTACTTGAAACACTTTATTAAAATCTGGAAGTGCTAAAACAAGTTGTTCTGTAACTTTTTGTTTTAACAACTGAAAACTCTTTTCTGTCCCATTAGTCCACTTAAACTCTTTTCTATCCCCTCTCATTGTTTCAGTCAAGGGACCACAAATACTGCTAAAATTTTTGATAAACTTTCTGTAAAAGCTAGCCAAACCATGAAAAGATCTTACCTCAGTAGCACTCTTTGGAGTAGGCCATTCAAGGATAGCCTGTACTTTTTTTGGGTCCATTTTTAGACCTTTTGCTGAAACTAAAAATCTTAAATACACTAACTCTTTCTTCACAAAACTGCACTTCTTCAAATTAATCAATAATTTCTCTTCTTTCAGCTTCTCAAATACCATACGAATATGCATCATATGCTCCTCCAATGTCTTACTAAAGATCAAAATATCATCTAGGTAAACAATGACAAACTTACCCAGAAATTCTTTCAGAACCTCATTCATGAGCCGCATGAAAGTGGTCGGTGCATTGGTTAGCCCAAAAGGCATGACTAACCACTCATACAGTCCTTCCTTTGTCTTGAAGGCAGTCTTCCATTCATCTCCTTCTCTGATCTGAATCAGATGATATCCACTTTTCAGATCTATCTTTGAAAAATACACAGCTCCACTCAAACAGTCCATAATATCATCCATTCGTGGCAATGGAAACCTATACTTGATTGTAATCTTGTTTATTGCCCTAGAATCTGTACACATCCTCCATTCTCCATTCTTCTTTGGTGCTAATACCGTTGGTACAGCACAGGGACTCAGATTCTCACGGATCAATCCTTTCTGTAACAGTTCATGTACTTGTCTGTTCAACTCCTCACTTTCTGCAGGTGTCATTCTGTGTGTTGCCTTATTCGGCAAACTCGCTCCTGGGATCAAGTCCATCTGATGACTGATCTTCCTGACCGGTGGTAATCCATTAGGCACGTTATCGGATACAATATCCTGAAACTCATTCAACAAATCTGCAACTTCTACAGGAACATCTTCTACTTCCTCCTTACTAGCTTTTGGAATTAAAGTAAAACATACATGCTCATGCCTCATACCATCTAGGAAATTTCTTCCATCAATAAAGGTTATCCTTGCATTACCACATACCTTTTCTTCAGTCTCCTTCAATGGTTTTAGCTTATGTCACACTCCATCTTTTGTCAGGGAATAGGTATTCGCACGACCATCACACAATACCTCATCTTGGTATCCGCCAATCTTGAACTTCACTAGGCATTGTTCATTGACCATGACCTTGTGGTCATCCTGTACCCAAGCAATCCGATATGGATGTGGGTGTTTCTGTCTCTTGAGCTTTAACTTTGTCACCATCTCTTCTGACACCAAATTGTCAGTGCTTCCACTATCAATAATCACATCATAAAATTTACCTTCACACTTGCACTTGGTGTGAAACGGGCTCCTCCTTTGCTCAGGTTCATTCTCACCACTCAACAGGACTCTTCTGTTAATCAACGTTTCTCCTCTTTCAGCATCTTCAGAATTTGATGATCTGACATCTTCATCTACATGTGCAACTTTGGCCCGGCCTTTATTTTTCCTATCTGTTCTACCTTGGCACTGAGGACATTCAAATGCCCTATGACCTTCTTCTCCACTGTGAAAACATGTTCCACAGAAGCCACCTCTTCCAGATCCTTGTCCTCTTCCTCTTCCTCTTCCTCTCTGATCTCTATTATTCTGATCCTAGAAGTGGTTGGAATTATTTCCTCACTGATTTTGACTGCTACTGGCCTCATCCTTCTTTTTCGGATCTTCATTTCGGCCACCATATGACCATCCACCAGATCGTCCACCGCGACCTCTTCCATTTTGTCTGCTCTCAAACTTTTTGTTCAGCTTTTCCTCTACTTTTAGGGCAAATTGGTATGCCTCCTTAATACTGTTCATTCAAACCAGATTCAACTCCTCTTGAATGCTTGGCCTTAACCCATTAATGTATCGGACAACTTTCTCCTTATCAGCTTCGGCATGGCCTGTTCTGATGAGGAGTCGATAGAACTCTTCTGTATACTCCTGAACAGATTTTCCTGCTTGCTTCAAACTTTGCATTTTCTTCAGTAGGTCAAGCTCATAATCAACAGGAATGAACTGTCACTTCAATTTTTCCACCATCCGATCCCATCTTGTGATTTTATCTTTCCCTCTTCTATTTCGCTCCAATTGAATTTCTTGCCACCAGATCTTCACATGACCTTTCAGCCTGGCCTTTGCAAATTTGACCCTATCAGGATCCTCAACATCTTCATACTCAAAATACTCTTCACATTCATTGATCCAGTCGATCAATTCCTCTGGGTTAAGATTTTAAGAAAATGTAGGAACCTCAATCTTAGGTCTTTTCCCAATCTTGGAAATCGCCCGAAAAAGTCTTTCTTCCTCCTGGTTCACAATTTCAGCTTCTCCTTCTTGATATTCTTCTTCGGCTTCATCCTCACTTTGATCTCTGACATTAAGATTCATTCCTCTTCGAATCTCTTCTTGCAATGCTTGCACTTGTCTTTGCAGCTCTCTAACCTCAGGTGTTACAACACTAGCTCTTTCGCCACGTTCCTTTCGTGGAGGCATTTTCGCGATGCGCACTGAAACCCTAGCCACGGTCCTGGTGAAAACTACCTCACAGTCGGCGATCTATTTACACACTCAAGAACTCCTGCTCTAATACCACTTGATGAAGGGTGCTCCCCTTAATACCACAAATACATAAAAGAAAAAGAGAAACAACAACAATAATATGTAAGAACAGAAAAATTGACTTCTTATTATCTCCACAAATGTGGAATTACAAACTTTTAGAATTACAATATGCAAAGTCACATGGGCATTCCCTTACAATATTCTGTAGGACAAAGCCTCGAACTATTACCCAGAACTATTCTGAACTACCTAAGACAATAATACAGCCTTCCTTATATAGGCAATTCCCCACCGCTTGGGAAGGTTCCAGAATTTTAGCCAATAAGGCCGACCAAACTTAGAATTATTTTATTTTACATTTCATTACATCATAGTCAGCTCAAGATAACCTTTGAAACCCGAACATAAATTTTGAAAAAAATTATTTTCTGCCATTTTAGGTGGCCCAACTTCCGAAGACCATAAGTCATCACCAGTTAACCCGATCGGCTATTATAACCCCATTTCGAAAATGCCACGAAGTGCTCTACAGGCTTGACCCGTGCAAGCGCCCGTCACCCAAATTTTTGTCCTCATCCGGGGCCTCTAAAGCCTTCAAAATTGAGTTCAAAGTTTCTGTACCCTGCTGCCAATACCGAAAATCTTTTATATCTTCCAATATACACTTTATCTTCCAATGAAACTTTACTGGCAGACTTACATGACCAAAATGAACTTCCAAGAAAGAAATTAGATCATTCTGAGCACATGCAAAAATTACCAAAAATATTAACTTTCCATAAATAGCAGCTCTGCACAAAATAGCCCTTATTGAAAATAAAAATAGAAATATTTTTGGGTGATGCAAGATTGCTCTTACACCCAGGATGCTCCTGCATCAGACACCCGGGGTAATTTGAGAAGTGACCCTGTCACGACTTAGGTGTGCAGAGGAAACCCAAGACGGCTAACCTCCTCCTTTGTCAGCCATGATGAATCTTCAACAGGTCATCCTTTCCACTTGACCAGATATTCTTCATATGTCCTGTTCCTTGTGCTTCTGCCAACATGACTATCCAGTATATCTTCGATCTCCTTAGTGTCTGAACTAGTTGCTAGAATACTCCACTGTGCTGCTGTGATCTCATCTTCAACACCTCGTTCATGATACTCTGTCAGATCTGAAATGTTAAACACTGGTGAAATATTCAGCTCACTAGGCAATTCTACCTCATATGCATTTCTTGAATCATGTTTCTTCAGTATCCTACATGGTCCAAACTTCTTCATTTTCAGCTTGTTATATGTACCAACTGTAAACCGCTCCTTCCGCAAATGAACCATGACTTCATCACCAACTTGAAATTCCTTATACCTCATTTTCTCATCTGCCTTAGCCTTATACTGTGCGTTCATCTTGGTAATATGCTTCCTCACCTCCCCATGGATGTTCTTCAAGTGTTCTGCAAAATCCTCAGCCTCAGCACTACTTATTTCTCCTTTATCTATCTTTCTCAACTCAGATGCATTTCTTGGACTACATCCATATATAATCTGGAATGGTGATTTACCAGTGCTCCTGTTGATAGAATTATTATATGCAAATTCCACCTGTGGTAAAATCAAATCCCATCCTGTTGGCTTATCTTCAACCAAACATCTCAGCAAATTTCCCAAACTCCTATTCACCACCTCTATCTGTCCATCAATCTGTGGATGATGTGATGAACTGAACTTCAAATCTATTTTCAACTTCTTCCACAACGTACGCCAGAAATATCCAACAAACTTAGTGTCCCGATCTGAAACTATGGTCTTTGGCAAACCATGAAGTCTCACTACTTCTCTGAAAAATAATTCTGCTACATGAACAACATCATTAGTCTTCTTGCAGGGAATGAAATGTGCCATCTTTGAAAATTTGTCAACCACTACAAAAATTGAATCATGTCCCCGCTGAGTCCTCAGTAAACCAAGAACAAAGTCCATGCTTATATCCTCCCAAGGCTTCTCTGGTATGGGTAATGGCTGATACAATCCTGTATTCTGCTTCACTCCTTTCCCATCTGACATACTGAGCAACTCTGTACAAACTTCTTCACATCTTGCTGCAACTGTGGCCAATAATAATTCTCACTAACCAAACTAAGGGTTTTATCACGACCAAAATGTCCAGCCAATCCTCCACTATGCTTCTCCTTGATGAGATTCTCCCTCATAAAACTTCGTGGAATGCACAACTGACTCCCTCTGAATAGCATATCATCTTGGATGATGAAATTCAATCATTTCGTCTTGTCTAGAGTAACAGGTTCTGTACAAGCTTTCCAAGCTTCACCAAAATCAGGATCCTCTGGATACAAATTCTTGAGTTCCTTGAACCCAACCACTTCAATCTGCATTTCTGTCAGCAATAATTGCCTTCTCCTAAGAGCATCTGCAACCCTATTAGACTTTCCACTCCTGTGTTTCAAAACAAATGTATAACTCTACAAAAACTCAAGCCATTTCAAATACCTCTGATTCAACTTTCCTTGACTATTCAAATATTGCAAAGCTTGATGATCAGTATACAAAACAAACTCTTTAGGAAGCAGATAATGTCTCCACTTCTTTAATGCTTGAACTATAGCATAAAATTTCTGATCATAAACAGAATATTTCCTCTTGGCATCATTTAACTTCTCACTGAAATAAGCAACGGGTTTACCTTCTTGGCTCATAACAGCTCCTATTGTAGTACCACTAGCATCACAATCTACTTGAAACACCTTATTAAAATCTAGAAGTGCTAAAATAGGTTGTTCTGTAACTTTTTGTTTCAACAATTGAAAACTCTTTTCTGCCCCATTAGTCCACTTAAACTCTTTTCTATCCCCTCTCATTGTTTCAGTCAAGGGACCACAAATACTGCTAAATTTTTTGATAAACTTTCTGTAAAAGCTAGCCAAACAATGAAAAGATCTTACTTCAGTAGCACTCCTTGGAGTAGGCCATTCAAGGATAGCCTGTACCTTTTCTGGGTCCATTTTTAGACCTTCTGCTGAAACTACAAATCCCAAATACACTAACTCTTTCTTCACAAAACTGCACTTCTTCAAATTAATCAATAATTTCTCTTCTCTCAGCTTGTCAAATACCATACGAATATGCATCATATGCTCCTCCAATGTCTTACTAAAGATCAAAATATCATCTAGGTAAACAATGACAAACTTACCCAGAAATTTTTTCAGAACCTCATTCATGAGCCGCATGAAAGTGCTCGGTGCATTGGTTAGCCCAAAAGGTATGACTAACCACTCATACAGTCCTTCCTTTTTCTTGAAGGCAGTCTTCCATTCATCTCCTTCTCTGATCCGAATCTGATGATATCCACTTTTCAGATCTATCTTTGAAAAATACACAGCTCCAATCAAACAGTCCATAATATCATCCATTCGTGGCAATGGAAACCTATACTTGATTGTGATCTTGTTTATTGCCCTAGAATCTGTACACATCCTCCATTCTCCATTCTTCTTTGGTGCTAATATCGCTGGTACAGCATAGGGACTCAGACTCTCACGGATCAATCCTTTCTGTAACAGTTCATGTACTTGTCTGTTCAACTCCTCACTTTCTACAGGTGTCATTCTGTGTGCTTCCTTATTCAGCAAACTCGCTCTTGGGCTCAATTCCATCTGATGACTGATCTTCCTAACTGGTGGTAATCCATTAGGCATGTTATCGGATACAATATCCTGAAACTCATTCAACAAATCTGTAACTTCTACAAGAACATCTTCTACTTCCTCCTTACCAGCTTTTGGAATTAAAGTAAAACATACATGTTCATGCGTCATACCATCTAGGAAATTTCTTCCATCAACAAAAGTTATCCTTGCATTACCACATACTTTTTCTTCAGTCTCCTTCAATGGTTTTAGCTTATGTCACACTCCATCTTTTGTCAGGGAATAGGTATTCGCACGACCATCATGTACAACACATCTATCAAACTGCCATGGTCTACCCAACAACATATGACATGCATCCATAGATATGATATCACACAATACCTCATCTTGGTATCCGCGAATCTTGAACTTCACTAAGCATTGTTCATTGACCATGACCTTGTGGTCATCCTGTACCCAGGCAATCCGATATGGATGTGGGTGTTTCTCTCTATTGAGCTTCAACTTTGTCACCATCTCTTCTGACACCAAATTGTCAGTGCTTCCACTATCAATAATCACATCACAACATTTACCTTCACACTTGCACCTGGTGCGAAACAGGCTCCTCCTTTTCTCATGTTCATTCTCACCACTCAACAGGACTCTTCTGTTAATCAACGTTTCTCCTCTTTTAGCATCTTCAGAATTTGATGATCTGGCATCTTCATCTATATGTGCAACTCTGGCTTGGCCTTCATTTCTCCTGTCCGTTCTGCCTTGGCGCTGAGGACATTCAAATGCCCTATGACCTTCTTCTCCATAGTGAAAACATGTTCCACGGAAGCCACCTCTTCCTCTTTCTCTTCCTCTCTGATCTCTATTATTCTGATCCTAGAAGCGATTGGAATTATTTTTTCGCTGATTTTGACTGCTACTGGCCTCATCCTTCTTTTTCAGATCTTCATTTCGGTCACCATATGATCGTCCACCAGATCGCCCACCGCGACCTCTTCCATTTTGTCTACTCTCAAACTTCTTGTTTAGCTTTTCCTCTACTTTTAGGGCAAATTGGTATGCCTCCTCAATACTGTTCATTCGAACCAGATTCAACTTCTCCTGAATGCTTGGCCTTAACCCATTAAGGTATTGGGCAACTTTCTCCTCATCAACTTCGGCATGGCCTCTTCTGATGAGGAGTCGATAGAACTCCTCTGTATACTCCTGAACAGATTTTCCTGCTTGCTTCAAACTTTGCATTTTCTTCAGTAGGTCAAGCTCATAATCAACAGGAATGAACTGTCGCTTCAATTTTTCTACCATCCGATCCCATCTTGTGATTTTATCTTTCCCTCTTCTATTTCGCTCCAATTGAATTTCTTGCCACCAGATCTTCGCATGACCTTTCAGTTTGGCCTTCAAAAATTTGACCCTATCAGGATCCTCAACATCTTCATACTCAAAATACTACTCACATTCATTGATCCAGTCGATCAATTCCTCTGGGTTAAGATTTCCAGAAAATGTAGGAACCTCAATCTTAGGTCTTTTCCCAATCTTGGAAATCACCTGAAAAAATCTTTCTTCCTCCTGGTTCACAATTTCAGCTTCTCCTTCTGGATATTCTTCTTCGGCTTCATCCTCGCTTTCATCTCTGACATTAAAATTCATTCCTCTTCGAATCTCTTCTTGCAATGCTCGCACTTGTCTCTCCAGCTCTCTAACCTCAGGTGTTACAACACTAGCTCTTTCGCCACGTTCCCTTCGTGGAGGTATTTTCGCGATGTGCGCTGAAAACCTAGCCACGGTCCTAGTACAAACTGCCTCACAGTTGGCGATCTATTTACACACTCAAGAACTCCTACTCTGATTCCACTTGATGAAGGGTTCTCCCCTTAATACCACAAACACATAACAGAAAAAGAGAAACAACAACAATAATATGCAAGAACAGAAAAATTGGCTTCTTATTATCTCCAAAAATGTGGAATTACAAACTTTTAGAATTACAATATGCAAAGCCACATGGGCATTCCCTTACAATATTCTGTAGGACAAAGCCTCGAACTATTACCCAGAACTATTCTGAACTACCTAAGACAATAATACAGCCTTCCTTATATAGGCAATTCCCCACCGCCTGGGAAGGTTCCACAATTTTAGCCAATAAGGTTGACCAAATTTAGAATTATTTTATTTTACATTTCATTACATCATAATCGGCTCAAGATAACTTTTGAAACCTGAACAGAAATTTTGAAAAAATTTATTTTCCGCCATTTCAGGTGGCCTAACTTCCGAAGACCATAAGTCATCACCAGTTGACCCGATCGGCTGTTATAACCCCATTTCAGAAATGCCACAAAGCGCTCTACAGGCTTGACTCGCGCAAGCTCCCGTCACCCAAATTTTCCACCTCATCCGGGGCCTCTAAAGCTTTGAAAACTAAGTTCAAAGTTTTTGTACCCTGCTGCCAATACCAAAAATCTTCAATATCTTCCAATATACACTTGATCTCCCAATGAAACTTTACTGGCAGACTTACATGACCAAAATGAACCTCCAAGAAAGAAATCAGATCATTCTGAGCACATGCAATAATTACCAAAAATAGTAACTTTCCATAAATAGCAGCTCTGCACAAAATAACCCTTATTGAAAATAAAAATAGAAATATTTTTGGGTGATGCAAGATTGCTCTTACACTCAGGATGCTCCTGCATCAGACACCCGGGGTAATTTAAGAAGTGACCTTGTCACGACTCAGGTGTGCAGAGAAAACTCAAGATGGCTAACCTCCTCCTTTGTCAGCCATGATGAATCTTCACTAGGTCGTCCTTTCCACTTGACCAGATATTCTTCATATGTCCTGTTCCTTGTGCTTCTGCTAACACGACTATCCAGTATATCTTCGATCTCCTTAGTGTCTGAACTAGTTGCTGGAATACTCGACTGTGCTGCTGTGATCTCATCTTCAACACCTCCTTCATGATACTCTGTCAGATCTGAAATGTTAAACACTGGTGAAATATTCAGCTCACTAGGCAATTCTACCTCATGTGCATTTCTTGAATCATGTTTCTTCAGTATCCTACATGGTCCAAACTTCTTCATTTTCAGGTTGTTATATGTACCAACTGGAAACCGCTCCTTCCACAAATGAACCATGACTTCATCACCAACCTAAAATTCTTTATACCTCCTTTTCTCATCTGTCTTAGCGTTATGCTTTGCGTTCATCTTGGTAATATGCTTCCTCACCTCCCCATGGATGTTCTTTAAGTGTTCTGCAAAATTCTCAGCCTCAGCACTACTTATTTCTCCTTTATCTATCTTTCTCAACTCAGATGCATTTCTTGGACTACTTCCATATATAATCTGGAATGGTGATTTACCAGTGCTTCTGTTGACAGAATTATTGTATGCAAATTCTGCCTATGGTAAAATCAAATCCCATCCTGTTGGCTTATCTCCAACCAAATATCTCAGCAAATTTCTCAAACTCCTATTCACCACCTCTGTCTGTCTATTAATCTGTGGATGATGTGATGAACTGAATTTCAAATCTATCTTCAACTTCTTCCACAACGTACTCCAAAAATATCTAACGAACTTAGTGTCCTGATCTGAAACTATGGTCTTTGGTAAACCATGAAGTCTCACTACTTCTCTGAAAAATAATTCTGCTACATGAACAACATCATTAGTCTTCTTGCAGGGAATGAAATGTGCCATCTTTGAAAATTTGTCAACCACTACAAAAATTGAATCATGTCCCCGCTGAGTCCTCGGTAAACCAAGAACAAAGTCCATGCTGATATCCTCCCAAGGCTTCTCTGGTACGGGTAATGGCTGATACAATCCTGTATTCTGCTTCACTCTTTTCGCCATCTGACATACTCTGCAACTCTGTACAAACTTCTTCACATTTTGCTGCAACTATGGCCAATAATAATTCTCACTAACCAAACTAAGGGTTTTATCACGACCAAAATGTCCAGCCAATCCTCCACTATGCTTCTCCTTGATGAGATTCTCCCTCATAGAACTTCGTGGAATGCACAACTGACTCCCTCTGAATAGCATATCATCCTGAATGATGAAATCCAACCATTTCGTCCTGTCTAGAGTAACAGGTTCTGTACAAGCTTTCCAAGCTTCACCAAAATCAGGATCCTCTAGATACAAATTCTTGAGTTCCTTGAACCCAACCACTTCAATCTGCATTTCTGTCAGCAATAGTTGCCTTCTGCTAAGAGCATCTGCAACTCTATTAGACTTTCCACTCATATGTTTCAAAACAAATGTATAACTCTGCAAAAACTCAACCCATTTCAAATGCCTTTGATTCAACTTTCCTTGACTATTCAAATATTGCAAAGCTTGATGATCAGTATACAAAACAAACTCCTTAGGAAGCAGATAATGTCTCCACTTCTTTAATGCCTGAACTATAGCATAAAATTTCTGATCATAAACAGAATATTTCCTCTTGGCATTATTTAACTTCTCACTGAAATAAGCAACGGGTTTACCTTCTTGGCTCATAACAGCTCCTATTGCAGTACCACTAGCATCACAATCTACTTGAAACACCTTATTAAAATTTGGAAGTGCTAAAATAGGTTGTTCTGTAACTTTTTGTTTCAACAATTGAAAACTCTTTTCTGCCTCATTAGTCCACTTAAACTCTTTTCTATCCTCTCTCATTGTTTCAGTCAAGGGACCACAAATATTGTTAAAATTTTTGATAAACTTTCTGTAAAAGCTAGCCAAACCATGAAAAGATCTTACTTCAGTAGCACTCCTTGGAGTAGGCCATTCAAGGATAGCCTGTACTTTTTTTGGGTCCATTTTTAGACCTTCTGCTGAAACTACAAATCTCAAACACACTAACTCTTTCTTCACAAAACTACACTTCTTCAAATTAATCAATAGTTTTTCTTCTCTCAGCTTCTCAAATACCATACGAATATGCATCATATGCTCCTCCAATGTCTTACTAAAGATCAAAATATCATCTAGGTAAACAATGACAAACTTACCCAGAAATTTTTTCAGAACCTCATTCATGAGCCGCATGAAAGTGCTTGGTGCATTGGTTAGCCCAAAAAGCATGACTAACCACTCATACAGTCCTTCCTTTGTCTTGAAGGCAGTCTTCCATTCATCTCCTTCTCTGATCCGAATCTGATGATATCCACTTTTCAGATCTATCTTTGAAAAATACACAGCTCCACTCAAACAGTCCATAATATCATCCATTCATGGCAATGGAAACCTATACTTGATTGTGATCTTGTTTATTGCCCTAGAATCTGTACACATCCTCCATTCTCCATTCTTCTTTGGTGCTAATACCGCTGGTACAGCACAGGGACTCAGACTCTCATGGATCAATCCTTTCTGTAACAGTTCATGTACTTGTCTGTTCAACTCCTCACTTTCTCATGGTGTCATTTTGTGTGTTGCCTTATTCGGAAAACTCGCTCCTGGGATCAAGTCCATCTGATGACTGATCTTCCTAACTGGTGGTAATCCATCAAGCACGTTATCGGATACAATATCTTAAAACTCATTCAACAAATCTGCAACTTCTACAGGAACATCTTCTACTTCCTCTTTACCAGCTTTTGGAATTAAAGTAAAACATACATGCTCATGCCTCATACCATCTAGAAAATTTTTTCCATCAACAAAAGTTATCCTTGCATTACCACATACCTTTTTTTCAGTGTCCTTCAATGGTTTTAGCTTATGTCGCACTCCATCTTTTGTCAGGGAATAGGTATTCACACGACCATCATGTACAGCACATCTGTCAAACTGCCATGGTCTACCCAACAACATATGACATGCATCCATAGATATGATATCACACAATACCTCATCTTGGTATCCGCCAATCTTGAACTTCACTAGGCATTGTTCATTGACCATGACCTTGTGGTCATTCTGTACCCAGGCAATTCGATATGGATGTGGGTGTTTCTGTCTCTTGAGCTTCAACTTTGTCACCATATCTTGTGAAACCAAATTGTCAGTGCTTCTACTATCAATAATCACATCACAACATTTACCTTCACACTTGCACCTGGTGCGAAACAGGCTCCTCCTTTGCTCAGGTTCATTCTCACCACTCAAAAGGACTCTTCTGTTAATCAATATTTCTCCTCTTTCAGCATCTTCAAAATTTGATGATCTGGCATCTTCATCTACATGTGCAACTCTGGCCTGGCCTTCATTTCTCCTATCCATTCTACCTTGGCGCTGAGGACATTCAAATGCCCTATGACCTTCTTCTCCACAGTGAAAACATGTTCCACGGAAGCCACCTCTTCCAGATCCTTGTCCTCTTCCTCTTCCTCTCTGATCTCTATTATTCTAATCCTGGAAGGGATTGGAATTATTTTCTCGCTGATTTTGACTGCTACTGGCCTCATCTTTCTTTTTCAGATCTTCATTTCGGCCACCATATGACCGTCCACTAGATCACCCACCGCGACCTCTTCCATTTTGTCTCCTCTCAAACTTTTTGTTCAGCTTTTCCTCTACTTTTAGGGCAAATTGGTATGCCTCCTCAATACTGTTCATTCGAACCAGATTCAACTCCTCCTGAATGCTTGGCCTTAACCCATTAAGGTATCGGGAAACTTTCTCCTTATCAGCTTCGGCATGGCTTGTTCTGATGAGGAGTCGATAGAACTCCTCTGTATACTCCTGAACAGATTTTCCTGCTTGCTTCAAACTTTGCATTTTCTTCAGTAGGTCAAGCTCATAATCAACAGGAATGAACTGTTGCTTCAATCTTTCTACAATCTGATCCAATCTTGTGATTTTATCTTTCCCTCTTCTATTTCACTCTAATTGAATTTCTTGCCACCAGATCTTCACATGACCTTTCAGTCTGGCCTTTGCAAATTTGACCCTATCAGGATCCTCAATATCTTCATACTCAAAATACTCCTCACATTCATTGATTCAGTTGATCAATTTCTCTGGGTTAAGATTTCTAGAAATGTAGGAACCTCAATCTTAGGTCTTTTTCCAATCTTGGAAATCGCCCGAAAAAATCTTTCTTCCTCCTGGTTCACAATTTCAGCTTCTCCTTCTTGATATTCTTCTTCGGCTTCATCCTCGCTTTCATATCTTACATTAAGATTCATTCCTCTTCGAATCTCTTCTCGCAATGCTCGCACTTGTCTCTCTAGCTCTCTAACCTCAGGTGTTACAACACCAGCTCTTCCGCCACGTTCCCTTCTTGGAGGCATTTTTGCGATGCGCGCTGAAACCCTAGGCACGGTCCTGGTGCAAACTGCCTCACAGTCGGTGATCTGTTTACACACTCAAGAACTTCTGCTCTGATACCACTTGATGAAGGGTGCTCCTCTTAATACCACAAACACATAACAGAAAAAGAGAAACAACAACAATAATATGCAAGAACAGAAAAATTGGCTTCTTATTATCTCCACAAATGTGGAATTACAAACTTTCAGAATTACAATATGCAAAGCCACATGGGCATTTCGTTACAATATTCTATAGGACAAAGCCTCGAACTATTACCCAGAACTATTTTGAACTACCTAAGACAATAATACAGCCTTCTTTATATAGGCAATTCCCCACCGCCTGGGAAGGTTACAGAATTTTAGCCAATAAGGCCGACCAAACTTAGAATTATTTTATTTTACATTTCATTACATCATAGTCAGCTCAAGATAACCTTTGAAACCCGAACAGAAATTTTGAAGAAAATTATTTTCTGCCATTTCAGGTGGCCCAACTTCCAAAGACCATAAGTCATCACCAGTTGACCCGATCGGCTATTATAACCCCATTTCGGAAACACCACGAAGTGCTCTACAGGCTTGATCCGCGCAAGCGCCAGTCACCCAAATTTTTGACCTCATCCAGGGCATCTAAAGCCTTCAAAACTGAGTTCAAAGTTTCTGTACCCTGCTGCCAATACCGAAAATCTTCAATATCTTCCAATATACACTTGATCTCCCAATGAAACTTTACTGGTAGACTTACATGACCAAAATGAACCTCCAAAAAAGAAATCAGATCATTCTGAGCACATGCAAAAATTACCAAAAATAATAACTTTCCATAAATAACATCTCTGCACAAAATAGCCCTTATTGAAAATAAAAACAGAAATATTTTTGGGTGATGCAAGATTGCTCTTACACCTAGGATGCTCCTGCATCAGACACCCGGGGTAATTTGAGAAGTGACCCTGTCACGACTCAGGTGTGCAGAGGAAACCCAAGACGGCTAACCTCCTCCTTTGTCGGCCATGATGAATCTTCAATAGGTCGTCCTTTCCACTTGACCAGATATTCTTCATATGTCCTGTTCCTTGTGCTTCTACCAACACGACTATCCAATATATCTTCGATCTCCTTAGTGTCTGAACTAGTTGCCGGAATACTCGACTGTGCTGCTGTGATCTCATCTTCAACACCTCCTTCATGATACTCTGTCAGATCTGAAATGTTAAACACTGGTGAAATATTTAGCTCACTAGGCAATTTTACCTCATATGCGTTTCCTGAATCATGTTTCTTCAGTATCCTACATGGTCTAAATTTCTTCATTTTTAGCTTGTTATATGTACCAACTGGAAACCGCTCCTTCCGCAAATGAACCATGACTTCATCACCAACCTGAAATTCCTTATACCATCCTTTTCTCATCTACCTTAGCCTTATACTATGTGTTCATCTTGGTAATATGCTTCCTCACCTCCGCATGGATGTTCTTCAAGTGTTCTGCAAAATCCTCAGCCTCAGAACTACTTATTTCTCATTTCTCTATCTTTCTCAACTTAGATGCATTTCTTGGACTACTTCCATATATAATCTAGAATGGTGATTTACCAGTGCTCCTGTTGATTGAATTATTGTATGCAAATTCCGCCTGTGGTAAAATCAAATCCCATCCTGTTGGCTTATCTTCAACCAAACATCTCAGCAAATTTTTCAAATTCCTATTCACCACCTCTGTCTGTCCATCAGTCTGTGGATGATGTGATGAACTGAACTTCAAATCTATTTTCAACTTCTTCCACAACATACGCCAGAAATATCCAACAAACTTAGTGTCCCGATCTGAAACTATGGTCTTTGGCAAACCATGAAGTCTCACTACTTCTCTGAAAAATAATTCTGCTACATGAACAGCATCATTAGTCTTTTTGCAGGGAATGAAATGTGCCATCTTTGAAAATCTGTCAACCACTACAAAAATTGAATCATGTCCCTGCTGAGTCCTCGGTAAACCAAGAACAAAGTCCATGCTGATATCCTCCCAAGGCTTCCCTGGTACGGGTAATGGTTGATACAATCCTGTATTCTGCTTCACTCCTTTCACCATCTGACATACTCTGCAACTCTGTACAAACTTCTTCACATCTTGCTACAACTGTGGCCAATAATAATTCTCACTAACCAAACCAAGGGTTTTATCACGACCAAAATGTCCAGCCAATCCTCCACTATGCTTCTTCTTGATGAGATTCTCCCTCATAGAACTTCGTGGAATGCACAACTGACTCCCTCTAAATAGCATATCATCCTGGATGATGAAATCCAACCATTTCATCCTGTCTAGAGTAACAGGTTCTGTACAAGCTTTCCAAACTTTACCAAAATCAGGATCCTCTGGATACAAATTCTTGAGTTCCTTGAACCCAACCACTTCAATCTGCATTTCTGTCAGCAATAGTTGCCTTCTGCTAAGAGCATCTGCAACCCTATTAGACTTTCCACTCCTGTGTTTCAAAATAAATGTATAACACTACAAAACTCAACCCATTTCAAAAGCCTCTGATTCAAATTTCCTTGACTATTCAAATATTGCAAAGCTTGATAATCAGTATACAAAACAAACTCCTTAGGAAGCAGATAATGTCTCCACTTCTTTAATGCCTGAACTATAGCATAAAATTCCTGATCATAAACATAATATTTCCTCTTGGCATCATTTAACTTCTCACTGAAATAAGCAACGGGTTTACCTTCTTGGCTCATAACAGCTCCTATTGCAGTACCATTAGCATCACAATCTACTTGAAACACCTTATTAAAATCTGGAAGTGCTAAAATAGGTTGTTCTGTAACTTTTTGTTTCAACAATTGAAAACTCTTTTCTGCCCCATTAGTCCACCTAAACTCTTTTCTATCCCCTCTCATTGTTTCAGTCAAGGGACCACAAATACTGCTAAAATTTTTGATAAACTTTCTTTAAAAGCTAGCCAAACAATGAAAAGATCTTACCTCAGTAGCACTCCTTGGAGTAGGCCATTCAAGGATAGCCTGTACCTTTTCTGGGTCTATTTTTAGACCTTCTGCTGAAACTACAAATCCCAAATACACTAACTCTTTCTTCACAAAACTGCACTTCTTCAAATTAATCAATAATTTCTCTTCTCTTAGCTTCTCAAATACCATACAAATATGCATCATATGCTCCTCCAATGTCTTACTAAAGATCAAAATATCATCTAGGTAAACAATGACAAACTTACCCAGAAATTTTTTCAGAACCTCATTCATGAGATGCATGAAAGTGCTCGGTGCATTGGTTAGCCCAAAAGGTATGACTAACCACTCATACAGTCCTTCCTTTGTCTTGAAGGCAGTCTTCCATTCATCTCCTTCTCTGATCCGAATCTGATGATATCCACTTTTCAGATCTATCTTTGAAAAATACACAGCTCCACTCAAACAGTCCATAATATCATCCATTCATGGCAATGGAAACCTATACTTGATTGTGATCTTGTTTATTGCCCTAGAATCTGTACACATCCTCCATTCTCCATTCTTCTTTGGTGCTAATACCGCTGGTATAGCATAGGGACTCAGACTCTCACAGATCAATCCTTTTTGTAACAGTTCATGTACTTGTCTGTTCAACTCCTCACTTTCTGTAGGTGTCATTCTGTGTGCTGCCTTATTCG
Source organism: Chamaecyparis obtusa (assembly GCA_027943335.1). Lineage (NCBI taxonomy): Eukaryota > Viridiplantae > Streptophyta > Pinopsida > Cupressales > Cupressaceae > Chamaecyparis > Chamaecyparis obtusa. Next base: position 196,267 of record BSBK01011791.1, read on the forward strand.
ACAAACTCGCTCATGAGATCAAGTCCATCTGATGACTGATCTTCCTGACTGGTGGTAATCCATCAAGCACGTTATCAGATACAATATCTTGAAACTCATTCAACAAATCTGCAACTTTCTACAGGAACATCTTCTACTTCCTCTTTACCAGCTTTTGGAATTAAAGAAAAACATACATGCTCATGCCTCATACCATCTAGGAAATTTCTTCCATCAACAAAAGTTATCCTTGCATTACCACATACCTTTTCTTCAGTCTCTTTCAATGGTTTTAGCTTATGTCACACTCCATCTTTTGTCAGGGAATAGGTATTCGCACGACCATCATGTACAACACATCTGTCAAACTACCATGGTCTACCCAACAATATATGACATGCATCCATAGATATGATATCACACAATACCTCATCTTGGTATCCGCCAATCTTGAACTTCACTAGGCATTGTTCATTGACCATGACCTTGTGGTCATCCTGTACCCAGGCAATCCGATATGGATGTGGGTGTTTCTGTCTCTTGAGCTTCAACTTTGTCACCATCTCTTCTGACACCAAATTGTCAGTGCTTCCACTATCAATAATCACATCACAACATTTACCTTCACACTTGCACCTGGTGTGAAACAGGCTCCTTTGCTTAGGTTCATTCTCACCACTCAACAAGACTCTTCTATTAATCAACGTTTCTCCTCTTTCAGCATCTTCAGAATTTGATGATCTGGCATCTTCATCTACATGTGCAACTCTGGCCTAGCCTTCATTTCTCCTGTCCATTCTGCCTTGGTGCTGAAGACATTCAAATACCCTATGACCTTCTTCTCCACAGTGAAAATATGTTCCACGGAAGCCACCTCTTCCATATCATTGTCCTCTTCCTCTTCCTCTCTGATCTCTATTATTCTATTCCTGGAAGTGATTGAAATTATTTCCTCGCTAATTTTGACTGCTACTGGCCTCATTCTTCTTTTTCGGATCTTCATTTCGGCCACCATATGACCATCCACCAGATCGTCCACCGCGACCTCTTCCATTTTGTCTGCTCTCAAACTTCTTGTTCAGCTTTTCCTCTACTTTTAGGGCAAATTGGTATGCCTCCTCAATACTGTTCATTCGAACTAGATTCAACTCCTCCTGAATGCTTGGCCTTAACCCATTAAGGTATCAGGCAACTTTCTCCTTATCAGCTTCGGCATGGCCTGTTTTGATGAGGAGTCGATAGAACTCTTCTGTATACTCCTGAACAGATTTTCCTGCTTGCTTCAAACTTTGCATTTTCTTCAGTAGGTCAAGCTCATAATCAACAGGAATGAACTGTCGCTTCAAGTTTTCCACCATCCGATCCCATCTTGTGATTTTATCTTTTCCTCTTCTATTTCGCTCCAATTGAATTTCTTGCCACTAGATCTTCACATGACCTTTCAGTCTGGCCTTCGCAAATTTGACCCTATCAGGATCCTCAACATCTTCATACTCAAAATACTCTTCACATTCATTGATCCAGTCGATCAATTCCTTTGGGTTAAGATTTTCAGAAAATGTAGGAACCTCAATCTTAGGTCTTTTCCCAATCTTGGAAATCGCCCGAAAAAGTCTTTCTTCCTCCTGGTTCACAATTTCAGCTTCTCCTTCTTGATATTCTTCTTCGGCTTCATCCTTGCTTTCATCTCTGACATTAAGATTCATTCCTCTTCGAATCTCTTCTTGCAATGCTCGCACTTGTCTCTCCAGCTCTCTAACCTCAGGTGTTACAACACCAGCTCTTCCGCCACGTTTCCTTCATGGAGGTATTTTCACGATGCGTGTTGAAACCCTAGCCACGGTCCTGGTGCAAATTGCCTCACAGTCGGTGATCTATTTACACACTCAAGAACTCCTACTCTGATACCACTTGATGAAGGGTGCTCCCCTTAATACCACAAAACACATAACAGAAAAAGAGAAACAACAACAATAATATGCAAGAACAGAAAAATTGGCTTCTTATTATCTCCACAAATGTGGAATTACAAACTTTCAAAATTACAATATGCAAAGCCACATGGGCATTCTCTTACAATATTCTGTAGGACGAAGCCTCGAACTATTACCCAGAACTATTCTGAACTACCTAAGACAATAATACAGCCTTCCTTATATAGGCAATTCCCCACCGCCTGGGAAGGTTCCAGAATTTTAGCCAATAAGGCCGACCAAACTTAGAATTATTTTATTTTACATTTCATTACATCATAGTCGGCTCAAGATAACCTTTGAAATCCGAACAGAAATTTTGAAGAAAATTATTTTCTGCCATTTCAGGTGGCCCAACTTCCGAAGACCATAAGTCATCACCAGTTGACCCGATCGACTATTATAACCCCATTTTGGAAACGCCACGAAGCGCTCTACATGCTTGACCCGCGCAAGCGCCCGTCACCCAAATTTTTGACCTCATCCGGGGCCTCGAAAGCCTTCAAAATTGAGTTCAAAGTTTCTGTACCCTACTACCAATACCGAAAATCTTCAATATCTTCCAATATACACTTGATCTCCTAATGAAACTTTACTGGCAAACTTACATGACCAAAATGAACCTCCTAGAAAGAAATCAAATCGTTCTGAGCACATGCAAAAATTACAAAAAATAGTAACTTTCCATAAATAGCAGCTCTGCACAAAATAGCCCTTATTGAAAATAAAAACAGAAATATTTTTGGGTGATGCAAGATTGCTCTTACACCCAGGATGCTCCTGCATCATATTGCCTCAAAATTTATCAATCTATTAGTTTTTGTTGGTGTTGATGGTTTGGTGGGTTTGGATGATGGCTACTTTAAAGAACTGTCCCTAAAAATATGTTTCCAAGGTAGTATACAATGTATGAATTATGATTCTCTTATGGGTGTAGTGTTATCCTTCCAAAATTTTGGTAGTATCTATAAGACTTGAATAATTAACTTTAATATGCTATTTTGTTGGGAGAACCCCCTCTAAAAGAATGCTTAGAGAATAAGTCAATAAGTATTGATCTTTACATGGGATCCCTCTTATTTTCATTCAAAATCTAACCATGGTTTTTTTTCATATTGTTGAAACTAGTCATATATTGAGGTCATTCTTAGGCATGGTCCCCAATATGTTTATGAACCTTTTTTTTTTTCCTATTTTTCAACCTTGGAATGAAGACTTCTTAGTCTTTTCTGGTAGAGGTTTGGATAGAACTTTCTTGGGGTTTCCTTTTCCCTACTATTAATTTACCTTACTTGTTGGCTCAACTATCAAAGTTATTTGTTTATGCCCTAATAGATCTTTGTCTTATCTACAAAAGTGTGATTGTGTTAAAGTTGAGATCTTTAAATATTTTAATGAAAACATTATAGATATTCAAAGTATTATGTTTGTGTCATTCTTAGTGTGACCTTTACCTCAACTTGGAAAACACTTACTTTTAATGTTAATCCTTTAATTGTAAACTTAGCCTCAGGGATTTAATGATTTCACCTTACAATAAGCATTATGCTCAATCTATAAAGCCCCCCCCCCCCCCCTTCAAAAATTGATGAAATGCATAAAAATATAAGAATGATTGAAACCCCAATAATGGTAGAGCTCTAGCCAAACCTTCAAACAATGCTAGTAACCCAACTATTACAAATAAACTGGTGGAAATTCAAACACTAGAGAAAAGAGTAAAGAGGTGAATACTTCTAATGGTGACCTTCCCATTAGCTCGAATAATTTAAGAAACTATAATTGACATATGTGTTATCTTCTTTACCAAATAATACTTTTTTTTATTCTTCTTAGACTCTTTTGGTCTTGTGTGAATCTCATAATCTATCCAAACATTTAGAAGATTTGTTAAAAAAAGTGAGTATAGATTACTAATATCTAGTTGGGTAGTTTCTCAAGAGATGATTTTTCCCAAAATTCTTTTTGCACTCTTAAGGAGTTGGATAGAAATGACATGCCTCCTGATTCACATTCATGAATTTTGTCTCCTTACATTTTCAAGGTCTTACAAAATTCCTCAAGAAGTAACTTGTGAGAAATTTTCATATACACTGTATAGCTCTAGATAGCCTTTTCTCATAGTCCAGGCTAATATAATTTCTTTTTACTCACTATTACTTATCTTAATTTACCAATTGACTCATTTTTATAGAAAATGCAATAGAAGTCATGGATTACTTGTTACATTTTTTTTCCTAAGTGGCACTTACATCTAGTTGATCAAGATTATTTTGGCAGTATTAATTCTTATGCTTTTAATGATATCGAGAGATTTCTTTTGTCAAAATAGATATCTAAATAAATGTTTCATTCCATTTGGGTATTGTATGAATGATTTAATATGGTTAATTATGGGATATGATAAAGATGAATCTCTTCTCATTGATTGTATAATTGGTTAAATAGAAGCTTTGATGCGATGAATTTTAGTGGTCACAACTATTGACTTGGTTCTTGATTTGGGTTAAAATTTTAAATGGAGAAGTATCTCATAGAATACTAAAATATGCTAGTTGAATCAAATTCACCATATTTTGACATGTTTCTAGGGCCCAACTTATTCATATAAGGCCTTAAAATCTAGGTTTCAGTATTTTTTGTAGGAAAATGTGTCACATTCTTGCATTTATATATGGTTACTATTTATAGAAATTTTACATTTGAGCGTATGTATATTTCCTAAACTTTCTTCAAATGTTTGGATGAGATAGATAACCATTCCAATAAATTTTCATTGCAAGGTCATCTCTATATTTGAAGATATTAAAGTTTTTTTAAATTTTTGAAGATCCATTGAAGAAATTTTATGAATTTCATTTCGAAGCAATTAGAGGTCCCTAAATGGTCTGAGAGTGTTTGAAATGAGCATACCATTTTAATCTTGATAGGGAACTTTAATATATTTTTTGACAATTCAAATAGTTTGTCAATTAGAAACCTGATTAAAAAATTATGGCCTTTGGAAGTTGAGTCTCCTAAAATAGGAAATTTAAATGTGTTGAACATATAAATGATTGATAAAATGGAGATACACATACCAGTATGTGATTCAATGCATCATAAGGCATCTTTGATTTGAAATAAGATGAGCACCACTTTTATGTGTTCTTTAGCCCATGGTTGTTAATACAATTTGATAGTTTTATGTGTTGTATCTCCTTTATATTAGGTACACAAGATAGAGGTAGCATGTAAGAATTTTGACTTGGGTTTCCCCCCATCACATATTAGTTCATTGTCAAGGCTCAAGAAATAAGTTGTTATATCTTACCATTTATTTGGACTGCTCCCTATTGTATATTTGTTCTTTATCAGGACTCAAGAAATAAGTTCATGTGTCTTTGACTCTCTAACTCTTGCAATGACTATCTAACCCCTACAATGCACCATGGTATACATGACTCTAATATAGCATAATGGATACCTTGGTGCATCCTAGGATCTAGATAGTCATTTTTCTTTTAGAAATGATTGTTGATCATTCTATTTATTCTAATTCTTAGCATCCAATCCTTCCCCACCCTTGAATAGAAAAAGATAGTATGATGTAATAAGTGAAATTGAGAGGGATCAATTGCTAATGAATATTATCTTGTAATTAGTTATCTGTTAAATATATTTAGTCAATTCAATTGGATTTGGCTCTGAATCTTATATATAAACATGTATTTTGTAAGAATTTTCACGCGCCCTCTAAATTATCTCTTGCATTTTGTGTGTGGATGATCTCAAAACCATCTTTATGATTGTTTCTACTTTGAATTTTTTTTTCCCTTGTCCTCCAAATTATCTCTTGTATTTTGTGTGCAAAACTAAGATTCCAAAACATTTAAAATGCATCCTTTTAGGAGGCAATGTTTTTTGAATTTGGGAATTTTGAGATTATGGACATTACTTTTAGTATTGTATAATGTAATCTTTAAATAAATTAAATATGAAATTATTGATTAAATATTTTGGTTATTGATGATGTTTAGTGAGGTGCTATTAATATATTTGTAGGTGCATGAATTTTAGCTATTTAAGAGGAAACATACATGTATATAGCCTTAATATGCATGATACATAGGCAATGTGTGAGAAAGATGTTTCTATATGTCTTGCATATTCATGATATCCTGAGATTGGGTGACTAGTGTAATTAATATATAATA
>BSBK01011792.1:0-157500 GCA_027943335.1 Chamaecyparis obtusa
ATATACATATATAGATATATAGATATATATACTATATACTACATATATACATATACATATATACATATATAGCATATATAACAATTATATACATATATATACCATATATATACATATATACTACATATATATAAACTGTTCCAGCATATATATATATATATATATATATATATATATATATACATATATATACATATATATATAACTGTTCCAGCATATATATATATATATATATACATATATACACACACATATATATATATATACATATATATATATATATGTCATATATATATATATAACTGTTCTAGCATCGTTAACTGTTGCATCTATTGGTAGGGCTGGAACTTATATATGGTACAGAAGAGAAAGTTCTGAAAGCTGGGAGACTTATTTAAATCGGAAGAATAAATCATTTAAGTCATTTAATTGTGCATTTATGAAATGCAAAAATAATTCGTTAGGCTTGAGTAATTGTATATTGCTAGCGTAAGTTTATATTTGTAACTTCTCCCTAAATTAAAAACATCAATAGTAGAGATTTGCATGTTGACATTTTGCATCTATATAGATATTATACAACTTTAACCTTGAACGTAAATGTAAAATACCAAAGGCTGCGAATATAGTTAATATTATGTTAACAAGATACTTGTCACATCAAACCAAATCATAACACTATAGATTAAACAAAGGTAGTTGTGTAAGCAGATCAAGAGAGGGAACTGAGAATATTAGTGTATATTCTGTTGAAACTCATTTGATTTAATATAGAAATGATAATGGAAGTAAATGTTGCGTGCAAGCTACGAGGGCAATCATTCCAAAATATTGAAATACTATTGGTTGTAAAATATCAGAAGTGGCATGATAAACACCATCACGCTTGCTGAGATGTGATGTTTCCTCATTATCGAATTATAGTTTGTTATGCAGCCATGATTAGAATACTCTGTAGCCCTAAAGTTTCTTTCAATACGGTCAATGTTTTCAGCTATACTTCTTGATTTATTTGGAATATTTGGAACGAGTTTTGAACTTTCATGCACGGCAAAATATGTCAGTATGAAAGTTTCGAGCCATACCGACAACTTTTTTTTCAGCCCACAATTAGTTTGGTTTGTTTTCATTGAAGAACACGAAATGAGCTGAATGACATCATTTTCAGGGTGGCATCCACTCTAAAAGGATATTGATCCGCCAATTACGGCGAAGTATCAAATTTTAATGGAGAACAGAGTATTGATGTTTTACAAGTGACTTGAAAATTCGAAAGTTGCATCGGAAGTTAGAGTAGACAATTTAAAACAAAATCTAAGAAAATAGCGTGTAGAATAAAATATTATATCCATTTCTATACACAACGTTTAAGGCAATTATAATGTTAGGTTATTTGAGGACGCAACTAACTTGAATCTATTTTTTTTCATTTCAGGTCGTAAGAAAGGTTCTTTGCAGTTGGGGATTATGGTTGACACAACAGCAAATAATGCACCTGGATTATCATGTTTTAATGTTGGGCTAGTTTGGTGGTGTTGGTACTTCTATTGGGGAAGATCTCGCAAATTCTTTTGTGCCCTATCGCCCCTTATGTCCCTATGTCTAATCAGTACATTTTACAGATTTAGCTCCATCTTAGATATTCAAACCTCTGGATTTCTATGCTGCGGCATCTGATAATGAAAGGAAGATGGTTGAAGACTTTTCTTGGTTGCTTTTGATTCAGTCTTCACTTGCCCGATGTCATTGTTAATGCTCACTCCTGGTTTGGGGACAGCATGCCGCCCCCCGCCCCCTGCAATCCTTAGGATTCCTCTATTAATCCTCTCATAGAGTTTTTCAACCAGCTTTCGATTTGGATTCACCTCTCAAATATCCCGCTTAAATTCCTATTTTATGGGCCTTCAGGGTTCTTTCAAGTATTTCATTATGGGATAATGCAGCTCCCATTTTCTTTCACACCACCTACACTCCTATTCTTTTGAAATTAGACTTACGTAAAATTGGTTCAATGAAGGTTGATTTATAGGTAGGTGAAGAATGTTTATCAAGAACTCGTCACTATGAAGAAGATTAAAGTTGACAATAATTTGGATGCTTCTAAATTTTTTTTATGGTTTCTAGTGAGCCATATCTGATATTCATGATTTCTTGATAATGTTAAACATCTTTGGATTAGCTCTTGATGACGGTCAACATCCACAACACCAAACTAACTCAACTAACTCTAGTGACAAAAACTCATAATATAGAAACTCATTAAAGAGCTATGAATACAATGCTTCTAATACTACTATGATAGAAAATACTATAGACAAAGAAGAGGAATGAAAATAAAAAAGAGAACAAGAGGAATTGAATGAAAATTGTATTGAAAAAATCGAGTAAATGAGAGAGGGGAATGAATCAGTTATTGCAGAACACTTTCTTAAACTTTTACTAAATCGGTAAATACTAAACTAAATCGGTAAATACTAGAATTTATGTGGAAACCCATACTGGAAAAACCATCAACATAATAAACACTAGAATTTACTTGGAAACCCATACTAGAAAAAAATATGGAAAAGCTAATTCTCATGAAATGAACACCAGTTAAGGAGATTTAACAAGGGTTCACTACCAATTTTCTCACTGAAGACTGGCTCGCCGCCGGTCGAGCTAACCACCCTTATACAAAAGATGCATTACAAAATGTTTTATTGAGAGAATGTAAACTAATAGAATTTCATCTAACTATGCCTGAAGCAGTTCTAGTTAATAGCACACTGATCGCTGACAAGATAGATCTAATAAAAATATGCTGATATACACCAAACCTCAGCAATAGAGTATGTGACACCACCTCTTTGGACCACAACAGTCACTCAACTTCCTTCCGCTTACATACCACCTCTAGATATACCCAAATAGAATCGCACTATATCATATACAATTCTTTGTCTTGCTTGCATACACACATAGTCTCTCTCCCTCAGATATAAATATATCTTTGTTTATATATACCCCCAATAAGGTAGCTAAATGTGTCAACCTAGCAAAAATACAGGTTGGCTAAACAACAAAATGTATTACAATTATATTTAAAATGTTATTAATGAACTGTAAACTAAGACATACGTAAGAAATCTTTAAAACACATTACCGTAGGACCTAAATATAGCTCAGACTTAAGATACATATGCCTCATATCACATTTATCTAAAGATTATGGAACTTTGGGAACACCACAACCGAGTCCATGACTTGATCAATAAAATATCCAAACAAATTTCAGATGGATGAGACTAGATGAAAATTTATCTAGAACAAGATATAACCATTACTTTATAGACATCTGATAAACCACATGAATGTCCAAGTAGAAAGAACATTTGGATCCTAACACTATAAGTATAGAATTCAACATGTAATGACAGAATTTGCAACCATCAAAGTATATTGATGTACTAGAAGATATATTCTATTAGTATAAACAAGTATGTATCTAACACCATGCACCAAACCTACACATACACAAAATCCATTCTCCGAACATAACCAAAATTTTGATATCATATTGACAATATATCAATAGCTGCAATCATCCAACTAATACTTCCAGCAACCAACCAAAATTTCCAAGAAATCGGTATGGAGGTTTTGACATCAATTAGAACAATACCAGAAATATATCAATGTGTTTAACAATGTCACCTTTTGGCATTGTGGATAAACAAAAAAAAATAATGAAAACTCCAAACAATCCAAAAAAAATTACCCTAAGCAGATATTTCATTGATGTTTTTGTTTTCATATTTCTCTCCCCCTTTTTGTCACAATGGAAAAGGGTCAAAAATGAAATCTCAAAAAATTTAAACAAACACAACAATCTTCACATTAAAGACCTTCTTGTACCTTTCTTTAATGATCAAGAACTTTGTCTTTGACTTAGCAAAAGAAGCACCTATCCAAGTGCACAAACTATCATATCCCACTAGTATGTTAAAAGATGAGATATAGTCTAGAGACCGAACCCATCATTGACAACTCTCTATATCAAAAAGGGTACTAGACACATGTTCCAACCAAATCTTGGCCAAGTCCTTAACCAATAAGAATGTATTTAATAGATCTTCTCTTTGCCTCTATAATTTTACTATTCACCTTGAAACTGACCAACTCTTATCCTTTCTTTTTCCCCCTTCTCTATCCTTGAAATAATCATATATGTCTTTCCTAATTCATTCAAATATGACTTTAAAATTGTCAACCATAGCAAGCCATCAAGTTAAATACTTGTACATATCCAAAGTTTTCATTATACATTACTTAGTCTTACTAATTAACCTAGGTAACTTTTATTTTGCATCTATATACTCCTTAATAGACTCCTTGAACTTTCAGTAATCAGCTCCCCTCTGTAGTATTCTTCTCTCAATATCTTTGAACAGCTCAACTAGTAGCACACTAGACACACTAGATATCATGATGTTCTCACTAATCAACTGATTAGCCAAGAATTCCTCTATCTTTGATTTGCTTTGTGAAGAGAAAGTAGACCATAATTCACCAATTTTGTCAAACTCATAATCTTCTAGCATAGACTGAACCACATCAAGATCCATAGAGTTACATTCTAACAGAGAAACCAAGTTTTTCTTAAACTCATTTTCTTCCTTATTATTTTACATTTCCTTCTTTTCCTTAGCCTCTTCTTCTTTGTCTTTCAAGATAGTAACATTTTCCTTTTCTTTTGCACTAGTTCATCTCCTTTTAGGTTCTAGAGGGGAACCATCAATAGAAACAAATATACTTTTTTAACAAGAGGAGGAACCTTCCTCAAGATGACTCACTGGTACAACACCAAAATTAATCAAACTAGAAGAAATATTAATTTGTAATGAAGTGAAATATTCTTTATAAGACTCTGCATAGTTCTTCACAAATCCTAAGTATTTGTAAATGTGTTTACTAAAAGGGATTTTGTTCCTCCACTAAATGATTTTATTACCTGATAAATATCTGAAGAAATAGAATACTAAGAAAATAACCAAAGACCAAAACCAAAATCCATAACCATCATCTATAGTCACCTTCACATTTTCAATAAAAATATCCAACAACAATTTGTATATATTAAATTGAACACCTTCTCTAACCATCTTATGAGCAATGTAAATCGGCACAGCCAAACTGGCACCATCATGATTTTTAAATTGGATTTTAAAGGAAATTTCATGGGAAACATACCTCACCACCAGTTCGGAAAGGCTATTTATGAGGAATACACACTAATCATTGTCAATACTAGTCAGATTCTTTACCTCTGTAATTGATAGTCTTCTTTGTTTGTAAGTCACCAATACTACACAATATTGTGATTTCTTCAATTATCTCTTTTTTCACCCCATAGGGATTTTCCAACATAAGGTTTCTATTTTGAAACCAACTCAAAAAAAAATGATAAATTCATTATCATCAAACAAGGAAAATTCACCCCATATATCCAATCTAGGATTTTGAATCCTCTACAACACATCCTATGATAATCCCACCTGCAACTATCTGATCCTAACATAATCACATTTCTCTATAGTATCCTTCTTTAACATCCATATTCACATGAATGTATGGATACCATGAACAACAAATTGATATTTCATTGTCACACTTCGATAAATCTTCTTCTATGCTTAGGTAAAACCTCTAATTTTTATTCTTGTAATAGTGCCAAATGATAAATCAAAATTTCACATTTATAACCATGAAATATCATAACCACACTTCCTACTAAAAATGGAATATCATCGATGCAAGCCAATTGTATTGTACACATCAATCAACTGACATATCTACAATTAATATTTTTTGAACCATCAAATCAGAGATAAGCTAGTTGCAACTGATATCAACTTAATGTAGGTCAAGTAACTCATATAGAATTTTAATATTCCCTTTTAACCAAAGCATTTGGCTCAGCTACTAGAAGATATAGTACTGGGATCTGGTACCATGGAGTTCTCTTCACCAACATCTTTCTTCTTCCATGTCATGTTAGTCTTTTGAAATTCACTTAAAACCATAACATTATTACCATTTTTTATATTCACCGGATCCCCACCACATCTATATGTACATTATCATAATGACCAATTTGACAACATTAGAAATAGTTGACATTCCTTTGACCTGATCTCACTTACTAAACCCTCGATCTTCATCCATTAGCCTTGTCATCTTAATTGTCACAAACATAGAAATTCCCATGAAAGATACAGTTCATTCAACTCTTCTTAATCAGATTAAAATCTTGCCTTTTGCATTAATTAACTTTATGACCAACCTTATAAAAATGAAAGCATCAAGAACCTTATGTTCTTTCCTCATCTTATGACCGTAATTTTGACATACCTTGACTATATAGCTTATAACTTGTTGTGTATTTGTCCAATTTCATTTTTATTTTTTTTAATGAAAAGATAACTTCAATACATAGGGCATAGATATTTTTAAGAATTTTTTTTCTCTCATTTACTATTTTTACATAAGCATCAAACATAGAGGTAGAAATATAATGAAATATCTATGTTTAGTAAAACTAAAAATACAAAGTCATAATAAACTTAATATATATTAACATTATAATCATTGGAAAGATTTTTCTCAGTAGTACCTTACTACATAGATAGGTTTGTCAACTGGATTAATTTGATCTACTAAAAGATAAAATCAAAGTGATTTTTTGTCAACATTTTAATAGGTGTGAAGGAGACTCCATTGTAGATATGAATGTGGAGTATAGATGTTATATCAATATTTTTTTATCTAAGAGGCTTTGAGATAACCATTTGTAATTAATTCCTTCAAATGGAACCTATCAAGGCTTATATCATCATATTTTATTAAAAATGTGTTATTTAAACAAAAATCAACATTTCTAAAAAAGTGTAACCCACTATTATGGGGTCACTTGAGAATAACTTTGTTTTCTCTTCTCATGATGAAGATGAGGCCTTAAGAGTCCCTCATATGCAAGTTCAAAAATATTCCAATGATTTCAAAAAATTTGAGAAATGGTTTAGAGAAAATAAGTCTAATCCCGAGGTTATTTCCATTGTAGAAGGTTTGGGGAAGATAATTCATAATGATGAACATGATGTTAATATCTTACATAGTATCTCTCTTCTCACTGATAAAAATATCAAGCCTATTGGATATTGTTCTCAATATCAAGGTTTCATTTCACCTACCACAAGTGTTGAGATCTTCATGCCTATTTCTACCTCCATTCCTAGTATGTCCACTTATGATCCACATGTCATAACAACTTCCATTCAAAATCTTAACCCTACACATGCTAGCATTCCTAATCCTATTGTTTGTACAGTATTCTTTAAAGCTTTAAATGTATTTTGTTACCTTAATTAGTGCCCACTTATAGTATTGTTCCAATTTTATATTCCATCAATGTTTTCATTTCTCATAAGGGTCCATACATTTTACACATATCTCCTACCACTCTTTCTGTAGATTCTACTATTAGTAACTTGGATCAAATTGCGTATTCCTTGTAACAAAAAATTGTTTCGATGACCCAATCCAAGTTCAACATTCCCACTTGTGACATTTATAGACCTCTATCGTTGGATATCATCGATGTTGTTATTCTACAATATATGGATATTACTCATCTTAAGACTTATAATGGTAAAGTTGACACTTTAACCCATGTAAAAATGTTTCAAACATTGTACATTGTGGTTTCTCTCAGGATCATAGGTTCATGGATAAGTTTTTTACTAGAACATTTTTAGATAAATCCTTGCAATGGTATTGTTCTTTTCCTCCTTATTATATTGACTTTTTCAAAATATTTCTAATGCTTTCATTCAACAATTTCCAAACAATACTGGTCCTCATATTTCTTTCATGAATTTAATACATTGTAAGTGCAAGGTGTTAAAGAAAAAATGTCTAATTTAATTGGCAGATTTAATAATTTGCATGCTTGGATTTCTTATCCTATGCATGATATTGATGTGTAATGTATTTCATTTCTAATTTTAAAAAAAAAAATTATAGATAAGATTTTTATTTCTGAATTTTCTTCTTTCACTCAATTATGTCTACTGCTTCATAATTATCACCTTCAAGTGAGACATTTTGAGAGAACCAATCCAATGGCTCTAGTTGATCAGATCGATATCACATATGACTACTTTAAGAAGTTTTAGAAATTGAAGAACTTCATTAAGATCAATAATTGATCAAACAATATTGATTAAGTGACAATAACATCCAAAGGTGTGGCTCCTTTCTCATCTGTTTTTAGACTTTCTCGCAATTTTACTCATATTTTTGAATCTCTACATAATGTAATGTTTAATTTATTAATGATAAAGTGTTAACTCTTCCTCCTATTAAACTGATTAACACATCCAAAGCTCTTCCTAAGTCCTTTCATGATAATTCTTTTTGTTAATTTACCATTGTCAACTTAGTCATGATACTAAAAAGTGTGACCTATATTTTAAATTTGTAATTGAAGACCTCATTGATTCTAATTCTATATTTGTTGAGGGTATTCATGATCAAGAAAACAAATTTGTAACACTTCCCAATTAAAAATTTCAAATCTATACCAACATTTTGACATCTCATTCCACCAATACAATTGATTCTACCCATTATTTTATTTATTCTTTACTCACATAAACTTGACTATGATGAAAAGTGTGCTAAAGATGATAATTTTTTGAACCTCATTATTCATCCCCACGTGAACTTAAACCCAAATATGAACCTAATCCTTGCATTACCATTAACCCTAGTAAGATAATTAAATCACTTGATGGTCCTCTTTACATTGTTGCAAAGGTTAATGATCTTTATTCTCATGGTTTCCTTGGTGACCCTACTTGCATGGTGAATGTGATAATTAAACAATAGATTTATACTAGATGATTGAAGAATTATTTTTATGATGAATTTGATCTTATGACCCAAACATGCAATAGTTTCCTTCATCCTACCTGTAGTTCTATTATATTTCTCATAGAAATTGGTGGTAAAACTTAAAATGTCACCTTTGATTTGATCCCAAATTCCAATTAGTTTCAAGTTAAACTCAGTCTACCTTGGCTTAACTCCATGACGTTCATAGCCTCTCCTATCTATAAGTGTTTCAAATTTCCTCACAACAGATAAATTGAGACTATTAATCATAGTCTCTATCTACCTTTAGTACCTTGAGACTTTATTGACCTTTCTTTCTTTTGGCCTCCTATGCCTCAACCAATTCAACCCCACATAGATAATCTCTTTCGTATCTAAAATACAAGATCCAAAATATTTGTCACCTTCACGATCTTTAGGGTGTTCCATCTCCTTGTTTTGAACCAATACTTCTCCCTACACCTCCTTCACATCCTATATATGCTTCTATTCCACCTCCTATATCTTGTAAATGTTCTCTTAGTTATATCTCCCAACCTATCAAGGTACCTTTTATTCTTCCTCCTAAATAACAAAGGGATCTGATGTTTATTGATTATCAACCAAATGAAATTTCTAACAAAACCAATTGTAACCATCGTCCTCATGATTTTTTATGTAAATATCATGCTAGAGCCTATTAGCATTCTTCCCAAAGACTCTCTTTACCTAAAACACCTACTGATGCTTTGATTCCCTTTGACTAGCCTATACTTTAACCAAAGGAGGAAGTTAATTTGAAAAAGATGAAATTGACAAAACATGAAAATTATACTCATATCTCAAATTCTATTATAATTAATTTATATTAAGAAAATATTCTTGATGATGATGATTTTGATGTTCCTAATGCAAAGAATGATGATATTCATGCTAGTGACCTATCTTTACAACATGGTCCTTGTTTGGAACTAGCTATTATTCCATCTTCCATGCTTGATGTTTCTACTCTTGTGTATTTTCCACCTTCCCTAAACACTACAAATCGAGATATTGTTAGAAATAGGGAATATTAAGAGCGGGGGGTGAATCAATATTCTGCAAACTTTTTCTTTCACCCAATTATGGATATAAAAAATTATCTTAATAAATGCATAACATAGTAAACTGAATAACATGTATAGCAATAAAGAAAATGAACTCATAACACATTATTTATTCTTGAGGAAACCCTGGCCAAGGGAAAACCCCGGTGGGGATGGTACCCACAAATATCCACTAATCAAAAGTAACATGTTAAGGATGTTGACCCTATTAGGAGCCTATTACAAGAATATAGTGTCTCAGTCCTGATTAAGGGACTATAGGCTTTGTTAGAAGCCTCAACCCTCCTAAGAGTTGGTAGTACTGATTACAAATGATTACAAGATGAGCCCATTGCCCAAACAAGTAATGTACAATAATTACTGATTACAAAATAGAGTAAGGTACATATCCTTATACTTCTTTCTTTCCTTTCACAACTTCGCATCAATATCTTTCGCTATATCATCTATCTCATTACAATCACATCTCTCTTTCACATTTCATATGCCTTACATTTATACAAGTTATTAGGAATAATAACTTTAACAATCAGCTTCACATAACATGAATATTTACAAAAAATACATATTTACCCAAGGTTTAACATCTAGGATGTTGTCCCTTTATATTATTAAGAGATTATTTTGATAAATAAAATAATCCTTTAACACTTTACCAATTTTGTCTTCATATTTTGTTTTGTCGGCTTAACATTGTCTTTGGTAAAACTGTGATAACTTCTTCCGTACATGCCATACAGACTCGCACTCTTAGGTGAGTCTTCACTAGTCATCATAGTATCTATGTTCAATTGTGCAAGCACTAAAATTACTCCAATCGACATCGCCAATCAAAACTGTCTCCTAGGTACATTGGAAAAATACTGCACATACTTAGACAATTTTTCTTTGCACTCTGTCATTCTTGGTCTCTGTCATATGCGATCTTCATGTAGATCATATGTTGCCATAATGACAACATCTAGATATCTAACTCACCCAAATTGCCAACAATTTCCCCCTTTATCATTGGTGGCAACATATGAGAAAATTGGTTTAGTCTCAAAACTTCAAAAACTCAAAATTGTGGCCATAACAAAAAAATATATATCTGTTGTCCTTATAACTCCATAAATCTTATCTATATTCTATACTCCTCCTAGTAATATACTTCCTTATCATACATACATCAATTTTATGCTATATCTCTCCCTCTTTGACAACAGGACAAAAAAGGATGCCAAAAATTGTGTTCAAACAAAAAAAAGTCATATACCTTGATTCAGTATTGCAGAGCTAGTAGGCTTGCAACACAATCTGCAAAATTCACTTTGATGCTCTCTATCTCCTTCTCCCATGCCTTCTTAATGGAATCTACAACACTGAGTAGTGCACATAATCCATAAGATGCAATCTCACATGCTTGAAGGTTTGCAAAACTAAACTTCTCAAAAGATTTCTTTGATGCAATACATTCTTCCAATTGTCCTTAAAAAATGCTTATCTTTATTGAAATGTGCTCTCTTAGAACAGAGAATCTTTTCAATTTCCTATCCGTTTCATCATTTAGAATCCTTATTTCATCATTTACTTTGTTGATTCTTTTCTCAATGTCCAATATCTTCACATTAGGGCTGACTAAAAGATTTGTCTCTAACTAAATTTCTACTTCTTTAGCCTTAATCTTCTCATCTTCTTCAGATACATGGTTTTCAGATTTTGTACACTGTGTTAGGAATAGTCCCAAGAGAAAACTGAGAGAGAGGGGTGGGGGGGTCGGTGGCTGAATCAGTTATCTACAAGATTCAATTCTTTATCCACTTAAGTATACTTAAACATAAAGCATAAACATAGTGAAAGAACACTTGAACACAACACCAATATTTTGGTTATGAGGAAAACCAAATAGGTAAAAACCCCAGTGGGATTTGATACCCACTAATATTTTGTACTAGTGTATAATGATCCTTGTTAGAAGATCCTTTACCCTATTAAGAGTAGCTTTACAATATATTAAGTACAGTAGACCTGGTCAAGGTTTGGACCTTGTTAGGAGTCTTTACAATTGTTCATGTTAGGGGAGAGGATGCACTGTCGGAGAGCTCACTGCTCAAATGGGTGAAGGCTACAACCTTTTGTATAACAGATACACACTATATCTGGATCTTGGTGAACTACACTTTGACCTCTTGTCTAGATCAGTTCCAATGAATAGCACAAGTACTTTTCTTGGTCACATAGACCTTCTTTTGATGGATCAACACTTCACACACTCTGCTCTGCTCTACTTAATCAACCATGAACCACACTACAACAATCACAAATGACTACCTATAAATATCTTTTCTGCAAATGATATAATCAATTTGGCCTATTAGAACCACCTTGAAATCATATTAGAGAAACCATAATAAACTCCAATAAACATTATGTCAGCTCTACTATGCACACAACTCATTTTGGGACCTATCTAATAGAATAATTGTAGATGCACGCTACACACTGTCCGCTCTACCAGAACAACTGGAACTTTCTCTATAAGTTGAATTAACTTATTCTCTCTTAACCAAAAATCAATAACACTTCTCCAAGCTTAACTCCAAGGGAACATACCCTCAAGATAGGCACAACTCAAGAACCAATAAAATCTCTGTCAGCTCTTCTGAACAAACACAAGAAATTGCTACTGGCAAATAGAAACTGCGTAACTTCACTTGCATTCATCATCAGACTATGCATCCATAACTAAAACATCACTAGCATGTCTTCAACATATATCCAATTGTACAGACATACATACACAGAACACTATCTGTTACTCTATCAGGAACACTGCTAACACTAGCTACTATGTAACTATCTATACTAATAGTTAACCTCTGCGCCCATGATTGTTGAACTGCAACTAATTTGGAATCTTATTGAAGAATCTATGATTAAAAGATCACTAAGGAGTTCCTGATTAGATATGTAATATGATTAAATCAGTGTTATGTTGTCATTGATGTCAACTAGTTTGACAACACTTATCTTGTCAGTTACTATACTGAGACATCTGAAGAAAGGTGAAAAAGATGAAGAAAAGAGAAATATACATGAGGAAAGATGCACATGAGAGATTAGGATAAGGAACACATTGAGTAACTTGTTGATGAGTCTATGACTTGATGATATTGACTTTATTATGTTGCATTCATCTATGATGAAGTATAGAGATGAAAGACACAAAGCAGTGTTATATGTAAATGGATCATTTCTAGTATACACCGATGGAGTGTAGTGTATACCGATCACAGTATTAACTAAGAAGCGTTCACTAACACATTTCTTTGTTAACCGAGTGGAATAGAATGAATTAAATTATTAGTTTAGCTGATAAGATTGATGAGCTGGCAAGAGTATAAAATTGAGGTAACTGTTACCCAAATTTTCCTATGCATACAAATTTGGCAAAGAACCATCCCCAGGCCTCTATTTTTATCTTGTCAAACACCCCAAAAAATTTCATGAGTCTACCTCTTTTCCCATGGTCTCCGTAAAATCTTTAAGGTCTCTGGCTAGAAGAAAAACCCTTAGAAAAATTCATAAACTAGCTGTTACCCTGCAAAACCCTTTGGCCATGTTATATTTTTATGTTACTTTATCCTAGTCACTTAAGTCATCCCAATTTTCTTGTGCATTTTAAAATCCTTCAGTCACCAAGTCTCTAATTCCCGGCGGTTAACCCCTTAACATTTAGCGATCCCGCGAGTGGTTAGCATTTCGGTTGGCGGTCTCAGGTCAGCGGCCAGGTCAAGATTCTAGATCTAATAGCTATCACATGATCTCATGGCCCTAAAAGATTCCATGAGATCTTGTGATGATCATTGATCTTCCTGCCTGTAGAGTTCATCTTGTCAGTGGGACCGGTGCCACCTCATCTTATTTGGCAGTTCCTAATTCATCGACGGTGCCTGATTCGGCAGCTTGTCAGAGGGGTTGTCTTCTTTGGTGGGTTAAGTTTTGACTTAATCATGTGGTCATCATTATACTAGGGGCTTAAGATGTGAACTAGTTAATCTGGAGGTATAGCGACAGTCATTGATCCTCCTTCGTCGTTAGAGCTTCTGACAGTGGGTCCTGTGTCAGGGATAGTTGCAACATGGATCCGTTTGGTAGCTTGTGATTGGCTAAGGTTGAATATAGGTGGAAGGATGTCAGTGGGTCTGAGTATCTACAGATGTGTTAGAAAGACTAGGATCTATGGTGGTCGTGTGATCTAATAGGATCTTTTGA
The DNA here is from genome assembly GCA_027943335.1 of Chamaecyparis obtusa. Lineage (NCBI taxonomy): Eukaryota > Viridiplantae > Streptophyta > Pinopsida > Cupressales > Cupressaceae > Chamaecyparis > Chamaecyparis obtusa. The sequence continues at coordinate 14,277 of BSBK01011792.1, forward strand.
CCCTATGAGATCATAGCCTCACCGTTAGATCAGAATCTCAGGCAGTAGGTCTGATGTCGGAAAGAATGTGACATGTATCCAAGGGGGTGGCATTTGATTGGTTGGTGATAGTGCAACATGGCCGATGTTAGTGGGCTTGTGTGGTCTGGGCTTTCTAATGAAGTTAAAACGGAATCAGATCTCACGGTATTCATTATACTGAAGATCCAAAAAGCTTGATCATTACGATGGTGGTATAATGATAGCCGTCTGATGGTGTTCTTAGGGATGTGGGTCCAAGATCTGTCAAGGATGCTGACTTTCTCACTGGTGATTAGCTGTTGACTTTCATGGTGGTGGTTGACCTTTTAAAGGGGTTTAAAAGTGTTTTTCTTGGAGTATCTAAGCCGTTCGATCTTTCGGGAGATAAAATGATCGATGACTACATTTTAAAACTGACCTGCTAGCCATTATTTTTCAAATTTAAATATTTCTTCTGACTAGCTTTGCTAGGGTTTGCATTTTGTGGCCATGCACGGCAAATGGGTAGCCAGAATTCAATTCCTTAGGACAAGGATGGTTGAGGGGATGATAATAGACAATCTGATTGTCATCGCCACAAATTTTATAGAGTACCACGTCATGTTGAAAGCTTTAATGAGCTTGGTGCCACCTTTTTCAGGGTTAATCATTTTAAACCCAAACATCTATAGGATAAGATTGTGAGAATTCATGGCAATGCCGAGTTGCAAGGGGGTAGATGGTGTTGGTTGTGGATTATTCCCTTTGATCTTCAACTTGGAGATTTACATTTTGATGGATAATGCAAAAGAAACCTTGACTCTATCACCACTCCAAAGTCCACAAGGAAGAGGGCCAACTGACAAGGATCAAAGGATCCTTCTACTCTTTGAGCTTCAATGCTTAGGCACATGTACCTTGACTCATTCCGCTAAAGGAGTCTAAAACAATATTCCACTACATTCAATACAAGAATGTTAAAGATTTATCAAATGATGTTTGTGTTTGTGTGGTTGTCAACCATGAAACTTCATGACAAAAGACCAGTGCCTTATCCCAGGGCTCAAAGTCACCTAACTGTATACTTCAACTGAATACTTCAAATCAAACATAATGGAAACTAGAGTAAGTGCTTTGCCTATTACCCCTTTCCCTCAAGCACAAGGACATCAAATTCTATACCTGGCTATAAACTCACTAAATTCACCTAAAAGGGTTTAATCCTAACTTTGTTAGAAACTCAAAGATGAATTCAAAATACTCTTTGTTTACCATACATTAACACACTTTGTGACATTAACATATATGAGCTCAAAGACAAGCAAGAAGACATACACAAGATGCAAGATTGGGATTCAATGGTGTTTTCATTAACAAATCTAGAATTAGCATATAATTAGAATAACACCAAGACCAGAGAAAATCATAAAACCAAACCTCTATCATTATAATACAGTCAAAAAACTAGGGACCAAAAAAAACAACAATGTTTTGGAACCCCCTCAAAAATTAAAAATTTACAACTTATACCACTAGCTGCCTTGGAATTCTCAGAGAGAATGCAACAAGCTATGGACAGCTAGGGCCAAGGTCTCAACCACTTGACATGCCAAAATTTACATCATAATTTATTACAAAGGTGGGAAACCAAGCAGTCCAGAGAAACAAAAATCTCAAACAGATCTGCAATCATGAAAATTTGTGAGCCAGGATAGAGAACTAGGAGCTACCATGAAAATCAGTCAAATCAGCCACCTACAAACACCTCTCGAGCCAAGAGTGTAATCATTCCTCATGGTAAAAATCCCTTTGCAAACAACCGCTAGGCACCCTGGACCACACTACAAATCACCTCTCACGAAACAGGGTCACTTCTACATTCAATTCCATAAAAATATGGTACCCTCTGTCGCTGAAAATTCACAAAAAATCAAACTTGAAAATGCAATGGTTATAAGCACTTCATGGGTATTAATTTTCTTAACCATTCACCCTAGTCGTGTAACCGCGGAGTCTCATCTCTCACCGCCACAAGAATCTGAGCTCCATTACATGCTTGGTCACATGATCGCAAGCCATGGAAATGGACCTTGCGATGATGCAACTGCGCTCTTTTAACCACAGTCGACAATCAGTCCCAAATCCTCTGAAAAGCCTCTAGCCATATCACCCTAGCAACTGTGACAAATAGACAGTTAGTCGCATGATCGCATAACCCAAAAATGGGTTATGAGAACATGCGACAACCCGCAAACTGTAACAGCCAAATCCTCTACTGCCACCACCGAAACACCGGCCTGACCCTATTTGGCGAATTGGTAGCTGAAGACCTTTCACCAGATCGGACAAAACCTTATGCCAACGCCAAAAGATCTAGCGATCACATGGCCATTGTTTGCTAAATTGCCAGACAAACTAGCGAATCACCAAAACTCCTTGTGAATGTGCGAGAAGACCATACTTTATTGGCACTGCTAAACACCACATGTCATGCCACAACATGCTAGAACCGCCAAGATACCCAAGCCTGGGCCCACGTCCAAACTCACCTTCCCGCCAGCACGGTCCAACCAGAAACTACCATGATAGCACCCTCCACCAAGCCCACCAAACAGCTACAGACGGGTCCACAGGGACATGTGGTGCCCTGTCCCATGATCACATAGCCCAAAAATAGGTTATGCAAGCATGTGATAGCCCGCTAACATTAACCACCACCGGTAACAACACCGCAACCGCTATAAAAATCATCACCGAAACCATGAACAAGGACACATGTTGGCCAGTCACATGATCACATAGCCAAAGAATGGGCTATGCAATCATGCGATAGCTAGCCAAATGCTGCCACACATCACCAAACTACAACTAGCACTGAGCTGCAACCACCTACTATCCACATTGGATGGTGGGCACATGATCGCATGGGTAAGGAATATTCCATGCGATCATACACCGACCATAGATCTTTGATCTCTGATACTGGGCCCCGCTGACAAGTCACCACCACATGGACCAATCGGGTATGAGCCTCACCCTTTAGGGGATCAGACAGTTGTCATAAAAGCACATAGCCTTGACACATCCCTCACACTTTAACAACAACCATTCGATCTTCTAACACGTCAGGACCCTCTACTCAATCTGAAAACCAGGTCCCACCGCACATCAGACTTGCGCACCTAAACAAGTAAACCACCAAGCAGCCTTACCAAACTAGGACCCACATGGACAGGTGGCAAGCAGTCACATGATGGTATGTCAGAAAAGTCTGACATGCGACCATGCGACAGCCAATAGGGTAGAAGCCTTTGAAAATCTGGGCCCACCAAATGGAAGCAACGTTGGAATAGATAAGATCAACGGTAGGCACATGATCCCATGGGTAAAGAATATTACATGTGATCACACACCGACTGTTGATCTCCTCCCTCTAGCCCCACATGGTTGCACTTGTGCGGTTAAGACAAAGAACAAGGAGAGCCGGTAGAAAAGAAGATAGGCAAGGTTGAAAACACATAGTGTTTTCTGCAAAAGATCGAAAACACACAAAGCTTTCAACATGACACAAAGGAAAACAAAGAAGCTGAAAACAACACGGGCTTTTACGCAGGCCAAAAAGGTTGAAAACAACATGGATTTTTGAAAACACAATATATTTTCGACACTGTGGTAGAAATTTAAAATGCTTCCCATGGACCCTAGGATTCAAAAATCTTTCTGGGTTTTGTGGATTTAGAGATGCAGTTTGAACCAGAGCCAGGTGACAACATAAACTACCAGGGGCAGGACACACATACCATGAAACACTAAGGATTTTCATTGCAAGTCAAGACTGAGATTGTAGACACGGTAGGACAACAAAACAAAAACATTGGAGGGAATAGGCCAATTACAAAGGATTTTGCAATGACAGAAAATTGACCTAATAGTGGCTCTGTCTAGGGATGTATGCCTCCTACAGGCATAGAAAGGACTTAGAATCACTGGTTAAAGTAGACCATCCCACAGGACAAAAGTGCAGAGACCAAGGAACAAGCAGGGCAAGACCCAGCAACATGACCAGAAACTGACAAACCAGGGCAAAACAGGGCAGGGGAAAGCAACCTATATACAAGAATTTACAAGATGTACAACCCTAACTACTGTTCATGGAAAATAGAGTACCTCAAACGAAGTACTGCTTCAAGAATTGTCCATGAACTAGCAACTCTTGAATATCACCATTAGAATCCTTGATGATGTAAGAATCTTGGCCCCACTTCTCATGAATCAGATATGGCCCTAACTAGATGGGATGAAATTTACCATGTTTCCCCTTATCCTCCAATCTGGCATTCCAAACTAACACCAAATCACCAGGCTCAAACTTTCTATCAACAGTCTTTTTATCATATAGATTCTTAACCTACAACTGATTCTCTTCTAGTTTCATCCAACCTAATGAGGTCCTCAATTCTCAACTGCATCTCATCATCAATGTCATCATCATACAACTGCACAAACTTGTACATCTCCAACAAATTATTCTGAGGCATTCTAGCATGAATTCCATACACCAGGTCAAATGGTGCACAACCAATTTCCTTCTTCATAGTTACCCTATTAGCCCATAGAGCTAATGGCAGCTTTGAATTTCATGCCCTCTTTTTCTTCTCTAGAATTCTCTTCAAGATTTTATTCAAACCCTTATTAGTAGATTCTGCCTGACCATTCCCTTGTGGATGATAAGGTGAGGAATTAGAAATCTGAATTCTCAAACCTTTGCAAAAGTCCTTATATTCAGTAGACTTGAAGCACATAGCATTGTCACTCACTATCCTCTCAGGGCACCCAAACCTTGTAACAATATTATTCATCAAAAAGTCAATTACCACCCTACTAGTTGCATTCCTTGTAGGTATAGCTTCTACCCACTTTGTAAAGTAGTTAGTGGCAACTAAGATGCATGAATGTCCTCCACTTGTCTTGTTTGGTATCTCCCCTATGAAATCAATTCCCCACTGCTGGAAAGGAGCCTGAACTTCTACTAGTTTTAATGGTACATTACCTAAAAATTTAAACTTACCAGAGAACCTTTGACAAGCATCACATCTCCTTACCAACTGTTCTGCATCCTTGAAGATTGTGGGCCACCAAAATCCTACTCTCAAGATCTTATGAGTAGTTTTTTTACCCATATAATGTCCACCACAAACTCCCTCATGCATCTCCTTCAACAACACATTAGCCTAATTCTCATCTACACATTTCAATAGTATGCAATCTAGATTTTTTCTATACAACTTACATTTCACAATTACATACTTAATGGCTTGTAACTTCAATGTCCTCTTTTGATTATCATTCATATTATCTGGACATCTCATGTTTCTCAGATAGTAAATAATATCCTGATACCAAATACAATCATCCATATCACATGTATAGTCAATTTCAGAATGATTTACCTGGTTTGCATCAAGATTGGATTGGGCCATCAGCTTTGCCAATCCTTGTCCTCTAACCAATTTAGTGATCTAAACCTCAACATTGAATTCCTAGACCCTGTTGATCCATCTGCATCTTCTTCCAGACACCTCTTACTATGAGAAAATATCCTTCACAGTTGCACTTGGCACAAAAGCAATCACAACTACTCCCATCAAGTAACATCTAAAAGCCTTGATTGCCTTCACAAGTGCATAAGCTTGCTTCTCATTTATGTCATACTTTAATTCTGCAGCCTGCAAAGATTTTCTGAAAAATGCAATAGGCTGTTCAAAACCATCCTTATTCTTTTGTAACAAAACTGCAGCAATAGTGTGAAAGGATGCAAAATAAAAGATATGCATTGGGACACTATAATTAGGTGCCTTTAGCACTGGTGCATCTTTGATAGCCTGCTTGATATTCTTGAAAGCTTCATTAGGCTCACCCTCCCAATTGATTACATATCCCTTCTTCAACATCTTGGAAATAGGTCTAGTAACCTCTGCAAAGTTTTTCACAAACCTCCTTAGAAAATTGACCTGACCAAAGAAGGATTGAATCCCTTTAACATTCTTTGGCCTCTGAATTTTATCAATTGTTTCTACCTTCTCTGGGTCAATTCTCACTCCTTGCTTCTTAACTAAGTGGCCAAGCAACTTACCCTCTATGACACCAAAAGCACATTTCCTTGGGTTTAATGAAATACCAAATTCCAAGGCCCACATAAATATTTTCTCTAAATGAGCACAATGGTATTCTTCCTTTTTGGAATAGGTAGTCAAATCATCCTGATACACAATAAGGAAATCATTAATGAAATCTAAAAAGGCAACATCCATTGCCCTCTAAAAAGTAGCACCAGCATTTGTGAGACCAAAAGGCATTCTCGCATAAACATATGTTCCCCAAGGTGTTGTAAAGGCTGTCTTGAATTGTTCTGATTCCTTAACAATGACTTGATTGTAGCCAGAGAAACCATCCATCATTGACATCAATTATGATCTGGTTACTCTCTGTAACATAGCCTCCATATTGGGAAAACAATAGTTATCTTTCAATGAGCTGATGTTCAAATTTCTGAAGTCCACACAAAGCCTGATGTCACCATTCTTTTTTCTTACAAGGCCAAGATTTGACACCCAAGAAGAATGCCTTATAGGCTTGATAATGCCAACATCTCTCAACTTCATTAACTCTTCTTGCATCTTGGGTGCCAAAGTTGGATTAATAGGCCTTTGCTTTTGCCAGGAAGGTTTAGCATCTTCTCTTAATGGAATAACATGCTGAAATAAATCCTCTCTATAAACCTTTAGGTCATCATATGACTATGCAAAAACATGCCTAAATTTCCTCAATAATTCAACCAGAGGTCCCCTCACCTTTTGAGACATAGCTCTACCAATGTACACTTTCTTAGGTGCCTCATGTGATCCAAGATTTATCTCCTCAAGATCAGCATGATCATCTCCTTTGATATTCTTTTGAACTCTATCATGGTTGTCAAAGACAGTCTCCAAAACAACAAGCCCTTTGGGCACCTTGTTAGTTCTAAGCTGAATGACCTCATTGCCTAAGACAACCTCCCTTCCTTCTATTGACTCAACCAAGGCTGAACAATCAAGTTTCTAACCATGATACTGATCCTTGCATTCCATAAACTTCAAACTATCATTATCATCATCAAAAACTAGCCAATTCTAAATATTGTCTGGTATACTAGGCCTAGCCTAAATTTCAACTTTAGAGATACTAGAGAATGTAATATCATTAGGATTGATTGCAATATTGGCCAACAAGGCAGCCATCTTGTTGTTACTCCTGTCCCTCCACTCAATATTGAAGGCATCAAACTGCTCAATCAAATCCCACACTGCATTCCTATATTGTTTCAACCTTCTATTCTTGGAAGCATACACTAACCTGACTTGGGACACCACCAACTCAGAATCACCAACAACACTTATGCATTTTATACCATGCTTTTGTGCCAACCTCAGTCCTAACAACAAAGCCTCATATTCTACTATATTGTTGGTACAAAAGAAATTCAATGTGAAAGAGAACTTGTAGATGCTTCCATCAGGAGAAATAAGCAAAATACCTACTCCTGCACCATCTTTGCAGTTTGCACCATCAAAGTACATGACCCACAAATCACCCTCCACAGAGTCAGCACCTACCTCAGTAGAAATAGGTGACAAAACAAGCTCATTTTCAAATACAGGGATCTCTGCCCTAAAAGCATTCACATCAGTATCCACAAAACATGTAGTTTCATTATCTATGTTTCTCTCAATCATGTGGCATACTCTTGGCTCTCGTTCAATCTTGACAAACTGCTCATCAATCTTGAAAGTTGCATAGGAAAAATCACACTGTAAACTTCCACCCATGGCAGCACTCCACCTTCTAGATAGCAACATACCATAATGAGGAGGGATATCCACCACTAAAACACTCATTGTTAGCTCTTTCTTTGGATATGTTTCTAGCCTATATGTCATTGCATTGATAGTCCCTATGATTGGTACGTCCCTCTGATCCATTGCACAACATCTGCCCTGCACTGTATCAACTTTAAGGCCCAACCTCTCCATGATTTTGAAGGGCATGATAGTATTAGAGGCACCACTATCAATCATACAATTTCTTAACTTCATCCCATTCACAAGAACACTTAAGAAGAATGGGTCAATATTTTCAAGGCTGGCATTGACACAACTGTCCAAATATATTGGAGGAATTTGAGAAACAATTCCCTGAGCAGCAACATCCTTCAAAGCTTTATCCTGAGATCCATCACATGAAGTATCATTTTTTTGAGTATTACCAACACATACAATAGCTTTATCTTTATGTTCAGGGATCCTCAATAATTCTGACAATGGAAAATTAACTGTGATTTGTGACAATACAGATAACATGTCAATAGGGGTAGAGGCAAGAACCTCAATCTGCACTACCTTAAAATCCTTTTGCTTGTCTGACATATTAAGTGTATTGACCACCTTCATTTTTTCAATCTTAGCCATTGTGTTAACTAGCTTCAGAATCTCACTAGAGATCTTTTCAATTCCAACTCCCTTAGGCTTACAATGTTTACCTTTTACATTCTTGAATTTTACCATGTGATCACCCTTTGATTTGTTCTCATTATGTTCTCCAGATTTGGTATTCTTTATAAACATTCCTGCAGCTTTCTCATTTATGTTCCTTGCCACCATGCCTCTAGTTTGCACCTGGGCAATCATTTCTACAGTAATCCTCTCCATCTCTTCTCTAGAAGGTATTCTCAAATTCACTGACTTAGGAGAAGAGTTCATGTTACATGTTTTCTAATCAACACATTCACCATCAGAAAAAACCTCTTGATGAAAAAGGGCCTGATTATGTCTCTTCACATTCACATCTACCTCTTCATCAAAATCAAAATCATCTTCATATCCTAGATATGAAGAAGCCATGTTGCATCCAACATCATCTTGTTCTTCTTCTTGTTCTATCTCCTCATCACCATAGACTTGATTTGTAGTCATGGATTGTGCAACCACACAATGCTCTCCAGAATGAGGGGACTAGCATGCAACACACCATGGTACATTCTCCATGACATTTATTGAGGCTTTATGTAGAGGGTTAGGGACACCTCTGTCATTGTTTCCTCTTGTAGCAGGGACAATAGGCTTGCCATCCTTCCATTGGGTGTTGTAGGGGTAATTCTGCAGTCTATTCTACTTACTAAAATTGTTGTTGAACTGAGGCCTCTCATTGGTAGGAGCACTAATGTTCCTATTTGCAGGTGCCTTCAAATCCTTTAATGCATTAAGCACCTTATCCAACTTATCTTCTTCTTGCCTCCTAGATCCAACATTCTTATCATTTTCTTTCTTGTATTTCCTTTCCCCAAACAACTTTGGGTCATCTCTCTTTCCACCCAACTTTCCTGATATCTTCATGTTGTTCTCAATATTGACAGCAATCCTAAAAGCATCCCTAAGAGTTCTTGGTTCTTTATCCCTCAATAAATATCCCATCTTCCCATCAAATGCATTGAAATATGTAGTCAGACAGACATTGTCATCCAACTGCATGACTTGGAGCAACTTGTGCATACCTTTCTAAAATCTCATGTTGAATTCAGCTGCAGACTCATTTTGATTTTTCCTTATAGTATTGAATTCATTCAACATGAAGCTAGCATTAAGCTTATCACCATATTGCTCGTTGAAACATTTCTCAAAAGAGTCTCAAGTATCAAAAAACTTATCAAGAAGCCTCTTAAACCAATCTCTAGCATCCTCCATTAGAGATTGACCAAACAATTTCATGACAACATCCTCATGCTCTACCTCATAATCATTAAGCATATCAACAAATAACCTAAGATGCTCCTCACAACTTATAGCATTATTACCAGAAAACTTAGGTACCTTATCTCTAATATCATTTGGAAAAGCATTTAGATAGCCAGGAATTCCATCAAAACTTATTTTCCTATAGCCTTCTAATTGCATAGGTCTTCTTTGAAAGCTTGAACTAGTGTTAACCCTAGGATCAACATTAGCATCTACATTTATCTGTGCATTTGACTGCTGCCTAGGATCTGCACCTATCCTAGTAGATGAAGAAGAAATAGAACTAGTAGCATTACTAAATGGAATAGCAATAGTCATAGATAGCATACCTAGCTCAGTAGTAGATGGGCTAGGAGCATTAGCTGAAGAAGCCTGCAAAAATTGGATCTTCCTTTTCTTTTCTGCAATGGCAGCGTCAACCTCAGCTCTCTCTAGTTCTCTTGCAAGGTCCTCATCTTCTTTTCTCCTTCTCTCCATTTCAATGTCCTTATTTGAATCAGGTGGTGGGATCCCTGGTATTGTCACTAGTTTGCTTGCTTGGTCACCCACCATCTTCTACTTTCCTTTCTCATTTATGATAACAATAGGTCTAGTAATCCTATGCCCATCCTTATCTTTAGGCAAAGGGACATAACTTTGAACTTGTCTAACCATAGGGCCCTCATTATCAAATTGATGATCCTACAGTAAGCATTCTTGCTCACTCCTCAAGGCATCAAGATCACCAAAAACATCATGCTACAATGTTTTAGGAGCAAAAGCAAGCATCTTGTTTCTCTCCTTCATTTCATTTCTTTTTCTCAGAAGAGATTGCCTCTCTATCAAAGCATTTACCTTTTCAACCTCTCTCTCTTCTTGTAATCTTTTATGTATGGCATCCTGCTCTACCAACTACAACCTCAGTGCATCCAAGTCATCAGGATCTACCATAATGTCATCAGAACCAGATGACACATCCACATCAAGAAGATTTTGATATGGGAAATGAACTTGCCTATGTCTCATGGGTTCTCCTCTGAATTGATCTTCATCAAGATCCAAGTCAACCTCTAAACCCACATCTCCAATTTCTTCATTTTGACCTGCAAGCAATGAACATTTATCCTGAAATGCAGCCTCAGGGGTATCATGAAATCTCTCTTTAGAGTGACCACCTTCTGATCTAAAAACTCTATTCTGTGAACCATCCTCACTTGAGGATACATGTGGTCTTCTAGGTCTTTCATTTCTCTATTCTCTCATGGGAGCACTGGTAGACTCACCATTCCTTCTAATCCAACTCTTGTTTCCCTATCTAGGCAATTTCTCCAGAATGACCTCTGGATTTTTTCTAGCATATGACCTAGTATTTCTCCTCTTATCCATGCTTCTTTAATATGTTGCACTAGTTCAGACCTTTGAGCCACCACCCACCTAGATGGGAAATCTTCAAAACACTCAGGAAAACAAGAATAGAAAATAACCTTTCTCTTTAGATTCTCCCCAGTAGAATCATTGACTCTTAACAAATGCTTATCTTTTAGTTGTCCCTAGTAGAGTCATCATTTTTTTGGTTGTGGATTATTCCCTTTGATCTTCAACTTGCAGATTTACACTTTGATGGATAATGCAAAAGAAACCCTGACTCTATCACCACTCCAAAGTCCATAAGGAAGAGGGCCAACTGACAAGGATCAAAGAATCCTTCTACTATTTGAGCTTCAATGCTCAAGTGGGTGTACCTTGACTCACTTCTCTAAAGTATTCTAAAACAATATTCCACTACATTCAATACAAGAATGTTAAAGATTTATCAAATGATGTTTGTGTTTGTGTGGTTGTCAACCATGAAACTTCACGACAAAAGACCAGTGCCTTATCCCAAGGCTCAGAGTCACCTAACTATATACCTCAACTGAATACTTCAAATCAAACATAATGGAAACAAGAGTAAGTGCTTTGCCTATTACCCCTTTCCCTCAAGCACAAGGACATCAAATTCTATACCTAGTTGTAAACTCACCAAATTCACCTAAAAGGGTTTAATCCTAACTTTGTTAGAAACTTAGAGATGAATTCAAAATACTCTTTGTTTACTATACATTAACACACTTTGTGACATTAACATAGATGAGCTCAGAGACAAGCAAGAAGACATACACAAGATGCAAGATTTGAATTCAATGGTGTTTTCATTAACAAATCTAGAATCAGGATACAATTAGAATAACACCAAGACCAGAGAAAATCACAAAACTAGACCTTTATTAGTATAATACAGTCAAAAAACTGGCAACGAAAAAAAACAACAATGTTTTGGAACCCCCTCAAAAATAAAAAATTTGCAACTTATACCACTAGCTACCTTGGAATTCTCAAAGAGAATGCAACAAGCTACGGATAGCTAGGGCCAAGGTCTCAACCACCTGACATGCCAAAATTTACTTCAGAATTTATTACAAAGGCAGGAAGCCAAGTAGTCCAGAGAAAGAAAAATCTCAAATAGATCTGCAATCATGAAAATCTGCGAGCCAGGATAGAGAACTAGGAGCTGCCATGAAAATCTGCGAGCCAGGATAGAGAACTAGGAGCTGCCATGAAAATCAATCAAATCGGCCACCTACAAACACCTCTCGAGCCAAGAGTGTAATCATTCCTCATGTTACAAATCCCTTTGCAAACAACCACCAAGCACCCTAGACCACACTACAAATTGCCTCTTGCCAAATAGGGTCACTTCTACATTCAATTCCATAAAAATATGGTACCCTCTTTCGCTGAAAATTCATAAAAAATCAAACTTGAAAATACAATGGTTATAAGCACTTCACGGGCATTAATTTTCTTAACCATTCACCCCAGTCGCGCAACCACGTAATCTCATTTCTCACCGCCACAAGAATCTAGCCTCCATTACATGCTTGGTCACATGATTGCAAGCCATGGAAATGGCCCTTGCAATCATGTGACCGCAGTCTTTTAACCATAGTCGACAATCGGTCCCAAATCCTCTGAAAAGCCTCTAGCCATATCACCCCTGCAAGTGCGACAAATAGTCAGTTAGTCGCATGATCGCATAACCTAGAAATGGGTTATGCGAACATGTGACAAACCACAAAATGTAATTGCCAAATCCTTTGCCACCACCACTGGAACACCGACCCGACCCTATTTGGAAAACTGGCGACTGAAGACCTTTCACCAGATCACACAAAACCATATGCCATCACCAAAAGATCTAGCAATCACATGACCATTGTTCACCGAATCGCCAAACAAACTAGCGAATCACCAAAACTCCTTGCAAATGCATGACAAGACCATACTTTATCGGCACCACCAAATGCCACATGTCACACCATGACATGCTGCAACCGCCAAGATACCCAAGCCTAGGCCTACATTAAAACTCACCTTCCCACTAGCACAGTCCAACCAAAAACTGCCATGACATCACCCTCCACCGAGCCCACCAAATAGCCGCAGATAGGTCCAGAGGGACATGTGGCACCCTGTTGCATGATCACATAGCTTGAAAATGGGCTATGCGAGCATGTGATAGGCCACTAACATTAACCACCACCAGTAACAACACTGCAACCGCTACAGAAACTATCACCGAAACCGCAAACAAGGACATGTGTCGACCAGTTGCATGATCGCATAGCCAAAGAATGGGCTATGTGATCATGCGATAGCTAGCCAAAGGCTGCCACACATCATCAAACTATAACCAACACCGAACTACAACCACCCACTATCCACATCGGACGGTGGGCGCATGATCGCATGGGTAAGGAATATTCCATGTGATCATACGCCGACCATAGATCTTTGATCTTTGATACTGGGCCCTGTTGACAAGTCACCACCACATGGACCAATCAGGAATGAGCCTCACCCTTTAGGGGATCGAACAGTTGTCATAAAAGTGCATAGCCTTGACACATCCCTCGTGCTTTAACAACAACCGTTCGATCTTGTAACATGTTAGGACCCTCTACTCAATCTAGAAACCAGGTCCCAATGCACATTGAACTTGCGCACCTAAACAAGTAAACCACCAAGTAGCCTTACCGAACTAGGACCCACACAAAAAAGTGGTGAGCAGTCACATGATTGCATGTCAAAAAAGTCTGACATGTGGCCATGCGACAACCAATAGGGAAGAAGCCTTTGAAAATCTGAGCCCACCAAATGGAAGCAACGTTGGGATAGATAAGATCAATGACAGGTGCATGATTGCATGGGTAAGGAATATTCCATGCAATCACACACTGACCATTGATCTCCTCCCTCTGGCCCCACACGGTTGCACTTGCATGGTTAAGACACAGAACAAGGAGAGCCAATAGAAAAGAAGACAGGGAAGGTCAAAAACACACAGTGTTTTCTGCGAAAGATCAAAAATACACAAAGCTTTCAACATGACACAAAGGCAAACAAAGAAGCCAAAAACAACATGGGCTTTTACACAGGCCAAAAAGGATGAAAACAACATGGATTTTTGAAAACATAGTATGTTTTCAACACTGTGGTAGAAATTTAAAATGCTTCCCGCGGACCCTAGGATTCAAAAATCTTTCTGGGTTTTGTAGATTTAGAGATGCAGTTTGAACTAGGGCCAGGTGACAACATAAACTACCAGGGGCAGGACACGCATACCATGAAACACTAAGGATTTTCATTGCAAGTCAAGACTAAGATTGCAGGCATGGTAGGATAGCAAAACAAAAACATTCCAAGGAATAGGCCAATTACAAAGGATTTTGCAATGACAGAAAATTGACCTAACAGATGGATCAAGGTTGATGTGTCTACAGGTGGGCTTAGTACCAGGATCAACATGCAAGGAAAAGATTTGATTTGATCTCCAGCTATTCTTAGAAATTTGATGATGGTAATTAGTGTACCATTAGGGTTTGATATTTTATTGCAAATCATGTAACCCTAGTTAGGTTTTGCTCCTACCTGCATGCAGTTGAGTATGTATATATTGTATTTTGGGAGCCTTAGTGCTCAGAGGTTAGAGAGTTCTCACTTTGTAAGAAGAAGGTCTCTTTCTTAGAAGGCTACCTGTGGTATTTCTTGCCCTCTAGTCTTCTACATTCTGTAACCTCCCATTGGTAATTTAGAGATTAAAGATATTTTGTGACATTTCTCATGTCCCTATGCCTTTTTGTTTGAGTTATCTCTTATTGAATCAAAGTATTTATATGTTTCTCAATGATATCTTAGGGTTCTTGATCCTTCTTTCTTTCTGCAATTCATGTGTATTATTGTAAATGATTTGATGTGAATGCTTTTGTGGGTATACTACAACCCCTTAACAATCTTGTCTCATTCCTATACCTAGTTGCAGAGGTGAATGTTTGTTTGCAGGTCATAGATTGTTGTCTACCCCAAGGAGTGTCATTATTTGTGAAAGAATCTCTTTCTTTCCCTAAATACCCTCTTTGTTTGTAGACCCCTCCTATGAAATACTTATGCAAGCCTATTCAATAAGTTGTGACCTACTAGACCTATGTCTCTAATTAATTTCATCCTACATAGTAAGATCCAAACCCTATTTTTGGTGCATCGCCTAGTAGGTAGTTTTCTTTCAGTCATTTCGCTTTCCAAGCATTCCTTCTATCCCTTTCCCTCAAAAGTTTTACTTTTCATTTCAAGAAGAAAATTAACGTGATTATCCAAGAGGAACCAGCATAGACCCTAGAGATCTCATCACAGTTAGCAAAGGTCCCACAACCTAGAGATGATTCCCACGTTATACTGAGTTATCAAGACCAAGAGAGCTTGAAACAAATGTTGCAAACTTAGTGTATAACAATTCTAGCATGCCCGGTGGGACAATAAAAGATCAGATTAATGTTCAAAGGTGTTCCTACTGGTTCATCTACAAAAGGATAGAGAAGTTCAGTACACAAGGACTTAAGCTCAAGTACACCCCACCTTGGTGCCAATGTATAACAATTCTGGGACGCCCGGTGGGACTACACAAGAAGTTCATTGTTTAAAGATTATGTTATCTCTGATATATAGATTGCATAGTACAGGCCTTTAGAAGTCATTCTACCAAGTATATCTAGTGACTCCACTAATTTCAAAGATCCACGCTACCTTATTCAATGTTTTATGAGAAAGATTAAGACTAGGAGCTCAAAGCCCACTAAATTTTTAGAGTTGCCCTCAAGAAGAAGTCATAAAGGTAGGTCAACTCAAAGAACATCTCTTGTAAGGAGAGTTCAATCCACACCTCCTGATACTTTAGAAAGGAGACCTTTTCCCTTTCATTCCAGAAGAAGAGGCAGATATCTAACCAGAGATCTAGAGGAAGATTCAAATCCAGCAGTAAATATAGCTCATCTAGTTGTTAATCTTCAGATTCCAACTCCTACAATGGCAAGACCATTTGCATTTGCACCCTTTAACCAAGGGAGTCCATTGAATTTTTCTCAACATCATGATGTGCCCTTGGTAGCACTAAAGAGTATACCTGATTTCACTGGTGAAGGGTAGACAACTAAATTTGAACACATAAGAGATGTGACCACCATCTGCAACATACACAACATTACTCAAGAGGATGTGGCCACAAAATTATTAGCAACCTCTCTAAAAGGTGAGGCTCTAGAATGGTTTAGAACTCTCACTGTTGGTTCCATTACTTCATGGGATGAGTTAGGGGATGCATTAAGTAAACACTTTGAGGATAAATTAGATAACTTGTCTCTAGTTGAGCAATTAACAACTATTAAGAGAGACCCTCAAGAGCAAATGACAGATTACAATAATAGATTCCTTAAAACATGGAATAGAATTTTAGTCTCTGTGAGACCATTAGTTGACCATGCCTTCTTATACTACTTGCAAAGTCTAAATGGTCAAATTTTTGTCATGATCCAATCTATGGGTGGTACTTCTCTACCCCAAGCTTTTGACATAGCTGTCAGGGCTGAAAATTATTTGATTCAAGTAGACATGATTGCTAGAAGGCCCCCAATGCCCATTTTTCCTACCCTTCAGCCCATTGCACCTGCACAAGTACCCCCATTTACCCCTATTCCTACTACGTTGGCACCTCAAGCTAGTACCAATGGTTAAGAACATGCTAAGGCAAGTTTCTCTCAAGAGTTGCAAGAAATCAAAAGTAGCCAGCAAACTAGTATACAAGAGATGACCAACTTATTACAGACCTTAACTAAAGAGGTTACAAATCTGAAGAAACAAGGTCAAGGAATCAGACCACCATTTCAGCCATAAGGCCAAGGTCCTAATTAGCAATATCAGAATCAAGGATAGCCTTATCAACAAAGTAGGCCATCATACCAAGGAGGTTATCAAGGACAAAGACAAAATTTTAATCAGAGACCATTCTAACCATATAACCCTACACCTCTAAATTCTACAAATCTAGTGAGGGATATGGTTCCTAGTCAAAATAATATGGAAATGGAGAATGAATGGTGTTTTCCTTGTAATCAGTCTCACAATTAGGCTACATGTTCAAATGGATGGATGAACCAAGCTCTAATGGTTCAAAATGCCTCATAAGCTCAATCAAAGCCTTCATCCAGTGGGTCAATGCCTCAACAAGAATCACAAGAGAATGAGACTGCTCTCTTTAATTGGGAACAACCAGACTTCAATGGAGTCAATGATGAGGTTGCTTTTGTTGCCTATATAAGAGCAAAAAGAAGAGCTCAAGACATGGAGAGAGAATATTCTAATGCCAAAGCCACTACATCTACATAGCTAGTACAACAACCTACTCCCATCACACCTAAGGAGGTTCCTATCATTACAAGTAAGGAAGGCCAAATTCCAAAGGAAGTGGAGCCCATCATAGTAAAAGCACAATAGAGAGAACACACTGTGACACCATTCAACATTGTAGACAACATGAAGAAGGTGAATGCCACCATGTCTATGTGGGACTCTTTGGCTCTTCCAGGACAACTTGAAATTTTGAAGAAGGACATGACTGAGGTGACAACTCCTTAACCTACAAAAGAAGTTGCAAAGCCAGTGTTGGTTAACACTGATCAAGAGGAGGCTCCAACTACTAACTCCAAAGGAAATGCCATTCAAGGTAGGAACTCAAAGCCACCTCCCTTTTATGTATCTTTAATTATTGGAAAATATTTAGTACATAATTGTACGGTAGATAGTGGAGCTACTAGCACTGTAATGCCCAAGAAAGTAGCTAACCAATTAGGACTAAAATATGAACCCTTTCAAAAGAAGGTTACTCAACTTGATGGATCCTTAGTCAATACTATAAGTGTGGCTAAGGATACTAGCTTAATCCTACATGCTAGTCCTAATTTTTCCATCCTCCTTGATATATATATCATAGATCTCCTTGCATTATTTGCTATATGTTTGTCAAGGGAGTTTACAGCTAAGATAGGAGGCTACCTATCTTCTGACTAATCTCACATGTTATTTCATACAAGGTATGGGACCAAGGTTACCATTAAATTAGAACCATTAGCATCACACCATATAGAACCATATGTGTCCAATACCATCAATGTAAACTACCCTATATTTGATGACAGTGACTTCCAAACCATTAGTGGAGCAAGCAAAAATATAGAGAGTATCCCTTATATTTTTCTAGATGAAAGAGCTTCAGAGGCCCAAGAAAGTCTTATTTGGGATTTTGTTTTGGGAAGTTATTTAATACAAGAGAGTGGAACCATAGAACCAAGCCTTCTCAAAGAGGATACTAATTTGGATGATCAGAGAAATCAGGTTTGGGAGCTATTTTTTGATGGAGCTAGAAGTAGACATGGTTCTAGTGGTGGTGCTATGTTAGTGTCCTGAAAAGGAGAAAGGTATTACACTACCTTTAGATTCAGTTTCTCCTATACTAGCAATACTGTAGAGTATGAAAGTCTAGTCAATGGGCTAGAATGGGCTTTTAAAAGAGGGCTTAAGGCCTTAAGAGTTTATGGTGACAATGAATTAGTCGTCAACTAATTAAGAGGGACAAGTGCAACCAAAAATGACACCATGAAAGCATACAAGCATAGATTTTGGGATGTAATTGAAGATTTTTGTGATTTCAATATTGTTGCCATCCCAAGAAAGTTAAATCAAAATGCAGATAGGTTAGCTACTGTTGGATCTTAGTATGATATTCCCAATAGCATTTCAAAAGAGATAGATCAATAGCATATCAAAGTGATTGTCAGACCCTCTATTCCTGATAACAATGTCAATTGGCAGGTGTTTGACAATGATGAACAAATTCTGTAGTTCTTGTTTGAAGAAGATGTTTTTTCAAAGCATAATCAAGATAGGTTATCACAAAACTATGATGATCAAGTGATACAACTCAAGTCCAATAAGATGCCTAGAGGTCTTGTCACCTTAGGGACTATCTTCAACAAGGATGATGAAGTCAAGAAAAATAAAGCTGACCTGGTAGTCCAACAAGAACATTGTGTTGGAATAGAGTTGGAACCGGGTAAGAGTTTACAATTTGGAAAAGTGAACACTGAATTGGAAAAGAAATCTTACACTTAGTTATTCAAAGAATTCAGTGATGTATTTGCATGGCAATATGAAGACCTCAAGGGTTTTGATCCTACTCTTGCTCAGCACACTATTGAATTAGAATCAAATGCCAACCCAATAAGGCAAAAGAAAAGACCTCTTAATCCCAAGCTCGAGCCACTTATGCATAAAGAAGTACTCAAACTAATAGAAAGTGGTATCATCTACCCCATTAAGCATACTAGTTGCATTTCCAACCTTGTTCTAGTCAAGAAGAATAATGGGGAGTTGAGGTTATGTGTTGACTTCAGGGATCTTAATAGAGCTTCTCTAAAGGACCGCCATCCACTACCCTCCATGGAAAAAATATTACAATGTGTCTCTAGATCTAAGAGATTTTCATTATTGGATGGCTATTCAGGATACAATCAAATATTAGTAAATGAAGAGGATCAATACAAGATTGCATTTACAACCAAGTGGGGAACCATGGCTTATCAAAAGATGCCCTTTGGTTTGTCAAATGTAGGTGCTACATTTCAAAAGGCAATGGATATGGCCTTTAAGAGCCTAATGTACAAGTTTGTGCTAATCTACTTAGATGATATAACTATCTATTCTAAACATGAAACAGACCATCTCAAACATCTAAGAAAGATTTTTGAAAGGTGTAGAGAGTTTGGGATATCTCTTAATCCCAAAAAATGTGTGTTTGCAGTTCATGAAGGAAAACTATTGGGATATGTAGTATCCAAAGAAGGAATTATAATGGATCTTGAGAGAATTGCATCTATCCTATAGCTACCCCTACCACATCACAAGAAAGGTCTCCAATCTTTCATAGGAAAGATTAACTTTGTTAGGAGGTTCTTACCTAACATTGTAGATTTACTTAAGCCTTTGACAGCCATGTTAAAGAAGAGTTCAACTTTTAGTTGGACTAAGGAAGGGAAAGCCAATTTCCAGGCTATCAAAGAGGCCCTAACAGAAGCACCTACTCTCCTAAACCCAAATTTTAGTAAGGATTTCATCCTTTATGCTTATGGAGGTCATGATGCCATATCTGCAATGTTGACTCAAGAAAATTCAGATGGATTGGAGCAGCCTATTTCTTTCTTTAGCAAAGGTTTAGAGGAGTATGAACAAAGATACTCTTTTGTAGAGAAACATGTGCTTGTTGTGGTCAAAAGCCTTAAAAATTTCAAATATCTATTGACCCATAGCAAGGTACATTTAAAAGTTACTCATCCAAGAGTCAAAGAGTTTTTGCTTTCCAAAGACCTAAATGAGAAAAGAGCTGGTTGGATCACCAAGGTGATGGAATATGACATAGATATTCAAACTACCAAGCTGGTTAGAGGAAGAGGTCTTTGTGAACATTTGGCATTAGATGAGAGTTCAAAGAAATTAGAACAAGTAGATACATATTTAGTGGTGCATTCTACAGAAGAACAAGACAAGGCAACAAGTTGGTTGCCTAATATGATCAATTATTTGAAGACAGGACAATATCCTACAAGTTTGGATTCAACAAAAAGGAGGTATTATAGGTTACAATCTATTCCTTTTGTGCTCATAAATGAGGTTCTTTTCAGAAAGGAGCACAATAGTGTCCTTTTGAGATGCATAGATTTAGAGAAGGTAGCAAACATCCTATATGAGTTTCATGATGGACCTTCTGGAGGTCACTTTTCTCCTAGGACTATTGCTTTTAAAATCATGAGGGCTGGATACTATTGGCCATCTACCTTTAAGGATAGTCATGATTATGTCAAAAGATGCATCAAGCATGCCATGTTTGTAGGAAAAGAAAGGCTTGCAGCCTTGCCCCTACAACCAATTAGAATAGATCAGCTCTTCATGAGGTGGGGTATAGATTTCATTGCCATGATCAATCCTTCATCTAGTGCAAGACATAAATGGATAATTACTGCAACAGATTACTTCACTAGATGGACAAAAGCAATTGCATTAAAAGAGGCCAATGAGAGTGTTGTCCTAAGATTTTATGATGACTTAATTCATAGGTTTGGCACTCTTGATTCCATAATTTTAGATAATGCCTTAGCATTCATAGGCCTCAAAGTCTCAGGGTGGGCAATCAAGAATGGTATCTATCTAAATACTAGCTCCAACTACTACCCTCAAGGCAATGGCTTGGTAGAATCCACCAATAAGAACTTGATTAGGATAATCAAGAAGATTCTACAAGATAACCAGAGAGATTGGCATACTAAGTTGAGGTCTGCATTGTGGTTAGACAGAATTACCCCAAAGAAAATCATTGGTAATTCTCCTTATGTGCTAATGTATGGCAGAGAGGCTAAGTTGTCCATTTCAACTGAATTACCAGCTTTGGACCTAGCTACTCAGTATGCCCTATTTGATGAAGGAGATCCCTTGTAGGTTAGGTATGCCTAGTTGATGGAATTAGAAGAAATTGGAGACAAATCAATGCAAGATATGGAATTCCATTAGATTCAGATAAAGAGGTGCTTTGATAGAAGAGCTAGGGTTAGAGACTTCAAGGTTGGAGACATAGTCCTCAAGTGGGATGAGTTCAGGTCTAGACCTGGCAGGCACACAAAATTTGACTCCTTTTGGGGTGGACCATTTCTAATCACAAAATGTAGGGGCTCCAATGCTTTTCAACTATCAAATATGGAGGGAGTCCCCTTACCTATCTCTGTGAATGGTTTCCACTTGAAGCCTTATTTTGAGGTTAACCCCTCTCTATAAATTTTGTAACAGTTTCCCTATTTTCTTTCCTTTCTTTCTAGTTTAGTTTCCTGCTTCTCAAGAAGTGCTCTGAGCACATTTTTAATTTTGTCCCTTTGTAGAGAATTTTTTTTCCTGTAATAATCCCATGCCCAATGGATTGTCAAGGTCATTGGTTTCCAATGTCTAGCAGGCTGACATCCAGCAAAAATCACCAAAATGTTACCCAAATTTTCCTATGCATACAAATTTGGCAAAGAACCATCCCTAGGCCTCTATTTTTATCTTGTCAAACACCCCAAAAAATTTCATGAGTCTACCTCTTTTCCCCTGGTCTCTGCAATATCTTTTAGGTCTCTGGCTAGAAGAAAAACCCTTAGAAAAATTTGTAAACCAGCCGTTACCCTGCAAAACCCTTTGGCCACATTATATTTTTATGTTACTTTATCCCAGTCACTTAAGTCATCCCAATTTTCATGTGCATTTTAAAATCCTTTAGTCGCCAAGTCTCTGATTCCCAGTGGTTAACCCCTTAACATTTAGCGATCTCGGGAGTGGTTATCATTTCGGTTGGTGGTCTCAGGTCGGCGGCCAGGTCAAGATTCTAGATCTGATGAATGTCGCATGATCTCATTGCCATAGAAGATTCCATGAGATCTTGTGATGATCATCAATCTTCCTACCTGTAGAGTTGATCTTATCAGTGGGACTGGTGCCACCGCATCTTATTTGGTAGTTCTTGATTCATCGACGGTATCTGATTCGGTAGCTTGTCAGTGGGGCCATCTTCTTTGGTAGGTTAAGTTATAACTTAATCATGTTTTCATCTTTATACCGGGGGCTCAAGATGTGAACTAGTTAATCTGGTGGTATAGCGATAGCTGTTGATCCTCCTTCGTCGTCAGAGCTTCTAACAATGGGTCCTATGTCAGGGATAATTGCAACGTGGATCTGTTTGGTAGCTTGTGATTGGATAAGGTTGAATACAAGTGGAAGGATGTTAGTGGGGTCAAGTATCTATAGATGTGTTAGAAAGACTATGATCTATGGTGGTTGTATGATCTCATAGGATCTTCTAACCCTATGAGATCATATGCCCGCCGTTAGATTGGAATCTCAGGCAGTGGGTCCGATGTCAGAAAGAATGTGACATGTATTCGAGGGGGTGGCATTTGATTGGTTGGTGATAGTGCAACATGCCCAATGTTAGTGGGCCCATGGGGTCTGAGGTTTCCAATGAAGTTAAAATGTGATCAAATCTCACAGTTGTCATTATACCGAAGATCCAAAAGCTCGATCATTATGATGGCAGTATAGCAATAGCCTTCTGATGGTATTCTCAGGGATGTGGGTCCAAGATCTATCAGGGATGCTGACTTTCTCATTGATGATTGGCTGTTGACTTCCTCGATGGAAGTTGACTTGTCAGAGGGGTTTAAAAGTGTTTCTCTTAGTGTATCTGAGCCGCCCGATCTACCGGGAGATAAAATGATCAATGGCTACATTTTAAAACCGACCTTCTAGCCATTCTTTTTCAAATTTAAATATTTCTTCTAACTGGCTTTGCTAGGGTTTGCATTTTGTGGCCATGCATGACAAATGGGTAGCTGGAATTGAATTCCTTAGGACAAGGATGGTTGAGGGGATGATAATAGACAATTTGATCATTGGTGCCATAGATTTTATAGAGTACCACATCATGTTGAAAGCTTTAATGAGATTGGTGCCACCTTTTGCAGGGTTAATCATTTTAAACCCAAACATCTATAGGATCAGATTGTGAGCATTCATGGCAAGGCTGAGTTGCAGGAGGGTAGATGGATGAAGGTTGATGTGTCTATAGGTGGGCTCAGTACCAAGATCAACACGCAAGGAAAAGATTTGATTTGATCTCGAGCTGTTCTTAGAAATTTGATGATGGTAATCAGTGTACCATTAGGGTTTGATATTTTATTGCAAATCATGTAACCCTACCTAGGTTTTTCTCTTGCCTACATGCAGTTGAGTATATATATATTGTATTTTGGGAGCCTTAGTGCTCAGAGGTTAAAGAGTTCTCACTTTGTAAGAAGAAAGTCTCTTTCTTAGAAGGCTATCTGTGGTATTTCCTACCCTCTGGTCTTCTACATTTTGTAACCTCTCATTGGTAATTTAGAGATTAAAGATATTTTGTGACATTTCTCATGTCCCTATGCCTTTTTGTGTGAGTTATCTCTTATTGAATCAAAGTATTTATATGTTTCTCAATGATATCTTAGGGTTCTTGATCCTTCTTTCTTTCTGCAATTCATGTGTATTATTGTGAATGATTCAATGTGAATGCTTTTGTGGGTATACTACAACCCCTTAACAATCTTGTCTCATTCTTATACCTAGTTGCAGAGGTGAATGTTTGTTTATAGGTCATAGATTGTTGTCTACCCCAAGGAGTGTCATTATTTGTGAAAGAATTTCTTTCTTTCCCTCAATACTCTCTTTGTTTGCAGACCCCTCCTATGAAATACTTATGCAAGCCTATTTAGTAAGTTGTGACCTACTAAACCTAAGTCTCTCATTGATTTCATCCTACATACTGAGATCCAAACCCTAGTCTCAGTGCATCACCTAGTAGGTAGTTTGCTTTGAGTCATTTCCCTTTCCAAGTATTCCTTCTATCCCTTTCCCTCAAAAGTTTTACTTTTGATGTCAAGAAGAAAATTAAGGTGATTATCCAAGAGGAACCAGCCTAGAACCTGGAGGTCTCATCTTAGTTAGCAAAGGTCCCACAACCTAGAGTTGATTCCCATGTTATACTGAGTTATCAAGACCAAGAGAGATTGAAACAAAGGGTGCAAACTTAGTGTATAACAGTAACAGATAATGTTTGTTACACAGATCAACATCTGATGAAATTCATTTAAGATCTAACGGAGAAGATTGAAACATGTTATTAACATAAGTACCGAGAAATTTTGAAGCTCAAAAATCTATGAATGTGGTTAAGTGGCAAAATTTGATAGTGGAGAAGAAATTATTTACTCATCTATGTTAGCATGTGTAAAAATTTCATGGCTTTAACAATTATCCTCTGGTCTCTACAATGTTTTTCATGCCTCTGGCTCAAACCCTTAGTTCAAAATTTTGAAAATATAGTCGTTGGTGTGAAAAAGCCCTAAAATGCCCTCGCCTTGTTCTAATTTTGTGTTACTTTATTCAAGCCACTTAAACTCCCTTTAGCGCACGTGCTTTAATATTTTTTGTCACCCCGCGGGGTCATCCCTTTAAATTTTCCTAAGTTTCTAACCCCCAATGGCCTATAATTTTCCTAAGTCCCAATGCTAATATTTTTCATAAGTCTGAGCAATTAATATTTCCTAATGTTTCGACTTAATATTTCCTGGGCCTGGCTCTGACACCATCTTGATCCAATGGTTGTCATGAAAGTACAAGGGATGTGTAAGAGGCTTGCAATCTTACGACAGCGGTTGATTCCTTTTCATGATGTAGCCTTTCCTTGCAAGCAGGTCCACTGCCACATAAGCACACATGGTGTTTCCTTATTGGCTGAACAAAATAATGAAGTGGTAGGGTTGTTAGAATAAATGAAAAAATGGTTTGTCTATCTACCAAATTCTATGACATGGTGGTCTCTCATTCATCGAGATGTCCTATGTAGCACGGTGGGGTCATGCTCTATGATATCGGCTACAATTCCAAATCGATGGTTGGAGTATAAGCACATAAAATCTTTTCAGCCCTTGAGATCTTGCGCCCCCTGTCCAATTTGAAGGCTTACTAATTGTGGGTGTTATGTCAGAGATGACTGAGCATGAGCAATGAATGGTTTTCTGACAAGTGGCATAAAGTGGTCCTAGGTGGGGGTCTAAGATCTAGTGGTCTAGATAAATAAGGTTAGCGGCCTGAAAAATTTCAATGGGTTCACTCATTTGCGAGAAGAATTAGCGGTGTTCTAAAAGGTTTGGTGATTCATTGAAGGAAGGTCGCATAATTGCTAAATTTTTTAGCAGTACCATAAAGTGTTTTGCAAACTGGTGGAAACCTTCAGTCGCGAATTCGCTAAGTTTGATTGGGGTCTTTTTAATAGATAAGTCATAAAGCCTAGGAAAAGGAAAGTTCTAATGGTCAGGACTTAAAGTTGATCAAGTTTTAAATATAGACCACCGATTCACTACTGGCGCTATGAAAGTGACTATTGAAATTCAAATTTGAATTCTCTAAGTGTTTCTTATGATAGCAAGTACCAAAATTGATGATTTTAGCAGATGATTTCGATTGGTTTGGTGGCGCTGGTTGATGTCGACTAATCCAAGGGTCTCATTGGCCAATGGCATGATGTTTTTGCTCCAGGAGAAGTGTGGTTTTATGCTTGAGGCATGTTGCAGGTGGCCAAACAAGTTGACAAATTTAGAATTCCATGATTTGTAGTACTTTCCCAGAAATCTATCATAAGTGAAAATCTTTCTCAGGTGTGCCAGACTGGATTTCATCCCTTGCATTTAAATTTTGACTATTTTAGTTGGTTTAGTGGGTGAAACCCTAACCCTAGTCATATGTAGCTTGTTGCAACCTATTTTGGGTTTCCAAGATGACTAGGGGGTATATATTGTAGCATTTTTGACTTAGAGAGGGTTCCAAAACTTTCTTTTGGTCCCTGGTTGTTGATGGTATTATACTAAATAAGAAGAGCTTGGATTTTGTGTCTTGTTCCTAGCATCTATTTTCTTGGTAATGTATTGATTCTAAGAGTTAATGAGAATACACTTGAATTCCTGTCTCAAACTTTTGATTGTCTTCTTGTTTTGATTGTGGATTCATATATGTTAAGGTCACAAAGTGGATTAGCATATGGTAAAGAAAGAGTATTGTGAGGTCAGCTTGGAGTTCCTAACAAAGTTAGGATTAAAGCCTTTAGGGTGATCTCAGTGAGTTCATTTGCTAGATTGGAATTTGATGATCATGTTTGGGAGTGAGAGGGGTAATAGGCAAAGCACTTACTCTGAGTTCATATGTGTTTGAGTTAAGGTTTTGGTTGATATATGTTATCAAGTGACTCTTTGCCCTAGGTTAAGGCATTGATCTATTCTTTGCAAGCAGTCCATCATCATCAATCACACACACATATAAATGATGAAATCTTTCAATCAGTTAGTAAAGGACATAGTTGTATATTGTTTTTAGATTCCTTTCAAGAAGTGAATTGAGGGTATACCCACCTAAGCATTAAGGCTCAAAGTGTAGCAGGATCTCATTGTTGATCCTTATTAATTGGCCCTCTTCTTTGTAGACTTTGGAGTGGTGATAGAGTGAAAGTTATATTAAAGTTATCCATCAAAGTATAAATCTACAAGTTGAAGATTGAAGGGAACTCCCAACAAAATTGCGACTCTACTGGGGAAAGTCTAGAGATAAAGTTTGCAAAGTGCACTCTTGTTTTCCTATTGTATTTAGTTAAAGATTTCCCATCTAGGTGGGTGTCAACTCAAAAGGTTAGAATCAGTGTCATATTGCAAAAGATCTACAAATGGAGGAATACTAGGTCCTTTGTCAGAAAAAATCTGGAGGTCACTCTGGAACAATTGCCTAGACAGGAGAAGAAGAGTTGGATCAAAAGAAATGGTGAGTCTACTAGTGCTCCCATAAGAGAACAAAGAAATATCAGAGGTAGAGCACCACATGTTTCCTCAAGTGAGGAAGGTTCACAAGATAGAGTTTCTAGATCAGATGGTGGTCGCTCTGAAGATAAATTTTATGATACCATAGAGGCTATATTTCAAGACAAGGGTTCATTTCCTATAGGTCAAGATGAACAAGCCAGAGAGATGGGTTTGGGGATTGATTTAGATCTTGATGAGGATAATTTTAGAAGGGAGCCCATGAGACCACGACAAGTGCATTTCCCATATCAGCATCCTACTAATGTGGAAGTGTCATCAAGCTCTAAAGACAACATGATAGATCCACATGACCTAAGTGCACTTAGGTTGTAGTTGGTAGAGTAGGATTCCATATAAAAAAGGTTACAAGAGGAGAGAGAGGCTAAAAAATTAAACGCTCTACTGGAGAGGCAGTCTCTTTTAAGAAAAATTAATGAAATGAAGGAGAGAAACAAGATGCTTGCTTCTTCTCCTAGGGTGTTGCAGCATGATGTTTTTGGTGATCTTGAAGCTCTAATAAGTGAGTAGGAACACTTGTTGTAAGACCATGAGTTTGATGAAGAGGGCCTTGTGATTAGACAAGTGTAAAGTTATGCTCCTTTGCCTAAGGGTAAGAATGGACATGAGGTCACTAGGCCTACTATAGGTATTAATAAAAAAGGAAAGTAGAAGATGGTGGGTGTCCAAATAAGAAAACTAGTGACAATACTAGGGATCCCACCAGCTAAATCAAATAGGGAGATAGAGATAGAAAGAAAAATAAAAGAGGATGAATCTCTTGCTCAAGAGTTGGAAAGAGTTGAAGTTGATGTTGCTATTACAGAGAAAAGAAGAAAGATCCAGTTCTTGAAGGCTTCATTAGCTAATGTTCACAGCCCTTCTGCTACTGAACTAGGTATGCCATCTATGAACACTACTATTGCACTTAGTAATGCTACTACTAGTAATCTAATTCCTAATGTATCTACCAAATCATTTGTTGATCCTAATAGATAGTCAAATGTGCAAGTGGGTGGGAATGTAGACAAAAATAATAATTCTAGAGGGAACACTAGTTTAGGATTTCAAAGAAGACCTATGCAACTAGAAGGCTATAGGCAAATTAGTTTTGATGGGATTCCTAGCTACCCAAATGCTTTTCGAAATGATATAAGAGATAAGGTACCTAAGTTTTTTGGTAATAATGCTATTAGTTGTGAGGATCATCTTAGGTTATTTGTTGATATGCTTAATGATTATGAGGTTGAGCATGAGGATGTAGTCATGAAATTGTTTGTTCAATCTCTAATGGAGGATGCTAGAGATTGGTTTAAGAGACTTCCTGATAAATGTATTGATACTTGGGATTCTTTTAAGAGATGTTTTCAAGAGCAGTATGGTGATAGGTCTAATGCTAGTTTCATGTTGAATGAATTCAATACCATAAGGAAAAATTAGAATGAGTCTGCAGCTGAATTCAACATGAGATTTTAGAAGGGCATGCATAAGTTATTTCAAGTTATGTGGTTAGATGACAATGTTTGTCTAACTACATACTTCAATCCATTTGATGGAAAGATGGGTTATTTGTCGAGGGAAAAGAATCAAGAAATCTTAGAGATGATTTTAGGATTGCTATCAATATTGAGAACAATATGAAAATATCAGGGAAGTTGGGTGGGAAGAGAGATGACCCTAAGTTGTTTGGGGACAAGAAATACAAAAAATAAAATGATAGGAATGTTGGAACTAGGAGGCAAGAAGAAGATAAACTGGATAAGGTTCTCAATGCATTGAAGGACTTGAAGGCACCTACAAATAGGAACATCAGTGCTCCTACCAATGAGAGGCCTCAGTTTAACAACAATTTCAATAAGTAGAATAGATTGCAAAACTACCCCTACAACACCCAATGGAAGGATGGCAAGCCTATTGTCCCTGTTGCAAGAGGAAACAATGACAGAGGTGTCACTGACCCTCTAAAAAAGGCTTCAATAAATCTCATGGAGGACATAATTTGGTGTGTTGCATGCCAGTCCCCTCATTCTGCAGAGCATTATGTGGTTGCACATTCTATGGCTGCATATCAAGATTGTGGAAATGAGGAGATAGATCAAGAAGAAACTCAAGATGATGTTGGATGAAACATGGCTACTTCATATCTAGGATATGGAGATGATTCTGATTTTGATGAAGAAGTAGATGTAAATGTGAAGAGACACAATCGAGCCCTTTTTCATCAAGAGGTATTTTCTGATAGTGAAGACAATGATAAGAAGACATGTAACATGAACTCTTCTTCTGAGCTAGTAAATTTAAGAAAACCTTCTAGAGAAGAGATGTATAGGATTACTATAGAAATGATTGCCCAAGTGCATACTAGGGGCATGGTGGCAAGGGATATGAATGGAAATGCTGAGAGAATGTTTATAAAGAGTACCAACTCTAGAGAACCTAATGAAAACAAATCAAAAGGTGATCACATGGTGAAATTCAAGAATGTAAAAGGTAAGAGTTGTGAGCCTAAGGGAGTTGGAGTTGAAAGATTTTCTAGTGAGGTTGAGAAGCTAGTTAACACAATGGCTAAGATTGAAAAAATGAGGGTGGCCAATACACCTAATGTATCAGATAAGCAAAAGGATACTAAGGTAGTGTAGATTGAGATTCCTCACTCTGCCCCTATTGATATGTTATCTATATTGTCCCAAATTACAGTTAAGGTTCCATTGTCAGAATTGTTGAGGATCCCTGAACACAAAAATAGAGCTATTGCATGGGTAGATAATGTTCATAATAATGATGTTGCATGCAATGGATCTCAAGATAAAGTTTTGAAAGGTGTTGCTACTCAGGGAATTGTATCTCAAATTCCTCCTATATATTTGGATAGTTTTGTCAATGCTAGCCTTGAAAACATTGATCCATTCTTTTTAAGTGTCCTTGTGAATGGAATGAAATTAAGAAATTGTATGATTGATAGTGGTGCCTCTAATATTGTTATGGCTTTTAAGATTATGGAAAAATTGGGCCTTAAAGTTGATACAGTTCAAGGTAGATGTTGTGCATTGGATCAGAGGGAGGTACTAGTCATTGGGACTATCAATGCAATGCCATATAGGTTGGCAACATATCCAGAGAAAGAGTTAACAATGAGTGTTTTGGTGGTGGACATCCCTCCCCATTATGGGATGCTACTATCTAGAAGGTGGAGTGCTGCCATGAGTGGAAGTTTACAGTGTGATCTATCCTATGCCACTTTCAAGATTGATGATCACTTTGTCAAGATTGAGCAAGAACCAAGAGTATGCCACATGATTGAGAGAAGTGTTGATAATGAAACTACATGTTTTGTAGATACTGATATTAATGCTTTTAGGGTAGAGATCCCTGTACTTGAGAAGGAACCTATTTTGTCACCTATCTCTTTTGAGGTAAGTGTTAATTCTATGAAGGGTGATTTGTGGGTAATGTAATTTGATGGTGAAAATTGCAAGGATGGAGTAGGAGCAGGTATTTTACTTATTTCTCCTAATGGGAACACCTACAAATTTTCTTTCACATTGAATTTATTTTGTACCAACAATATAATAGAATATGAGGCATTATTGTTAAGAATGAGATTGGTACAAAAACATGGTATTAAGTGCTTAGGTGTTGTTGGTGATTCTAAGTTGATGGTGTCCTAGGTCAGGTCAGTATATGCTTCCAAGAACACAAGGTTAAAACAATATAGGAATGTAGTTTGGGATTTGATTGAACATTTTGATGCCTTTAATCTTGAGTGGAAGGATAGGAGTAACAATAAGATGGCTAACTTGTTAGCCAATATAGCAATCAATCCTAGTGATATTACATTTGCTGGTATCTCTAAAGTTGAAATTCAAGCTAGGCCTAGTGTATCAGACAATATTGAGAATTGGCAAGTTTTTGATGATGATAATGATATCTTGAAGTTTATGAGTTGTGAAGATCAGTATCATGGTCAGGAATTTGATTGTTCAGCCTTGGTTGAGTCAGTAGAAGGAAACAAGGTTGTCTTTGGCAATGAGGTCATTCAACTTAGAACTAACAAGGTGCCCAAGGGGCTTGTTGTTTTGGAGACTATCTTTGATAACCAGGATAGAGTTCAAAATAATATCAAAAGAGATGATCCTGTTGATCTAGATGAGATAAATCTTGGAACACATGAGGCACCTAAGAAGGTATACATTGGTAGGGACATGTCTCACAATGTGAAAAAATCTTTGATTGAATTATTGAGAAAATTCAGACATGTTTTTGCATGGTCATATGATGACCTAAAGGTTTATAGAGAATATTTGTTTTAGCATATTATTCCATTCAAAGAAGATGCTAAACCTTTCTAGCAAAAAAAAAGGCTTATTAATCCTACTTTGGCACCTAAGATGCAAGAAGAATTAATGAACCTAAGAGATGCTAGCATTATGAATCCCATTAGGCACTCTTCTTGGGTTTCAAGCCTTGTACCTGTGAGAAAGAAGAATGGTGATATCAAACTTTATGTGGACTTCAAGAATTTGAACATTAGCTCATTAAAGGATAACTATTGTCTACCCAATATGGAGGCTATGCTGTAGAGAGTGACCAGATTAGAATTGATGTCTATGATGGATGGTTTCTCTAGTTAGAATCGGGTAATTGTAAAAGAATCAGAACAATTCAAGACAAATTTCACAACACCTTGGGGGACATATGTTTATGTGAGAATGCCTTTTGGTCTCACAAATGCTGGTGCTACTTTTCAGAGGGCTATGGATGTTTCCTTTTTAGATTTTATTGATGATTTCCTTCTTGTCTATCAAGATGATTTAATTTCTTATTCCAAGAAGGAAGAAGACCATTGTACTCATTTAGAGAAAATATTTGTAAGGGCTTTGGAATATGGTATTTCATTAAACCCAAGGAAATGTGCATTTGGTGTCACTGAGGGTAAGTTGCTTGGCCACTTAGTTGGGAAGCAAGGAGTTAGAATTGATGCTGAGAGGGTAGAAGCTATTGATAAAATTCAAAGACCAAAGAATGTTAAAGGGATTCAGTCCTTCTTTGGTCAGGTCAATTTCTTAAGGAGGTTTGTGACAAATTTTGCAGAGGTTACTAGACCTATTTCTAAGATGTTGAAGAAGGGATCTACAATCATTTGGGAGGGTGAGCCTGATGAGGCTTTCAAAAATATCAAGTGGGCTATCAAAGATGCACAAGTGCTTAAGGCACCTGATTATAATGTCCCAATGCACATCTTTTCCTTTGCATCTTTTCACACTATTGCTGCAGTGTTGTTGCAGAAGAATAAGGATGGTTATGAGAAGCTTATTGCACTCTTTAGTATATCTTTGCAGGCTACTGAATTGAAGTATGACATAAATGAGAAACAAGCATATGCACTTGTGAAGGCAATCAAGGCTTTTAGGTGTTACTTGATGGGGGCAGTTGTGATTGCTTTTGTGCCAATTGCAGCTATGAAGGATATTTTCTCATAGAAAGAGGTGTCTGGGAGAAGATGCAGATGGATCAATAGGATCCAAGAATTCAATGTTGATGTCCAAATTACCAAATTGGTTAGAGGACAAGGATTGGCAAAACTAATGGCTCAATCCAATCTTGATGCAAATCAGGTAAATCATTCTAAAATTAATTATACATGTCATATGGATGATTACATCTGGTATCAAGATATTATTTATTACTTGAGAAACATGAAATGTCCAGTAGACATGGATGACAATAAGAAGAGGACATTGAAATTATAGGCCATCAAGTATGTAATTGTGAAATGTAAATTATATAGAAAGAATTTAGATTGCATACATTTGAAGTGTGTTGATGAAGATCGGGCTAACAAGTTGTTAAAGGAAATGCATGAGGGAGCTTGTGGTGGGCATTACATGGGTAAGACTACTGCTCAAAAGATCTTGAAAGTAGGATTCTGGTGGCCCACAATCTTCAAGGATGCAGAGAGTTTGGTGAGGAGGTGTGATGCTTGTCAAAGGTTCTCTGGTAAGCTTAAATTTTTAGGTAACATTGCATTAAAGCCAGTAGAAGTACAAGCTCCTTTCCAACAATGGGGAATTGATTTCATAGGGGAGATACCAAACAAGTCTAGTGGAGGACACTCATGGATCTTAGTTGCCACTGATTACTTTACAAAGTGGGTAGAGGCTATACCTACAAGAAATTCAACTAGCAAGGTGGTAATTGATTTTTTGTTGAACAACATTGTTACAAGGTTTGGTTTCCTTGAGAGAATAGTAAGTGATAATGCCATGTGCTTTAGGTCTGTTGAATATAAGGACTTTTGCAAAGGTTTAGGAATTTAGGTTTCTTATTCCTCACCTTATCATCCACAAGGAAATGGTCAGGCAGAATCTACTAATAAGAGTTTGATTAAAATCCTAAAGAGGATCCTTGAAAAGAATAGGAAGGCATGGAATTCAAAACTGCCATTAGCTATATGGGCTGATAGGGTAACTGTGAAGAGGGAAATTGGTTGTGCACCATTTGACCTAGTATATGGAATACATGCAAGAATGCCTCAGAATAATTTATTGGAAATCTATAAATTTGTGCAAAAATATATGATGATGACATAGACGATGAAATGTAGTTGAGAATTGAGGATCTCATCAGGCTAGATGAAATTAGGAGAGAGTCAGCTGCAAGGAATGTCAAGTTGCAATTGCAAATCAAGAACCTGTATGACAAGAAGGCTATGGAGAGAAAGTTTGAGCCTGATGACCTATTATTAATTTGGAATGCTAGACTGGAGGATAAGGGAAAACATGGAAATTTTGATTCAATCTGGCTAGGGCCATATCATATTCATGAAAAATGGGGCTAGGATTCTTATGTTATAAAAGAACTGAATGGTAATGTTCAAGAATTTCTTGTTCATGGACAATTCTTGAAGAAATACTTCTTTTGAAGTATTATGTCTTCCATGAGTAGTAGTTAGGTTGTGTATATATGTATAGCTTTGTAAATTTTGTAATTTTGCCTGGTCCCTGGTCCTATTTTTTCTAAGTTTCATGTTCTGCCTTGCTTGTTCCCTATTGTCTACAAGTCTTTTCCAGTGGGATGGTCTACTTTAACCAGTGATTCTAGATCCTTTTTATGCCTGCAAGAGGCATACATCCCCAGATAGAGCCAATGTTAGCATGTGTAAAAATTTGATGGCTTTACTAGTTTTCCTCTAGTCTCTGCAATGTTTTTCATGCCTCTGGCTCAGACCCTTAGTTCAAAATTTTGAAAATATAGCCGTTGGTGTGAAAAAGCCCTAAAATGCCCTAGCCTTGTTCTAATTTTGTGTTACTTTATTTAGGCCACTTAAAGTCCCTTTAGAACATTTGCTTTAATATTTTTTGTCACCCTATGGGGTCATGCCTTTAATTTTCCTAAGTCCAAGAGCTAATATTTTTCCTAAGTCTCAGCAATTAATATTTCCTAATGTTTCAACTTAATCTTTCCTGGGCCTGACTCTGACACCATCTTGATTCAATGGTTGTTGTGAAAGTGCAAGGGATGTGTCAGAGTCTTGCAATCTTATGAGAGTTGTTGATTCCTTTTCATGATGTAGCCTTTCTTTGCAAGCGGGTCCACTGCCACATAAGCACACATGGTGATTCCTTATTGGCTAAAGGAAATAATTAAGTGGAAAGGTTGTCAGAATACATGAAAAAATGGTTTGTCCATCTACCAGATTCTATGATGTGGCAGTCTCTCATTCGTCGAGACATCCTATGCAGCATGGTGGGGTCACGCTCTATGATATCAGCTATGATTCCAGATTAACGGTTGGCGTATAAGCGCATAGAATCTTTTCATCCCTTGAGATCTTGCGCCCACCATCTGATTTGAAGGATTATTGATTATGAGTCCTATGTTAGAGATGATCAAGCATGAGCAGTGAATGGTTTGCTGACAAGTGGCATAAAGCGGGCCTAGGTGGTGGTCTAAGATCTAGCAGTTTGGATAAATAAGGTTAGCGGCCTGACAAATTTCAATGGGTTCGCTCGTTCGTGAGAAGAATTAGTAGTGTTTTAAAAGGTTAGGCAATTCAGTGAAGGAAGGTTGCATAATCGCTAAATTTTTTAGTGGTAACATAAAGTGTTTTGTGAACTAGGAGAAACCTTCAGTCGCCAGTTCGCTAAGTTTGACTGGGGTCTTTTTAATAGGTAAGTCATAAAGCCTGGGAAAAGGAAAGATCTAATGGTCAGGACTTAAAGTTGATCAAGTTTTAAATATAGACCACCGATTCACTACTGGTGCTATGAAAGTGACTGTTGAAATTCAAATTTGAATTCTCTGAGGGTTTCCGGCGATAGGAAGTACCAAAATTGATGATTTTAGCAACTAATTTCTAATTGTTTGGTGGCGCTGGTTGTTGCCAACTGATCTAAGGGTCTCAGTGGTCAATGGCATGATGTTTTTGTACTAGGAGAAGTGTGGTTTTGTGCTTGAGGCATGTTGCAGGTGGCCAAACAAGTTGACAAATTTGGAATTCCATGATTTGTAGTACTTTCCCAAAAATCTATCATAAGTGCAAATCTTTCTCAGGCATGGCCAACTGGTTTTCATCCCCTGCATTTAAATTTTGACTGTTTCAATTGGTTTAGTGGGTGAAACCCTAACCCTAGTCATCTGTAGCTTGTTGCAACCTATTTTGGGTTTCCAAGATGACTAGGGGGTATATATTGTAGCATTTTTTACTTAGAGAGGGTTCCAAAACTTTCTTTTGGTCCCTGGTTGTTGATGGTATTATATTGAACAAGAAGAGCTTGGATTTTGTGTCTTGTTCCTAGCATCTATTTTCTTGGTAATGTATTGATTCTAAGAGTTAATGAGAATACACTTGAATTCTTGTCTCAAACTTTTGATTGTCTTCTTGTTTTGATTGTGGATTCATATATGTTAAGGTCACAAAGTGGATTAGCATATGGTAAACAAAGAGTATTTTGAGGTCAGCTTGGAGTTCCTAACAAAGTTAGGATTAAAGCCTTTAGGGTGATCTTAGTGAGTTCATTTGTTAGATTGGAATTTGATGATCATGTTTGGGACTGAGAGGGGTAATAGGCAAAGCACTTTCTCTGAGTTCATATGTGTTTGAGTTAAGGTTTGGTTGATATATGTTATCAAGTGACTCTTTTCCTTGGGTTAAGGCATTGATCTATTCTTTGGAAGCAGTCCATTATCATCTATCACACACACACACACACATATAAATGATGAAATATTTCAATCAATTAATAAAGGACATAGTTGTATATTGTTTTGAGATTCCTTTCAAGAAGTGAATGAAGGGTACACCCACCTAAGCATTAAGGCTCAAAGTTTAGGAGGATCTTATTGTTGATCCTTGTTAATTGGCCCTCTTCTTTGTAGACTTTGGAGTGGTGATAGAGTCAAAGTTATATTAAAGTTATCCATCAAAGTATAAATCTACAAGTTGAAGATCAAAGGGAACTCCCAACAGTCTATATAAGAGAACATAATTTATTTATGAAAAGAGCCAAAAGAAGTAGAAGCTATAGGAATATTGTGTGAACAAGGTTTTCATGCATTCTGATCATACTGGTTAGTAAGAATTGAGCTACAAAACAATTACCGAGCTACAAAGAGCAATTACAAATAGATAGTAAGTTGATATAGTATTGAATTTGAAGTGAAATATTGATCAAAAGGATTTGTATGGAGTAAATATTGATCTGTAATCTATAATTGAAGTTTTATTAAGGTAGGTCATTTACTGTTACATACTTAACCATTGTATACAGTCAAAATCTCTTAACCGAGTGGACTCTGAAAGTCTTATGATGTATCATTCATAAAATGAACATTGTTATCCTATCAACCCCATAGTGACTGCTGGTTGGATGATAAATTCTAGTCTAAAATCCTCTAATAAGGTCGCACCTCACAATGTGTTTGTAACCTTTAACAGGGTTGGATCTTAACCGACCTCACTTGAGAAGAGTGAACAATTTTGGGTTGGCAGTCCTAGGTGGTTTTTCCCTTTATAGGGTTTCCATGTTAAATCTCATATGTTATGTGTTGATTGTGATATTTGTTTGTTATCATTCTTTACATGTTACATGTTAGATTTGATTGGTAACTATTATAGTATTAGACTGGGAATCGGTAAAAGCACAGACAGTGAAAGTTTTAGTGTTTACCGACGAGCAGAAATTGAAGAAATAGTTTTGAATTATACATTTTATTTTGGGACACTAGATAACTAATCCACCCACCTCTCAGGTGTTCTAACAATTGGTATCAGAGCATTGGTTGCTTGAAATAAATTTTTAAGGACTCAAGCATGTAAAGGTCTCAAGATGTACAAGAGGGAAGTACCAAAACTAAATAAAGAGAACTTCATAGTATGGCAAAGCAGAATGAAGCTACACATATCTAGAATTGGGAACTCTACTCTAGATCTAATGGAGAATGACTACATACAACTGCCCACTGGTCCCTTAACTCTTGATCAACTAAATGACGAGCATGAACACAATGTTACTATGATGGAACTTGTTGTTGCCTATACCGACACTAAATTTTAAGATATCAAGACATGCACGACTACTAAAGCAATGTGGGATAAATTAACATAAATATACAGTGGAGATCTAAATGTCAAAAGAGCCTGAGTTGAAAGTCTAAGAGGCAGATTTGATGATATGAGAATGAAAGAAGGTGAGAACATTGACCAACATTCAAATAGACTCAAAGAGGTGGTACATGCTATTAGAGCATCTGATGGAGTAATTGATGATGAAACAGTGATAAGAAAGATTCTCAAAACTTTGCTACCAGTTTATGCAATCAAAATTTCTATAATTCATGAAACAAGAGCTACATCCAACCTTACTCTTGACACTCTGATTGGTAAACTTACGACCTTTGAATTAAACAACTTTGATAATAGTGTTTTTCCTTCTATTGAATCCACTTTCATGTCTTCTTTGAAGATTTGAAAGTCTAGTAGGAATAGTAAGAATTGTGATAGTGATGACAATACCGATGATGAACTTGATGAACTTGAAGCACTTATGGCTAGAAGATTTCCCAAAGGAAAAGGAAGGTATAGAGATAAGCTACCTTTGGCATGCTTTAATTGTAAAGAAGTCAGTCACATCACTGCTAGATGGCCTTAGAAGAAAGATGATGATAGATCCAAGGACCGATCTGAAGGAAGCTATGGAAGAAGAGTCAATAGAGGCTATCGAAACAACAATAGAGACAATTGAGATGAAAAAGGAAAAAAGCTATGTTACATAGCTAAAGATATTGAAACTAAATCTGATTCTAATGATGACATAGAAGTCATATTTGTTTCTATGAAAGATGACTTAGAGGAGGAAGACAAACATGAAGAGATAGCACTAATCTCTAAAGTAAGCAGAAATGATACATGGATCATAGACAGTGGCTGTACACATCATATGACCGGTGATGTAGAGAAGTTTGATCATCTTTTTCAATAGAATGGAGGATCTGTGAGAATGGGAAATGATGCACCTTATATGGTAAGAGGTAAAGGCTCACTAATGATCAATGACAAATTACAATGTGAAAATGCATACTAAGTAGATGGACTGAACTATAATTTGTTAAGTGTGGCTCAACTAAACAATTCAGGCCACCAACTAGCTTTTGAGAGCAAAAAGGTGAAGATCTATGATGATGGAGGAAGACTTGTCAGAACTGGTACACAATCTAGAGGTAATCTATTCTATCTTGATATGGATCAGTCTTCTTGTTTGTTAATAAAGGATGAAGATGCCTGGTTGTGGCACAGAAGGTTATGCCATGTGAATTTTGACAACATGATGAAGATTAGTAGAAAGAAAAGAGTTAGAGGATTTCCTAACTTGACAAAACCTGATCATGCCATGTACCATGAATGTTAGAAAGGTAAGATGACTAAATCCAGTTTTAAAAGCACAGACAGTGAAAGTTTTAGTGTTTACCGATGAGCAGAAATTGAAGAAATAGTTTTGAATTATACATTTTGTTTTGGGACACTGGATAACTGATTCACCCCCCTCTCAGTTATTCTAACACATGATATCATGTTGATATCATGTCCATGCTACATATACTAAAAGCTTACTACATAAGACTTCCACACATGCTACTTTCCTTATGTTGTCATCAATGACAAACATACAATCTATACTGGGCTCCTGGAAAATCTCCAACAATCTCTTCTTTTGGCATTGATGGAAACATGTGGAATGAAAAACCACCACCAACCCAAATGAACATTTCTTTTATAACATTCTCCATTTCCTCTTTAAAACTCCCCCAAATATGATTCCTTTATCTGCTACAATATTTTCTAATATTCTCCATTTCCTCAACTGTACTATTGTCATAACTGAATGTTGCTCCCCTTTAGTATATTAATCCTCTTTTTACTTCTATTTTTCATGACTCTATACATATACTCCCCCTTTGACATCAATGGAAAAGGGAACCATTCATTTTAAACACTAGTACTACTTCTAAGGTAGAGTAGTCAACCTTCCACTAGTGCCTAAGGACTAATGCCTTTCCTTCTTTTTCTAAGCAAAATCAGGGAAGGGAATAACTCCCAACTTCTCCTTGAGATACTCAAAAGTATCCTTAGGCAAGGGCTTTGTGAATATATCCCCCAACTGATCTTTAGTACTCACATAGTCAAACTTGACTTCTTTCTCTACCACTTTCTCTCTTAGGAAGTGATACTTGATCTCATTGTGCTTTGTCTTTGCATGCATCACAGGGTTCTTTGACATATTGATAGTGCTAGTGTTATCATAGTGAATAACAATGGCATAATAAATCTGAATTCCAAATTCCTTTATCATCTATTTGATTCAAACAATTGTAGAACAATTCAAGGCTGTTGCAACATACTCTACATTTTCTATTGACTGAGAAATACAATTTTTTTTCTTTCTTATCCAAGTGACAAGTCTATCACCAAGAAACACTACTCCACCTAAAGTACTCTTTCTATAATGAACACATCCTACCCAATCTACATTAGTGTATACATGAAGCTCAACATTTTCTGAATTAGGATACCATAGACCATAATCTATAGTGCCTTAAAAGTATCTAAATATTCTCTTTACTACCATGAGGTGACTTTGTTTAGGCTCTGCTGCAAATCTTCCAGCTATGCCGACTGCATTGGAAATATTAGGTCTAGTTTGAATAAGATATATGAGTTTACCAATCATAAACTTATACAATATAATATCTACTACTGGTGAATCATCTTCTTTTGTAAGCTTGCATCCAGTTATCATAGGAGTTCCTACAGGCTTGCAATAATCCATCTTGAATTTCTTTAGTATCTCTTTCACATACTTTGATTGATTTAAGAAAATCCATTTTTCTGTTTGCTACACATCTAGTCCCAAAAATTATTTGATAGGACCAATCATACTGATCTCAAACTCATTCTAGTTTTATTTGGCAAATTCAACATTGAGTTTGTCATCACCTCCAAAGATAATGTCATCAACAAATATAGCTATATGAAGTAAACATTTAGATGTCTCTCTAATGAATAGATTACAATATGCTGCTCCTTTCTTGAATTGAATATTTGTTAAGTATCCATCTTGTCTCTCATACCATGCTCTAGGGGCTTACTTAAGTCCATAGAGGGATTTCTTCAATCTACATACCATATCAGGTCTATCTGATAAGGTGAATCCTTCAAGCTGCTCAATGTATACTTCTTTCAAGTCTCCATTCAAGAATGCTGATTTGACATCCATCTGATAAACTTTGAAGTTTTTGACTATAGCATAAGCTAAAAACAACTTAATAGATTCTAATCTACTCACATGTGCAAATGTGTCTGAATAATCAATGCCTTCTCTTTGTGCATACCCTTTACATACTAATCTTGCTTTGTTTCTTACTACTGTAGCATCTTCATTCATCTTATTTTTGAATATCCATTTTGTTCCAATCACATTCTTATCACTAGGTCTTGGGACCAGTTCCCAAGTGTCATTCTTAACAATCTAATCAAGTTCTTCTTTCATAGCATCATGCCAATCTGAATTATCACATCCATCTTCAACACTTATAGGTTCAATCTGAGATAGTAAACATACCGGTTCATTCCTAGCTGAATTCTTTGCTTGTGATCTTGTTAAGACTTTTCCACTCTAATCTCCAATAATGTCTTCCTTGGAATGATTTCTTGATGTAAACTTTGGAACTTTAGGTGATGTTGATTCATCAGCCTTAGGAGTATTTTCTTCACTTGTCTCAGGGTCATTGAATAACACATCAATACTGTCAAACATTTCTTCAATAACTGTCTCACTAGTAGAGGGTCTAGGTTCTTCTTCAATCATAGGTGAGTAATCATGATATCTTTCTTGAATCATAAAATTTTCATTAGTCTTTATGTGAGCACTTTCAATGATCTTTTTCAATCTTAAATTGAAGCATCTATAAGCTTTACTTTTAGTAGAGTAACCAAGAAAAATACCTTCATCACTTCTTGCATCAAACTTGCCTATTGCTTCATCCCTCTTGATGTAGCACTTGCTTCCAAAGATTCTGAAGTATTTTACTATGGGAACATTACCAAACCATAGCTCATAAGGTATTTTGTTAGCACCAGGCCTTAATTGAATTCTATTGATGGTATAGACTATTGTATTTACCGTATCTCTCCAATAGGTGTGTGCAAATTTTCCTTCTATCATAATGGTGTGCACTATATCAAGGATGATCCTATTCCTTCTCTCTAAAATTCCATTCTATTGAGGGGTTCTAGGTGCACTTAACTGTCTCTTTATGCCATGTTCTTCGTAGTACTCATAGAATCTATTAGAGGTGAATTCACCTCCTCTATCCAATCTCAAACATTTTATTTTTAATCCAGATTCATTCTCAACCTTAGCTTTGAATATTTTGAATTTCTCAAAAGCTTCTGACTTATGTTTTAAGAATGCAACCCACATCATCCTAGTATAATCATCAAAAAATAAAATGAAATACCTTTCACCATAGTGTGATCTTATTTGAGTTGGACCACATAGGTCTATATGAATCAGATCCAACTTGTTCTCTGCT
The DNA here is from genome assembly GCA_027943335.1 of Chamaecyparis obtusa. Classification (NCBI taxonomy): domain Eukaryota; kingdom Viridiplantae; phylum Streptophyta; class Pinopsida; order Cupressales; family Cupressaceae; genus Chamaecyparis; species Chamaecyparis obtusa. Next base: position 57,049 of record BSBK01011792.1, read on the forward strand.
AAATTCTGCTTTCTCCTGAATGAATTTCTCACATGCTTCCCCATCACACATTCCCTACATATAGTATCCACTAGCTTTGCTATGCTAGGTAGATATCTTACTTCCTTTACATTTCTTATCTTCACTATGTTATCAAAATTGATATGACATAGTCTTTTATGCCACAACCAACTATCATCAACTTTAGCAACAAAACAACTTGCTTCTAAATTGAGTTGAAAAACATTACCTCTTGTCTTTGTGCTTGATGTAATCATAACACCATCTTTTTTTTTAATGATGCATTTTTCATATTTGAACTCCAACTGATAGCCTTTTCCAAGTAACTATCCAACACTGAGAAGGTTATGTTTCAAACCATCAACATAGAGAACATCATCAGTATTGTTCTTTCCATCTAAAGTGATGGATCCTCTACCAACTATAGGTTTAGGAGTGTTGTCTCCAAATCTGACCATAGCACCATTGTATTTGTCCAAATGAACAAACCTTCCTTTATGACTTGTCATGTGATGTGAACAACCACTGTCTATAATCCAGTCTGTCCTTATGTTAGCTTGTGAAATCAATGCTAGCTCTTGATTCTCTTTCTTGTCTACATGAACTGTCTGGTTAATCATTTTGTCTATAATAGAAATGGATCCAATTTATTCTTCATCTAAAAATCCATCTCCAGCATAGTATCATTCCTTAGAATACTTAGGCTTGTAATCCTTTTTGAACTTTCTAGCTCTAGTGAGACACTTAGATGCAAAGTGACCAATCTTATTACATGAAAAGCACTTAAATGGTAATTGACCTTCATATTTTCCTTTTCCTTTCTTTTCTCTTTTGGAAATCATAGCAATAAAATCATCTAGTATTTTATCTTCATCATCATCATCAGAATTACCAGAATTGTTTGCAGATTTCTTACCATGAACTGTTGCTTTGGACTTGTTTCACTCTTTGGTTCTATCTATAATCTTGAAATCTCAAAAGCTGAGATCTTGCTGATCAAGTTTTCTCTGTTGAAATTTTATGTAAGCTACATGGTCTCATCAAGGATGTTGATCTTGCTTTCATATTCAAGAGTAAGAGTAGTCATCAACTTGTCCATAATGTCCTCCTCTAAAATCTCTCCACCATTGTTCTTGATTCCAACAACTGCTTCATTAATCCTCTGATTGTAAGCTCTGGTATTTTATTTAGGTGGCATTTATAATGCATTGTATCTTTTCTTCCATGTCTTTCTATGCACATCCTTTTTTTGTTTGTCTCCTTCAAATGTGTCTTCTAGGTGCTTCCATATTTTATGGGTTGTATCTACCTTTTTTACTTCTAAAAATTCACCATCAGATAGGGCACTGATAAGGGCTTCTTTAGCAATAGCATTATGATGAAACAATTCCTTTTGTATGTCAGTGGCATCATCTTTTGCAAGGTCTTCTAATGTAGGAATCTTGGCTACTTTGATGGTTACATTAAAAACTTCAAAAGTAATGCACTGCAAATGAGTTATCATCTTGTTCTTCCAATCAAGATAATTCTCTCCATCAAACTTAGGACTTTCTTTCCTGAAGTATGCCATCTGATCAACCTCAAGCTGTTAAAATTTCTCTTCAAGGAACTTGGCTTTGATACCAATTGTCAGGAATAGTCCCAAGAGATAACTGAGAGGGTGGGGGGGTGAATCAATTATTTAAAAGATTCAATTCTTTATCCAATTAAGTATACTTAAAAATAAAGCATAAACATAATGAAAGAACACTTGAACACAACACCAATATTTTGGTTATAAGGAAACCCAAATAGGTAAAAGCCTTGGTGGGACTTGATACCCACTAATATTCTATACTAGTGTATAATGATCTTTGTTAGAAGATCCTCTACCCTATTAGGAGTAGCTTTATAATATATTAAGTATAGTAGACCTAGTCAAGGGTCAGATCTTGTTAGGATTCTTTTACAATTGTCCCTATCACGGGAGAGGATGCACTATCTAAGAGCTCACTACTCAATTGGGTGAAGGCTACAACCTTCTAAATAATAGATACAGACTATATCTAGATCTTGGTGACCTGTGCTTTGACCTAATGTCTAGATCAATTCCAATGAATAGCACAAGTACTTTTCTTGGTCACATAGATGTTTTTCTAATGGCTCAACACTTTGCACACTTTTCTTTGCTCTACTTAATCAACCATGAACCACACTACAATAATCACAAATGACTGCCTATAACCCAAATAATATAATCAAGTCAGCCTGTTAGAACCACCTCAAAATCATATTAGAGAAACCATAATAAATTCCAACAAACATTATGTTGGCTCTACTATGCATGCAACTCATTCTGGGATCTATCTAATAGAATAATTATAGATGCACGCTATTCACTGTCTGCTCTACCAAAACAAATGGAACTTTCTCTATAAGCTGAATTAACTTATGTGCTCTTAACCAAACATCAATAACACTTATCCAACTTAACTCCAAGGGTGCATACCCTCAATATAGGTGCAACTCAAGAACCAATAAAATCTCTGTCGGCTCTTCTGAACAAACATAGGAAACTGCTACTGGCGAATACTGACTGCATAACTTCACTTGTGTTCATTATCAGACTATGCATCCATAACTAAAACTACACTAACATGTCTTCAACATATATCCAAGTGTGCAAGGCTCCATGATAACTGTATAGACAACCATATACAAAACAATGTATGTTACTCTGTCAGGAACACTGCTGACACCAGGTACTATATAACTGTCTATACTAATAGTTAACCTTTGTGCCAATGATATCATCCTGATATCATGTCCATGCTACATATAATGAAATCTTACTACATAAGACTTCCATGCATGCTACTTTCCATATGTTGTCATCAATGAAAAACATATAGTCAGTACTAGCCTACTGGCAAATCTCTAACACACTGATTATACAAAGTTTTACCTCTATCTAGATTTGTTCTCAAGTCTTTTATACAAACATGCATATTGATAATATCATTTTTGATATTCTAACTTATATCATGAAACATTTTGTCCTTGTAGGCTATCTGAACATTTACTTTAGCCATATCTTATAAGTTAGCGAATTCATTATCAAATGCATTCATAACTTTCTTAGCTCTTTCTAGTGGGTTTGCTTCTACTATCTGGTTAGTCACAATACTTTGTAACTTCTCTATTATTTCTAGTAAAGATCCTTCAAGGCTCTTCACCTTCTTTTTCTTTCCAATAATTTTGTTCAGGGATGTGATCAATTCCATTTGATCATCATCATCTACCTCTTTCCCAAAACTTTCAAATATTGATCCAAGATGTGATTCATTGTAATCTCAGGTGTAAGATCGATTTCTTCTTTATTAGGGACCTCTTTCTATCCTTGAATTTCTATGCTTTCTTGATTGTCTATTTTCTTTACTTTCTCTTTCCTTGATTGTTTCTCTCCTTCTATAATAGATTTGTCTTGTTCTTCTAAGGCTGAATTGCCAACAATTTTTTCAAGATTTTGAAAAGGATTATCATCACTGTCCAATGTGATCTTAGTTCCTTCCACATGCATTGACTCATCTTCAATGTTGATTGATGGTGGAGAGGGACTCTTTTGATGCTCTGCTTCCTCTTCCTATTCTATTAACTCTCCTACACTAGATTTTTTTTCAAAACTAGATGCCATTACCTTCACTATTGCTTGCTCTGTTTCCTTGTTTATCTCTTCATAGTTTCCTCCCATTATCTGAATGGTTCTTTTCTTTGTTCTTAGATGGGTTCCAAGTTCTTTCATTATTTCCTTAAAGTGATCTTCATCTCTGATTTCACATAGTTTTCTTACAAGATTTTCTCTAGTTGTATTGTCTTCTTTAGTTGCTCTCTTTTTCCTGTTAACTAGCTTCTCAAATAAATCAATAGGTATCTTACCTCAAATTTTGTCAAACTTCTCATCTGCTAGGACCATGTTTCTCACAACTATATTTTCCAAATTCAATCTTTTTGAATCATTATAAAGATCATAGTACTTGTTCATCTTAGAAAAATCTCCATCATGAATAATGTGATCATTTATCTTCACAATCTTTGGTTTCCATGTCTTCTTTTTCACTTGAAAATCTTCATAATCTTTTAACTCTGCTATTTTCCTTTGTACTGGTGGCACTATTGTCTTCTACCTCTTACTTGGTCCAATAGCTATTTTTTTCACTCTTTTCCCTGGTGGAGTTGATCTTGTAGATTTCCTAACTTCTTCTTCTTTTTTCTCTACTTTCACTTTATGCTTCACATTTTCAGTTTCAACCACTGATAGGGATGTAATAGAAAAATATTCCATTTTTCCAATGTCTCTAAGTGCTGCTACTATATTTTTTGGAATCATAAAATCCTGTTCTATCAATCCTATGTCCATTAGAATTTTCTAAATTGTACTTTCTACTCTTTTCTTAGACTATTTCTCTTCTTGAATAGACTTTGCGGAGTTGAAGTTCTCCTCAAAAGTCCCAAACCTATTGTTGTGAATATCCAACTTGCTCTTAAGCAATTTGTTCACATATTCTTCTACTTCAGTTTTAGAATTTTCATAGCTAAGAGGGTCTATGAACTCTACTCTAGGTTCAACTACTTCAATAAATGTAAATTAAGTGTCAACCATAAAACATATCTCATTCATATACTTTTCAACAATTGATTGAGGGATTCTTGATCTATTTTTCATTAAATTTTGAAATGTATTAATTAATAAAACTGCACTGTCATTGACCTTGTCAATAAGATGTCTCCTGAATAATGTGTTTATCCTTTCCATATTGTTCTTTCCATCATTCCAATCATAACCAATTTTAAATGGGAATCTTCTTAACAAATGAGAAAACATATAAATGATCAATGATGAGAATCTAAACTGGGAGTTTTTAGTCTTCTTTATCTTCTCCAAGTTCTCAAATAACTAATTCTCAAGATTTCACATATGTCTACTTGTACTTTGTCAACACACATCAAATAGGCTGCATGAATCATTCCACCTTCCATGTCATCTTCTCTTGAATTAGCACAAAATTTAACTATAAGGATCTTGCACAAATACCTAACATCATCTCGTTGTATCTTGCTAATCACTATACCTCTGCCATTGTAAGATGATTTAGTGTTGTCTACTACAATTTTCTTCACTTTCTTTTCATTAAATGGTATGACTCTAGATTTAGACAAACTAGTTACTTCATGAATTAGGTCTGTTGTGATGTCTATCACTCTATCATCTAACCAAAAATTTCCATTATGTATTCTTCTCAGAATTATCTTAGTGCATTCTTCATCCTCAAATTCATACTGTAAATAGTACTTTATGATTTCATTATCCTTCAGATGTTCAAATCCTACTCTCAATGACATATCATGATGGTAAAGTTTTTCATATTCCTTAGTAAAATCACTATCACTGAGGGTTTCAAGCTTACATCCCAAATAGCTTCTAACATTCTCTAAATGCAGAACTCTATCTCGTATGGATGATAAAGATAATGTAGGGTCTTCTTACAAGGGTTCTATAGGTTCCCTTTTAGTCTTAGGTCTGATCTTATCTCTCACATTGTGAATCAATGAAACATCCATATCTTCTACAAATTCTTTAACTCACAAATAAATTTGCTTAGTAAAATACCTCAATTCTGTGATTTAGGGTTTGCGTAGATCCAACACGAAATTGCTTCACCAAATCCTTGCAAACTACTTCCAATCATTATTCCTTTGATCTCCTTAACACTTGTATTCACTTTAATGATCAAAAAATACCGATCATAACCTTTTAATCTTTCAATCTCATTAGATTTTGACATCACATTCAATTCTTTTTTCACTTCTTTCCAAAAAGTTGTTCCTGCTTACTTGCAAAAATTAAAACTTCTTGCGATCTTGCATAACATCATATTAACTCATGTTCTCTTAACCATAGCATCACTACATCATATACTATCTTAGATTAACTACGCAAGACTCGATTCATCTGATACTAACTTCTACACTATCCTAAGTTCCTATTCTATTGTATTTTATTAATGAATTAAGTACTTTGAGATGGGTTAGGTAGAGATTCACTCTTACCATTAGATGCTTCACCTTTCTGATTACCTTCAGTGTTGAATGTATCTCCTTGATCTATGGCTTTAATAAACATCACTTATTATGAATTACTACAACAACCTCCATGATTGTTGCTTGCATTTTCATTTCTCCTTGCATGACTTCTAGGGTTAGGGTTCCTCATGAAATTCATCCAGCAAAATTTTTTTGTATGACCAAATTTGTTGCATATTTGACAAACTACTCCATTGTTTCTATATCTCGGTCCAGTTTGATTGATTTGTGATCTGCAATTCCTAGCAATGTGTCCAACCTTGTTGCATCTATAACATACTGCTGTATTTCTTATGTTCATATCTTCAGTAGGTTTCTTATCTTCATGGTTAATATCTCTAAACATTCTACTAACATAAAGCTTTACAAAAAATAAATATTTACCCAAGGGTCAACATCTAAGATGTCATCCCTTTATATTATTAAGACATTATTTTGATAAACAAAATAATCCCTTAACTCTTTACCAATTTTGTCTTCATATTCTATCTTGTCGGCTTAACACTGTCTTTGGTAAAACTGCCATAACTTCTTCTGTACATGCCGTATAGACTTATAATCTCAGGTGAGTCTTCAATAGTCATCATAGTATCTATGTTCAAGTGTGCAAGCACTGAAATTACTCCAATCGACATTGCAAATCAAAACTGTCTCCTGGGTACACTGAGAAAATACTGCACATACTTAGACAATTTTGCTTTGCACTCTGTCATACTTGGTCTCTATCATATATGATCTTCATGTTGATCATATGTTTCCCTAATGAAAACATCTAGATATATAACTCAGCCAAATTTCCAATAGGGAGGTTGGCCACATTCTTGTTTAGCCCCTCTTTTGTGGTGAATACTTTTTATTTTCTTGTTATAATGTTCTTTTCTAGTGATGTGCTACTTGATATATATTTTATTTAGATTTATTTAGATGATGCTTGTTGATCTTTTGGCACAAGGTGATAAATGAATTTATCTATCATTCAATTCCTCTACTTTTACTTCATTTCTTCTATGTGTTGTTACACATTATATCGTGGATGTGCCTTTATTTATAAATTGGTCTTTGTGATGTTTGATTGGGGATGATGTGAAGCAGTAGTTACCTATTATTTTTGGTTTCTGTGATGCCAGCCTAAAAACACACTTCTGTGTAACTTTTACATCAAATTCTTCCATTGTGTTTGTAGTTCTTATAGCTTTGGGTAATTATGACATTTCATTTTGACATAATATATCATGTATTATCACATTATCATACTAACCCTAGAGTTAGCGGATCACTTTTGTGCTCTCTTTTGTCATGTGTTTATTTCCCTTATTATTTCATTTCTTGGGGGTCTCTTATAGTGGAAATTTTTCTTGTAGGTGTATCTATACTCCATTAAATCTATTTATCCCATTAACGCATTTGTGATCACCCTAATGTGGGGGAATACACTCTGCTCCTTGTTTCACATTTTACGCACATATAAATAGTAATTCAATGAAATATCTCTTATTATGGCCAAGGATTTAATGCATTCCTTATGTTAATCTTTACATTAGATCCTTTAATAGAGAAAATTCCTTCCTTCAGGACTGAACCTCTATTTCTTGATCCCTTAACAAAGATAATGCTCTCCTTAAGGACTGGTCCTTCTTTTCTAGATCCCTTGATAGAGACAATTCTTTCCTTAAGTAATCATCTTCCTTTCCTTGATCCCTATGGAGAAAGTCCTTCACTTAGGCTTAATCTCTCTTTTCAAATTCCTTAAAGGAGATAATTATTTCCTTAAGGACTAATCTCATTTGATGGGTTGACTAGAATAGCACAACTTGCTAGAGTTTCAATGTCATCTTTTGTGACACTTTCTCTTTGATTGATCCATCTTAAGGTAATACATTATTTGTTGGTGATTATTCCTCCCTCTCTTTCTCTTTCTTCTAAGTGATGCCTCTTTTATCTTTTTTTTAGATTTGATGAACACTTAAGTCACTTGGGGGCTTGATCTTTCTTTGTCTCATTGACCTTAATAATATTGTTCTTATGTGTTGATATACTTTACCATAAGCATGATTTTTTCTCATACTCCTACTAAAGTGAGGGATAAATTTATGACCCTAAAATGTTAGCACCCATGATTGGATTCTTTATTAGGACCTACTAGATCCATTCTAGTGATTTCAAGATCTAAATATCCTTTATGCTTGATCCTAGAAAAATGATTCTTATTTTCCTACTCCTTTTCACTCCTCTTAACCTCCATTCAAAATTTAGCTACTTTCTCATTGTACACGTCACCAATAGAAACAAGTCCTTTATTTTGGGGTGCATATTTCACTTGAAGCTTTATGTAAGGATTTTAGTAGGATATTTTATTTTATAGTCATCAAGGATCAATTTTGAATCTTTAAATGATGGAGTAAGTATAGAAACCTCCTATCTCTCCTCATTTTGGTATTCATTTTCAAGTGCAAGTATTTCACAATCAAGCTATCAATATTTTTCAAACAAGCAAAAATAATTAGATTCAATATTTGAAGGCAAGAATCCAATATCAAGATCTCCAAGTTTCCAATTCTTCAAGATCATTCAAGTCAAAAGAAATATTCTCCAATTGATACAATTTTCACTCTCTTGATGACACAATAGAAGAATTAACAATCATGAAATAAGATCCATCATTCCATCTATCTTCTCTCTCATTATTTGCAAGTGAATGCCAAGCATATATACATTCAATATATAGGAATGACACTCATAGTTCTATGTAGTTTTAGGACATCCTTCATTCTACATCATATTCCAAGGTCAAATGTTTTCATTTAAAGTACATTCAATAATATTCATGCATATGATAAATGTATACATTTGTCTATGAGGGTTTATGCAAGGTGAATTTATTATTTTCCTTTCTATTTAATTTCCTTTATGTAATTTTTCCAACCTTTAGCCAAACTTTTCCCTATTTTTCTATGTGTTGGAACAAGTTATAGAGTTATCGGCCAATATATAGGAAAAACAAGAATAGTAGGATGATCTATGAAAAATTTAGTCAAAAACACTAGAATGAAAAGTCACCATTCATGAAATGTTCCAATGAAATGTTTGCATTTCCTTTATGTACACTACATTTTCATCTCAAATTTTAGCCATGAGTCAAATCTATTTTGTAATTTTTTATTTCTATGAATTTATGCTCATTTTCTATTTGTTATAGTAAGTCTTTATTAATTTTTTGTAAATTTTCTAATTAATCATTTACATTAATACATTGGGTCATTCTCATTTCATCAATCACATATTTTAGTGAAGGATCACTTTCCCACATAGTATTTGAGTCTCCTCTTGAACCTAGTGGAGCATGTTCCTTTTGAAATGTATAATTAATGAAAAGGAGAAGTGATTTTACCTATATATATTGCTTCCCTTTTCATATTAAAACACAACCAATATTAAAAGTAACCATAGTTTGAATTTTACAACCTCATAGAATTACAATTTTTAGATTTTTTTACCATATGATAACCTTCTTCATCCTCTTCATTTACCACGACTGCAACTTTTCGTGTCTCTTTAGTAAACAAGTGTTCAATCCTCTCAATATCTTCCCCAAGTGATTATTCCTCTTCAACTGGATCCTCATTGAATAAAAATGATTTATGTATAACCAAGCACTTGACCTCACCCTTATACTCATTTTCTACAATTTATATAATTATATCCTTATTTGCATTATTTTCATCCATGTCTTCCAATAGACATGGCCCTACTAAATATGCACTATCTACTTCCTCTTTACTATCACATGCAATCACAACTTCATTAAAAAAATAATTATTTTCCAATGCACCCAATTTGCTTGTAATTATGCCCAATATTCTATGGGGTTTCCTTTTATCCATTCAATCCCAACACTCGTCCCAAGATAGAGTTCTTACGATTCTCCTTATATAAATCCCCATCATTCTTTTGACTATAATCCTCTAGACTCACAATAAAATTCAATATTTTGTGTCTTCTTCACTTATTCACTTTCCATGATTCTATCCCTCAATTTTTTAAGACTCTCTCCTACCCATTATAATCATTTTCAGCTCTACTTGATCAACCACTTCACTTTCTACTCACCCATTTGTCTTGGTACAAACTACCTCCCTCTAGAAATGTACTTGTGTTAGAAAAATTGAGAGGGGGGGTGAATCAGTTAGATCCATTATCCTACAGTCCCAATACAAAGATGTACCTGTTACAAGTAGTGGTTGTCATTGCACCAAAATATCAACCTTTTAATGCCCAATACAACCACTAGACTTATAAAAGATACGGGAGGCAGTTAAGCCATGTCACTAATTCTGAGGGGAGCACTGACCATTTTTCCAACAATCTCCCCCTCAGCGTTACACCAGGGGATTCAAACCTGTGACCAAGCTCTGATACCACTTGTTACAAGTAGTGGTTGTCGTTGCACCAACAGATCGACCTTTTAATGCCTGATACAACTACTAGACTTATAGAAGACATAGGAGGCGGTTAAGCCATGTCACGAATCCTAAGGGGAGCACTGACCATTTTTCCAATAGTACCTTACAAAAAATTTCCAACAAATTATGCAGCTTGGTAACATAGAATATCAATCTGTTTGCCCAATTCATCGATTACCACTAATTATCCAACTATGATTATTGACTAAATCAACTATGCAGTATGTAAAGTATGATAGAAAAAAAATCATAACAAGTAACACATAACATAGTGATTTAACATGGAAACCCTGCTAAGGGAAAAACTAAGTGGGACCCATAACCCAAAATAATTCACTCTTCTTAAGTGAGCTCGGTGAAGAGCCAACACTATTAAAGGTTACAATGCACATTGTTAGGTGTGACCTGGTTAGAGGATTTATCACTAATAATTAACTTTTGACCAACATTCCTATGGGGTCAACAAGATAGCACTTTATGTTTAATTCAACAAATGTCATAGGGTAATAAATAAGACTATTAAGTCCACTCGGTTAAGAGATATTCTGAATCAATGGTTAAACTGATACAGTCCTGATTTGATTCAAATATAACTCAATTGAAAATATTCAGATCTATGCTAAGCCCTTAAAATATCCTCTAATCATTAATCAATTCACTTCCTCAATATTTCTCAACTAAATTTCACTCGGTAAATAGTTCTCTGACGCTCGGTAATGTTTGCAGTTTGGTTTTGTCAATAACCAGTTTTATCAGGCATGCATGAATATAGTCTTCACATGGAATCTCTACAGTCTCCTTCTTTCAAGCATGTTTCAATAATGAATCTCATATCTCTTATATAGACAAGTTAATTTTTTTCATATCAGCCATTAGATTTTTCCTCTTAATCTCCTTCATCCATTTTGCCTCTTAAACCTTCCTCAACAAATGTGTCATTGACACGTTTCAATCTCATCCTTTAGATCTTCTCTGAATTTTGTCAGTCATGGATCTCATTACTAACTTTATCCTTAATCTTGAAATCATGAAAATTTCTAGCTCATCAAATTTAGTCGGCTATTATTAGTATTTAATGTTTTCATCCATACTCGGTTAATATAGAAATGTGTCGGTGATAACTAGCTAACTAGCTCATTTATTATTGTCACTCGGTATACACTACACTATCTTGGTGTATACATAAATCTTCAATTACCGACCACATTGAATTGTTTAATTTCAAATCTCTTCTTGAAAATCAGGGTAATGTTTAAGAAACCCCCCCTTCCAAAAAGATGTAAAAAACTAGCAAAATTTAGAAAACTAGAGAGGAAATTATTAATTTTGTTGGGGAAATTTATTTTTTTTGAAAGAAAAAATATAATCTCATTCAGTGAATTGTGTTTTTATTTCAGAACTACCAAAATATATATTGGCAAATAAAAAATAGTATTTACAGTATAAAAAATAGTATTTATAGTATAAAAAATATAAATTGGCGAATAAAAAATAGTATTTATAGTTATAAAAAATATATATTGGCAAATATTCAAAATAGTATTTATAGTATAAAAAACATATATTGGTGAATAAAAAATAGTATTTATAGTATAAAGTATATATATTGGTGAATATTCAAAGCATGCATAGCTTCGGTAGGCTAAAAGGAGGGTCAATGCTGGAAATTACAAAGGTACGTAATGGTCAGGTTGATGGTGTGCACGACTTTGGTAGTTATGTTGGTAGTTTGGAGTTGAAGGCCATGAAAATACACAAAGGACATGTTGATAGTGTGTGTGACTTCAGAAGTTATGATCGCAGGTAGGATATGGGGGTTCCATGGCCATGTTGCCAATCTGCGTAACTTCACCGTGAAGTTAGACCAACATTGAACACTGAAGTGTAATTAATGAGACTTATCGACGTGAATATTTTTATTAGACATTAAAAAGGATAATTTGTACAAGATATGAGTCATGATTCATAAACATTCATTATTTTTATTTTCAGAGTCAAGTCACCTTATGTGAAACATTCCTTCAAAATTTAATGCAGCTACCAAGTTGTCAGTTAAAAATTTAAAATCACAGCTAGGATATGGTGGTTCTGAGGACATGCTAGCAGTCTGTGTAACTTGAGTAGTACATAATCTAGGCCAAGATTTTGATTAGACATTAAAAAGGATAATTTTATGGGATATGAGCTATGATTCATCAACATTCATTATTTTTCTTTTCGACTTTGGAGCCAAGTTACATAAGATACAAATGTCTACAATTTTTGTTTATCAATATTCATTAATTTCCTTTTTTGAGGCAAGCCACCTTACGTGAAACATTCCTTCAAAATTTATTGCGACTGGCAAGTTGGTGATTATTTTCTTTATATACTCCTTGGTAGTGAAATTGTAGAACACAAGGTGCTTTCTAATTTTCTAAATTTGGAATCTTGGATGACATAATGGGTCTTCTAGTGGCTGAGGGATCATCAAATGAGAACCCAGAACTTGCTATCCAACCAAATTTGGATATGGAGGAGGAGATTCAACAGGATGTTCTTAGTCATCTTATGTCTGCAGCATGGGATCATGCTACCAGTTACGCCAGATACCAAAGCGACATGTTCGAACTCGAAGTAGAACATGACAAGGCGGAGATGCACGCATTTTTTAACAATCATGGCTTCAACCAGGATGGGTTCCAAGAGGAGATGATCTGGTTATTTTCTAGTATGTGCATCGAATGATGTATTTTTCTTTGTGGATAGTATTATTATATTATAGTTTATACTATAATATATTAACAAATTACTATTAGTATATTAGTATTAGGATATGTAGGAGTCAACTATTGGACTGTCAGATGAGGCTTTTGTAATTTCCTCTGAAAATTCAATGGATCTTACGAAAAAAAAAATTAATTATAATTTGTAAATATGAAATTCGAATGTGCTTCTCATTTTGATTTTGGAAATGATTGCAAGCTTGTTGCTTCTCCTTCTGGGGAAATCACAACTATTCAGAACTTCAGTCACTTGGTGGCTCTCAATTAGTGATTCATTTACCAGTAGTATGTATATCTAATACCATTTTTTGAATTTAATTTTAATACTATATTCATATGAGAACTAGAAGACTCTATTTCACATAGTGTTACACTTTTTAGTTTTACGCATTATTTGCTAATACTTCAAATTTTAATACTAAATAGTCAATATAGTAACATGTTATATGAATCGTAAAATTGAAGAATAGTTTTATAAATTGAAAAATATGTAAATTGTAATTATTAATTAACTTGAACTTTGAAGTATCTGTGAGTCTAAACTATGATTGTGTATAAATTTATAGATACTTATTAACTGATTTAGAATGGTAAATAATGATTCACTTCACTGACTGAATGAGAAGTCTACCACTTCCAAAATCTAAATCCCACATGGCACATGGAAATTTAGAACCCACACCAAGCTCTGAAGTTACACCTGGCTATTTTGTAACTTCTCAATGGTTAATTTATTATGATGGTGATGGGTTCCAAAGTTATACCTGGTTGTTTCGTAACTTCTCAATGATCAAGTTTTTATGATGGTTAGGAGTTTTGAAGTTACACCTGGTTATTTTGTAAGTTCGTAACTTCTCAACGGTTAAGTTTTTATGATGGTGACGGGTTTCAAAGTTATGCTTGGCTATTTCGTAACTTCTAAACAGTTAATTTTTTATGATGGTTAGGAGTTCCAAAGTCCTGACTAACTTCATGTGTAGCTTTGTAAGGTGTTAAAAAGTGATAGTAAGTTGCATGCCACATGGAAAGTGCCAAGAATGGAATATTTACAGAGCTTTGGTAGGGTTTCTTGGCCATTTGTGATGGCGGTTACAACTTATGAAGTACAAGTGTCATACTAGGATATGTCATAACTATTACCATAATTTCCCTATGCATGCAAGGGTATGTGCAAGATCATGAGGGGCCAAACTATGTCCTTAAGTGGCAATGAAAAATCAGCAAATCAGGGTTAGTCAACTTGACGTGAAAATTTCAACTAGCTATGAACCTAATATCAAAAAGTTGTAAGAATAGAATCTATGGAAAATTGAATGTAGTTTCTAAACTACTACACCTTTTTTGAGAAAAAGTTAGTATGATTGGTGAAAAGTATAGATTTCAATGCAGCAGTACAAAAATTTTAGGAAAAAAATAAGAAGTAGGTGTATGTCTGACCACCTTAATCATAATCAAATGATAATATTTTATTATAAGATTTTATATATAAGTAGTAGACTCATGCTTAGATGTGACACATATTATTTTGTAATTTTATTCCAAAAAAAATAAATTATGAATCTTTTTCTACAATGTTTTCAGAATTAAAAAACTCCTGTGTCTAACCTCCTTAACTCATTCAAAACTTTACAAAATTCAATTTTTATTTTTTTTCATGCTAGTAGGCAAAGCATAGAATGTGACACATTTTTTAGATTTCAAAAATGTTATACTGTCTAAAAGTTATAGTCATTTTTTAATTAGTATATAAATCAACACTTTAGATGTAGCTCAACTAGAAAATATCTAATAATTACTTGGCAAATTCAAAATTTGACAACAATTATATCAATAGAAAGCTGATAATATCCTTAAGATACCCTTTTCATTTTATCAAATTCGGGTGAAAAAAAAATCATCAACTACATTGTCAAAGTTTTGAACTGACATCACCACTTTTTGGCCCCTCATGATCTTGCACATACCCACAAATTTGGTTGAAAATCATCCCCAGGCCTCTATTTTCATCTTGTCTACCATCCCTAAAATTTTCATGGATTTATCCCCTATTCTCTTGCCTCTGCAAATTTGTTATCTCCCTGGTCTGCAGTTGAAAAGGTTGAAAAAGTAGCTGTTATATCCAAAAAATTCCAAAAAAGGCCCTGAAACCCTTTGGCCTTGCTATAATTTGTAGTTACTTTATTCTGATCACTTAAGTCATCCAATTTGCATGTGCCTTTATAAATCCTTCAGTCACCAAGTCTTTGATTCCTGGCGGTTAACCCCTAAACACTCAGCGATCCCACGAGCGGTTATCATTTAAGTTGGCAGTCTTAGTTCAAGCAGCCAGGTCAAGATTCTTAATTTGACAGTTGTCACATGATCTCATAGGGTTGGAAGATTCCTTGAGATCTTGCGATGATTGTCAATTTCTTCTACTTGCAGAGCCCAATGTGTCAGTGGGACCGGTGCCACCTCATCTTATTTGGTAGCTCCTGATTCATCAGCGGTGTTTGATTTGGTAGCTTGTTAGTGGGGCCGTCTTCTTTGGTGGGTTGAGTCCTGATTTAATCTTGTGGTTGTCATTATACTAGGGGCTCAAGATGCATGTGTTTTATCATGGTGGTATAGCGACAGTCATAGATCTTACTTTATCACCCGGCTTCTGTCAGTGTGTCCTGTGTCAGAGACAAATGCTATGTGGATCTATTTTGGCAGCTTATGATTAGCTGAGGTTGAATATAGGTGGAAATGTGTCAGTGGGACTGGCCTCTTTTGGTAGTCAGAGGCTCTGACATCTGCAAAGGATCGACGACCAATGTGTGTTCTCAAGGGTTTGTGCCAGGGCTTGTGATCTTATGACAACCACCGATCTTGGTTTGTGTCAGAGCTTCCTTCGGTGGGTCCTTGTATGTTGACATGCTTGGATTGGATTGGTCCATGTGGTGATGACTAGATTTTTTGTGGGTCCATTTGTCAGAGGGGTCCCGGTCTATAAGGATCTACAGATGGTGTAAAAGTGGAAAGAATATTCTATAGCCATGAGATCTTGCGCCAGCCATTAGATCATAATCTTTTTTGAGTGGGGTCCATGTTAGAGGGACATGCTAAAGTGTGTGCCTATGAAGCAGCTGGACTGAATGAAAGATTGCCAAGTGGAAAGTCTAGGCCCAAGTTTGATAGAGTATTTGGTGGTCCCAATGAGTTTCACATGTTCACTCATTCACAAAATGATTTGGCAGTGCTCCAAACAACTTAGCAATTCAGTGAATGCTTTGTTCCCCGAATCTCTAAATAAATTGGTAGAGGAAGAAAGGATTATGTGACTTAGAGGAGGTCTTCAGTCACATAGTCACTGAATGAATTAAAGGAAGAAGGGCTCAAGGTGGGTCCAAATATGCTGACATGCAAAAAAGCTCGATTCTCATTGGTCCAAACATGCCGAGATGGATTTTTGACCATTCAAGGGTTTTATAAACTGTTGCTGGGTTAATCTAACCCACTCCTTTGCCAAGAAGGAAGAAATATTGATGGTCACATTTTAATATGACTGGCTAGCTATTGGTATTCAAATTTGAATATGTTTGCAAAGGGTTTTTGCCAATTTTTGATTCAATGGGATACAACAGCAAGGTAGCTCAAGAAAATTAATGTCTGCAAGACATTTACACTTAAGGAAGATGATGGGAGAGGTCTAGGTGGTTGTCTTGGGCCAATTCTTGTCCTGGAAAATTACCAACCAGTGCATTCACGGTGGGACTTTTGTGCAGGAAGGCAGATGAGTCCAGGTTGCTTGTCCGCAAGTTGATGTAGTACAGGGATGGACACTTAGTGATGGATATCTGATCGGTTGAGATATTTGCAGGAGACACATTTATGATCAGAGATGACAGACTTAGGGTTTGAATATTTTATGTAAAATCTTGTAACCCTAGTTAGGTTTTGACTCTTGCCTATGTGCAAGAGTATGTATATATTATTTTAGAGCTTTTAGGAGCTCAAGAGTTGGACAATTTGTAGAAGAAATTCATAACTTGTTAAGGGTCATTTGTGGCATTTTTTCTACCCTCTAGCTTATATATTTGTACTTCTCCCATTGATGACTTAAATATTACAAAGGTATTTTGTGACAATCCTTCATGTCCCTATGCTTCCTTGTTTAAATTATCTCTTATTGGATTAAAGTATATGATCTTTTCAATGACAATTTAGGGTTCCTAGTCCCTCTTGCTTTCTATAATTGTGTGTTATTGTGTTTGATCTGATTCAGATGTTTTTTTGGGTATACTTCAGCCCCTTAGCAGTCTTGTCTCAATCCTACACTGAGTTGTAGAAGTGAATGTTCACTTGCAGGTCATAAGTTGTGTCTTATGTTCAGGCCCTCCTATGAAACACTTATGCAAGCCTATTCAGTAAGTTGTGATTTACTAGACCTAAGCTTTTCATTGATTTCATTCCTCTATACTAAGATCCAAACCCTAGTCTTGGTGCATAACCTAGTCGGTAGTTTTCTTTCAAGTCATTTCCCTTACAAACATTCTTTCTATCCCTTTCCCTCAAAGGTTTTACTTTCATGTCTGAAGCAAATTAATATGATTATCCAAGAGGAACTAGCCTAGAACTTGGAGGTTTCATCTTAGTTAGCAAAGGTCCTACAACCTAGAGATGATTCCCATGTTATACTAAGTTATCAAGACCAAGAGAGCTTGAGACAAAGGCACAAACTTAGTGTATAACAATTCTAGCACGCGCGATGGGACCGTAAAAGGTCAAATTCATGTTAAAGTTATGCTATCTCTAATATATAGATTACATGGAATAGGATTTTAGAAGTCATCCTACCAAGTATATCTAGTGACTCCACTGATTTCAAGGATCCAGGCTACCTTGTTCAAAGTTTTATGAGAAAGATTGAGACTAGGATCTCAAAGCCTACCCAATTTTTAGAGTTTCCCTCAAGAAGAAGTCTTAAAGGTAGTTTAACTCAAAGGACATCCCCTGCAAGAAGAGTTCAGTCTACACCTCTTGATACTTTAGAAAGGAGACCTTTTCCCTTTCATTCTAGAAGAAGGGGTAGATCTCTAACTAGAAATCTAGAAGAAGATTCAAATCCAGCAATAAATACAACTCATATAGTTGTCAATCTTCAGATTCTAGCACCTACAATAGCAAGACAGTTTTCTTTTGCACCATTCAACTAAGGCAGCCCATTAACCTTTGCTCAACATCATGATGTGCCTTTGGTGGCACTTAAGAGTATACCTAATTTCATAGGTGAAGGGAAGAGAACTACATTTGAGCACATAAGAGATGTGACCACCATATCCAGCATACACAACATTACTCAAGAAGATGTGGCAACAAAGTTATTAGCACCATCTTTAAAAGGTAAGGCTCTAGAATGGTTTAGAACTCTAACTGTTGGTTCTATTACTTCTTGGGATGAGTTAGGGGATGCATTAAGTAGGCATTTTGATGATAAATCAGATAATTTGTCTCTAGTTGAATAGTTAACAACTATTAAGAGAGACCCTCAAGAGAAAATGATAGATTACAATAGTAGGTTCCTTAAAATATGGAATAGAATCCCAGTCTCAGTGAGACCATCAGCTAACCATGCCTTCCTTTACTATTTAAAAAGTCTAAATGGTCAAATTTCTATCATGATCCAATCTATGGGTGGTACTTCTCTACCTCAGGCCTTTGACATAGCTGTTAAAGCTGAAAATTGTTTAATCCAAGTAGGCATGATTGCTAGAAGGCCTCCAATGCCCATTTTTCCTAGCCTTCAACCCATTGCACCTGGAAAAGTACCCCCATTTACCCCTATTCCCACTATATTGGCACCCCAAGCTAGTACTAGTGGCCAAGAGTTAACAACAAGCTTCTCTCAAGAGTTACAAGAGATAAGGAATAGCCAACAAAGTAGTCAGGAAGAAATGACTAACTTGTTATAGACCTTGACTAAGGAGGTCACAAATCTAAAGAAGCAAGGTCAAGGAATCAGACCACCATTTGAGACACAAGGCCAAGGTCCTAATTAGCAATATCAAAATCAAGGAAAACCCTATCAATAGAATAGGCCACCATACAAAGGAGGCTATCAAGGACAAAGACAAAGTTTTAATTAGAGACAATTCCAACCATATAACCCTACACCTCTAAATTCTACTAATCCAGTGAGCGATATGGTTCCTAGTCAAAACAATATGGCTATGGATAATTAATGATGTTTTCCTTGTAATTAGCCTCATAATCAAGCTACATGTTCAAATGGATGGATGAACCAAGCTCTAATGTTTCAAAGTGCCTCACAAGCTCAATTAGAGGTTTCATCCAGTGGATCAGTTCCTCAACAAGAATCACAAGAGAATGAGACTGCCCTTTTCAATTGGGAGCAACTAGACTTCAATGGAGTCAATGATGAGGTTGCTTTTGTCTCCTATAAAAGAGAGAAAAGAAGGGCTCAAGACATGGAGAGACTAGATTCCAATGCCAAGGATACTACATCTACAGAGCCACCGTAGAAAGCTAATCCCATCACACCTAAGGAGACTCTTGTCATTGCAAGCCAAGAAGGCTAGCATTCCAAAGAGGTATAGCACATCATGCCAAAGACACAACAAAGAGTACACACTGTGACACCTTATAATATTGTATACAACATGAAGAAGGTGAATGTCACCATGTCCATGTGGGACTCTTTGGCTCTTCCAGGACAGCCTAAAATTTTGAAGAAGGCCATGACAAAGGTAGCAACTCCTCAACCTGCAAAAGAAGTTGCAAAGTCAGTGTTGGTTAACACTAATCAAGAAAAGGAGGCTCCAAGTAGAAACTCCAAGGATAATGCCATTCAAGGTAGGAACTCAAAGCCACCTCCCTTTTATGTATCTTTAATCATTGGAAAATATTTAGTACATAATTGTATGGTGGATAGTGGAGCTACTAGCACTGTAATGCCCAAGAAAGTAGCTGACCAGTTAGGACTAAAATATGAGCCCTTCCAAAAGAAGGTTACCCAACTTGATGGATCCTTAGTCAATACTATAGGTGTGGCTAAGGATACCAGTCTAATCCTGCATGCTAGTCCTAATTTATTAATCCTCCTTGATATATATATCATAGATCTCCCTGCATTATTTTCTATATGTCTTTCAAGGTAGTTTACAACCAAGATAAGAGGTTACCTATTTTTTGATTGGTCTCACATGTTATTTCATATAAGGTATGGGACCAAGGTCACCATGAAGTCAGAACCATTAGTAGCACACCATATAGAACCATATGTATCCAACACCATCAATGTGAACTACGCTATATTTGATAGCAGTGACTTCCAAATCATTAATGAAGCAAGCACAAAGATAGAAAGTATGCCTGATATTTTTCTAGATGAAAGAGCTTCAGAGGCCCAAGAAAATCTGATTTGGGAAGTTATTTAATACAAGAGAGTGGAGCCATAGAGCCAAGCCTTCTCAACGAGGATACTGATTCAGAAGATTAGAGCAATCAGGTTTGGGAACTATTTTTTGATGGGGCTAGAAGTAGACATGGTTCTGGTGGTGGTGCTATGCTAGTGTCCCCAAGAGGAGAAAGGTATTATACTACCTTTAGATTCACTTTCTCCTACAGTAGCAATATTGCAGAGTATGAAATCCTAGTCAATGGACTAGAATGGGCTAAAAAAGGAGGGCTTAAGGCCTTAAAAGTTTATGGTGACAGTGAGTTAGTTGTCAGCCAATTGAGAGGGAAAAGTGAAACCAAGAATGACACCATGAAAGCATACAAACATAGATTTTGGGATGTAATTGAAGATTTCCATGCTTTCAATATTGTTTCCATCCATAGAAAGTTAAATCAAAATGTGGATAGATTAGCTACTATTGGATCCCAGTATGACATCCCAAACAATAATTCAAAAGAAGTAGATCAAAAACATATCAAAGTGATTGTTAGACCCTCTCTTCTTGATAATGATATCAATTGGTAGGTGTTTGGCAATGATGAACAAATTTTATAGTTCTTGTTTGAAGAAGATGTTTTTTCAGAACACAATCAAGATAGGTGATCACAAAGCTATGGTGATCAAGTGATACAACTCAAGTCCAATAAGATGCCTAGAGGTTTTGTCACTTTGGAGACTATCTTCAACAAGGATGATGAAGTTAAGAAAAACAAAGCTGGCCTGGTAGTTCAACAAGAACATTGTGTTGAACTAGAGTTGGAACCAGGTAAGAGCTTACAATTTGGAAAAATAAACACTGAATTGGAAAAGCAAGCGTACACATAGTTATTCAAAGAATTTAGTGATATTTTTGCATGGCAATATGAAGACCTCAAAGGTTTTGATCCAGCCCTTGCTCAGCACACTATTTAATTAGAACCTAATGCCAAACCAGTGAAGCAAAAGCAAAGGCCTATTAAACCTAAGCTTGAGCCACTTATGCATAAAGAAGTGCTCAAATTGATAGAGAGTGGTATCATCTACCCCATTAAGCATACTAGTTGGGTTTCCAACCTTGTTCTTATTAGGAAGAAGAATGGGGAGCTAAGGTTATGTGTTGACTTCAGGGATCTCAATAGGGCCTCATTAAAGGACTGCCATTCACTATCCTCTATGGAACAAATCTTACAATGTGTCTCTGGATCCGAGAGATTTTCATTGTTGGATAGCTATTTAGGATACAATCAGATCCTAGTAAATGAAGAGGATCAATATAAGACTATATTTACAACCAAGTGGGGAGCCATGGCTTATCAAAAGATGCCCTTTTGCTTGTCAAATGTAGGTGCTACATTTCAAAAGGCAATAGATATGGCCTTTAAGAGCCTAATGTACAAATTTGTGTTGGTCTACTTAGATGACATAACTGTCTATTCTAAACATGCAGCAAACCATATCAGACATTTGAGAAAGATTTTTGAAAGGTGTAGAGAATTTGGGATATCTCTTAATCCAAAGAAATGTGTGTTTGTAGTTCATGAAGGAAAATTATTGGGATATGTGGTATCCAAAGAAGGGATCATAATAGATCCTGAGAGAATTGTAGCTATCTTAGAGCTACCCCTACCACAACATAAGAAAAGTCTCCAATATTTCATAGGAAAGATTAACTTTGTTAGGAGGTTCTTTCCTAACATTGTAGATTTACTCAAGCCTTTGATAGCCATGTTAAAGAAGAGTTTATCTTTTAGTTGGACCAAAGAAGGGAAGGCCAATTTCTAGGCCATTAAAGAGGCCCTAGAAGAAGCTCCTGCACTCTTAAACCCAAATTTTAATAAGGATTTCATCCTTTATGCTTATGGAGGTCATGATGCCATATCTGCAATGTTGACTCAAGAAAATTTAGATGGATTGGAGCAGCCTATTGCTTTCTTGAGCATCACCAAAGATACTCTTTTGTAGAAAAAACATGTGCTTTCTATGGTAAAGAGCCTCAAAAAGTTTAGATATCTATTGACCCATAGCAAGGTACATTTAAAATTTACTCTTCCAAGTGTCAAAGATTTTTTTCTTTCTAAGGACTTGAATGAAAAAAGAGCTGGTTGGATCACCAAGGTGATGGAATATGACATAGATATTTAGATTACCAAGCTAGTTAGAGGAAGAGGTCTTTGTGAGCATTTGGCAGAGGATGAAAGTTCAAAGAAATTAGAGAAAATGGGTGCATCTCTGGTGGTGCATTCTATAGAAGAACAAGATAGGGCAATGAGTTGGTTGCCTAACATGATCAATTATTTGAAGATAGGACAATGCCTTGTAGGCCTAGATTCAGCAAAAATAAGGTATTATAGATTACAATTTGTTCCTTTTGTGCTGATAAATGATGTTCTTTTTAGAAAGGATCACAATGGTGTCCTTTTAAGATGCATAGATTTAGAAAAGATAGCAGATGTCCAATTTGAGTTTCATGATGGACTTTTTGGAGGTCACTTTTCTCCTAGGACTACTGCTTTCAAAATCATGAGGGCTGGATACTATTGGCCATCTCTCTTGAAGGATAGTCATGATTATGTTAGGAAATGCATCAAGTGTGCTATGTTTGCAAGAAAAGAAAGGCTTGCAGCCTTGCCCCTACAGCCCGTCAAAATAGAGCAACCCTTCATGAAGTGGGGTATAGATTTCATAGGAATGATTAATCCTCCATCTAGTGTAGGACATAAATGGATAATGATTGCAACTGATTACTTCACCAGATGGATAGAAGCAATTTCTTTAAAAGAAGCAAATGAGAGTGTTGTCCTAAGATTTTATGATGACTTAATTCATAGGTTTGACACTCCTGATTCCATCATTTTAGATAATGCCTTGGCATTCACAGGCCTCAAAGTCTCAGAGTGGGCAGTCAAGAATGGCATCTATCTGAATACTAGTTCAAATTATTACCCTCAAGGCAATGGCTTGGAAAAATCCACCAATAAGAAATTGCTTAGAATAATCAAGAAGACTCTTCAAGACAATCAGAGAGATTGGCATACAAAGCTCAAATCTTCCTTATGGTTAGATAGAATTACCCCAAAGAAAATCATTGGTAATTCTCCTTACATGTTAGTGTATGGAAAAGAGGCTAAGTTGTCCATTTCAATAGAATTACCAGCTCTGGACTTAGCTACTCAATATGCCCTGTTTGATGAAGAGAATCCCTTACAGATCAGATATGCTCAATTGATGGAATTAGAAGAACTCAGAGATAAATGCATGAAAGATATGTAATTCCATTAGATTGAGACAAAGAAGAATTTTGGTAAGAGAGCCAGAGTCAGAAATTTCAAGGTTGGGGATGTAGTTCTCAAATGGGATGAATTCAAATCCAGACCTAGCAGGCACACAAAATTTGACTCTTTCTAGGGTGGACCATTTGTTATAAAAAAGTTCAAGGGGCCCAATGCTTTTCAGCTTTCAACTATGGAAGGAGTTTCTCTACCTATCTCAATAAATGGTTTCCACTTGAAACCCTACTTTGAGATTAATCCCTCTTTATAACCTTTTGTATATAAGTTTCCCTGCTTTCTTTCCCTATTTCCTAGGTTAGTTTCCTACTTTTCAAGAAGTGCCTATGCACAAGTTTGTTTCTCCAATTCTAGTTTTGTCTCCCTATGAGAAATTTTGTTCCTATAATGACCCCATGCCCAATGAATATGTCAAGGCCACTAGATTTCCATGTCTAGCAGGCTGACATCCAGTAGAAATCACCAAAATGTTACCATAATTTCCCTGTGCATGCAAATTTGGCTGAAAATCATCCCCAAGCCTCTATTTTCATCTTGTCTACCATCCTTGAAATTTTCATGGATTTATCCCCTATCCTCTGGCCTCTGCAAATTTGTTATCTCCCTGGTCTGTAGTTGAAAAGGATGAAAAAGTAGCCATTATATCCAAAAAATTCCAAAAAAGGCCCTAAAACCCTTTGGCCTTGTTATAATTTGCAGTTACTTTATTCCAGTCACTTAAGTCATCCAATTTGCACATGCTTTTATAAATCTTTCAGTCACCAAGTCTCAGATTCCTGGTGGTTAACCCCTAAACACTCAACGATCCTGTGAGCGGTTACCATTTAAGTTGGCAGTCTTAGTTCGAGAGGCTAGGTCAAGATTCTTAATCTGACGGTTGTCGCATGATCTCATAGGATCAAAAGATTCCTTGGTTTCTTGCGACGATCATCGATTTCTTCTGCCTGTAGAGCCCAATGTGTCAGTGGGACCAGTGCCACCTCATCTTATTTGGTAGCGCTTGATTCATCAATGGTGTCTGATTTGGTAGCTTGTCAGTGGGGCCATCTTGTTTGGCGGGTTAAGTCTCGATTTAATCTTGTGGCTATCGTTATACCGGGGGCTCAAGATTCATGTGTTTTATCATAGTGGTATAGTGACAGCCGTAGATCTTACTTTATTGCCTATCTTGTATCAGTGGGTCCTGTGTTAGAGACAAATGCTACGTGGATCCATTTTGGTGGCTTGTGATTGGCTGAGGTCAAATACAGGTGGAAATGTGTCAGTGGGACTGGCCCCTTTTGGTAGTCAGAGGCCATGACATTTGTAGAGGATCGATGACCGGCATGTGTTCTCAAGGGTTTGTGTCAGGGTTCATGATCTTACGACAACCACTGATCTTGGTTTGTGTCAGAGATTCCTTCGGTGGGTCCTTATATGCTGACATGTTTTGATTGGATTGGTCTACATGGTGATGACTAGATTTTTTGTGGGTCCATTTGTCAAAGGGGTCCTGGTCTATAAGGATCTACAACTGGCATAAAAGCGAAAAGAATATTCTGTAGCCATGAGATCTTGTGCCAGCTATTAGATCGAAATCTTGTTTGAGTGGGGTCTGTGTCAGAGGGACTTGCAAAGGTGTGTTCCTACGAAGTGGCCAGAGTGAATGAAAGATTGCTAAGTGGGAAGTCTGGGCCCACATTTGATAGAGTATTTGGCGGTCCCAATGAGTTTCACATGTTTTCTTATTCACAAAATGATCTGGCGGTGCTCCAAACAACTTAGCAATTCAGTGAATGCTTTGTTCGCTAAATCTCTAAATAAATTGGGAGAGGAAGAAAGGATTCTGCAACTTAGAGGAGGTCTTCAGTCATGTAGTCGTTGAATGACTTAAAGGAAGAAGGGCTTGAGGTGGGTCCAAATATGTTGATGTGCATAAAAGCTCCATTCTCATTGGTCCAAACATGCCGAGATGGATTTTTGACCGTTCAAGGGTTTAATAAACTATTGTTGGGTTAATTTGAGCCACTCATTTGCCAGGAAGGAAGAAATATCAATGGTCACATTTTAATATGACTAGCTAGCCATTGGTATTCAAATTTGAATATGTTTGCAAAGGGTTTTTGCCAGTTTTTGATTCAATGGGATAAAATGACAAGGTAGCTCAAGAAAATTAATGTCTATAGGACATTTGCAGTTAGGGAAGATGATGGGAGAGGTCTGGGCAACTGTCTTGGGTTGATTCTTGTCCTAGAAAAGTACCAACTAGTGCATTCATGGCGAGACTTTTATGCAGGAAGGCAGATGAGTCCAAGTTGCTTGTCCGCGAGTTGATGCAGTACAGGGATGGACACTCAATGATGAATATCTGATCAGTTGAGATATTTCTAGGAGACACATTTATGATCAGAGATGACAGACTTAGGGTTTGAATATTTTATGTAAAATCTTGTAACCCTAGTTAGGTTTTGACTCTTGCCTACATGCAAGAGTATGTATATATTGTTTTAGAGCTTTTAGGAGCTCAAGAGTTGGACAATTTGTAGAAGAAATTCATACTTTCTTAAGGGTCATCTATGGCATTTTTTCAGCCCTCTGGCCTATAGAGTTTTGTTTTTCTCATTGATGATTTAAATATTGTAGAGGTATTTTGTGACAATCCTTCATGTCCCTATGCTTCCTTGTTTAAATTATCTCTTATTGGATTAAAGTATATGATCTTTTCATTGACAATTTAGGGTTCCTGGTCCCTCTTGGTTTCTATAATTGTGTGTTTTATTGTGTTTGATCTGATTCAGATGTTTTTATGGGTATACTTCAGCCCCTTAGCAGTCTTGTCTCAATCCTACACCAAGTTGTAGAAGTGAATGCTCGCTTGCAGGTCATAAGTTGTGTCTTATGTTCAGGCCCTCCTATGAAACACTTATGCAAGCCTATTCAGTAAGTTCTGATCTACTAGACCTAAGCTTTTCATTGATTTCATTCCTCAATACTAAGATCCAAACCCTAGTCTCGGTGCATCACCTAGTAGGTAGTTTTCTTTCAAGTCATTTCCCTTACAAGAATTCTTTCTATCCCTTTCCCTCAAAGGTTTTACTTTCATGTTTGAAGCAAATTAAGGTGATTATCTAAGAGGAACCAGCCTAGAACTTGGAGGTTTCATCTCAGTTAGCAAAGGTCCCACAACCTAGAGATGATTCCCATGTTATACTAAGTTATCAAGACCAAGAGAGCTTGAGACAAAGGCACAAACTTAGTGTATAATAGTAACATCTCAAGGTTTCATTTTTGTTGTAAGTTTAACAGTCTCAAAGTTTTGAAAAGGTGTTGCGTGACTTTGCAAGTCTCAAAGTTTTAGGATTTCAAATTCAAAGGCCTAAGGGCCAACGCCCCTAATATGCAGGTAGCAATTTAGAGAAGTTTAGATAGGGACATAGGGTTAGATTTACCATTAGCATAACTTTGGCAACATGTCAATTATTTTCTCTCAGATCACCGCCAAATCTATGCCAGAAGTGACAGTTGATAGTGACACTTTTTTGAAAAAGGTAATTACTAATTTCATGCATGTGCGCTTGATGATATTTTAATTTTTAATAGAGTAGGTGGCCTGGTGGCTAGTTGTGAGTTGCTTATTAGTTATTAAAGATAGTTCACACTTCACACAACATCCATAATTTTTGGAGGCAAAGAGTAACAACGAGTTGAAACCTTTAAGTGTAGAAAAGGAGATTACTGCTTAGAGTTTAGTATACTTAAAGAATGGTAGAACAAGGATCTCTTGATGTTATTATAGTATCAGGAAAGAGTTTCCTTAAAGAATAAGAGGCCAAACATATACATTGAAGAATGGATGAAACTATTGCCTAGATCCTCAAATTTGCAATTAGCTAGCACTTATGAATGAAGGGACCCTTATGCATTCCACAAGGATGCTATCTGACCAAACACAATTGGGTATGAGCTCTCACATGTTTCTATAACAATAGATTGAAAGGCCGTCCTACTTCCAACCCATGGGAAAGGAACATGGGAAAGTTAATAGTGTAATACCCCAAAATTGGCACCTTACAATTCTAATCAATTTTGGTGCATTCCTTTGAATTTCTACATCTTCAAAGTCCTATTGTACTAGGCAATTCTATCTCCTATTTGACTTTGTTTGACTTGGTGTCAAATGCCAAAAACCCTAAATTTGCATTAATCATACACTATAATTAATTCCTAAATATTTGAAATTTATTGGCTAAAAATCCCTATGATTAATTAATTTAATTCTAAAGTCCTAGTACTTTTAAATTAAATTAATTCCACCCCCTTTAGCTAATACACATCAAAGGAATTAAATAATATTTGGTTATTTGAATGGACATATCTATTTGAATTTAATTATTCAAAATAAATCAAAAAGCCACCCATGTGGCAATATTCATTCACTTAAAATTAAATAATTCATCAATTTATCTCACCTTCCTCCATGGAAATGAAGAGTCAGTCGTTTCTTTCCAAGAAACTCTTCATCCTTCTCTCGGGCTCTTCTATATTATGAACCTCTTTTCTTTATTTTGAAGAGGAAATTTTAGAGTACCAAAACTATTATGGATTTTTGTCTCAACTTTCTCAAAATTTCAAATCTTTTATTGCATAATGAGAGTATTTCTCATTCTATTGTAATTGCACTTTCATATTAATTAGTTTTCTTATTAAGTTTTAAATTAATTCTCACCTTTATTTCAAGCTCCATAGATTAAATCTACACTTTCATTTTTAAATTACAATTGCATCTTCATCTTAGATTAATTGCAATTTTGATCATTTCAAGCTTTCAAATCCTCCATTTTAGAGTTGGTCTAATGGTTGTTGGCTCTCATTGTGAGAGTAAATTCAAACACCCCACCTAAATATGAGACAACAGGTCAATTCAATCGAGTGTGTGAATTGGATAATTCATGTTCAATTTCATAATTCAATGATTGAGAAATGACTATGTTGTGTCTATGGTTGGATTAGAGGTCCACATTCAGCTATAAACATTTTGGCACCCCCGTGGGGCAAAAAATAGATTTCTGGCCTCAATCTCAAAAATTTTCTGATAATAATTTTGAACTTTGTTTGTATGGTCCATAAAACTATGTACAAATTCTTGCGCAAGATTTCTCAGTGTACCGCTTGAATTTTTTCTTTCATTAGCATTCTCTTGCATGACAAAGCACTACCTTGCGTAGGTGCTTGCATTTTCTCACATGATGCATTGTACTTCCTCACGTGAGACTGGCCATTAGTTTTTAAAAAAAAATTCTCAGTTTCTACAATTTCCTGTTACTGTTTCCTAACATTTATCATTTGTTGTTGTTGTTACATCTCTATTTTTTTCTAATAGCATAATAGTGGGCTGCAGGATGATTGTTTCTAATGGTTTTCTTGTAGGACGGTTGTCAAAGATTATCTTAAAACGTTGTGCTTGTTTACTATTTTACACACATAGTATAATTATCTTAAGGATCTTGATAGTGAGCTAGGGTAATAGGCTCTTCATTAAATTGAAGTGATGCCCATGGATGAATCTGAGACCTAGATCTTGGTAGCATGATGGATACCTAGGGAAGAAAGGAAAGGTAGTGAATCTTTAGCATGTCTACTTGTTAGGGGATTATGCTCTTCTCTCTTTTAGAGAACCAGAAACCCAAAAGCTTGTGGATTGGTTGGGGAGGAACTAGCTCGCTGATGAATATGTCTTGCATGTTTCAATAAAGTGAAGAGGTAGAGAAGTATGCTCTTCTCTCTTTGAGAGAATCAAAAAATCAAACACTTGGATACAAGCCAAAGTTTGTGTCACCTTTAGAGGCCCTGCCAGAAATTGAATAATAAATAATTCTTTGTTCAGTCAAAAGACTCCAAAGCCATGTTAACTTCTTTCTCTTGATTTTGACTATCATCTTGAGAAAGCTTTGTCTGTTGTATTGAGTGGCACTGCTCCTAGCCCTAATTGTGGGGGTGTATGAATTTTGGGTGTTGGTGTGGCTGTGAGGCCTTAATCATGTATAAGGGGCACTAAAGGTTAGTGTGAATGGAAGCCCACTAAAAACTTTCTTAGTTAGTTGCCTACTTGGATCACCTCTAAAAGGAGACATAATCTTTACACAAGGAGTGGGAAGAATCTCTCCCCTAGATTATCACCATAGGCATGCACCTGGACATTTGAAGGTAGTATATGACATTGGCCTGTGCTTCAAGGGTAACCTTGGAAACACCAAAAAAATGGGCACCCTCTAGGGGGTGACATGACTGTGTGAGGTGAACGCATGCACGTAAGCTGTGAGGCATAGATTTTGTCTTCTCTACCATTTTTTTGTAGGGATAACTAAGTGATTGTATTGAGTCTTAAACTATCCATCATGATTAAACAAAGACTCCCATGATTCTGCCATGTTGCTTTGTTCTTGGTAGAATTGTTTGCCACTACTTCTTGCATTCACTATTGCTTGGTCTAAAACTTCATGCTTGTAAATGATTGCTTGCAACATTCAAACTGAGATTGCTGATTCAAACTATCTGAAAAATAGAAATTTTGTCAGATTTATGTCTAAAAATTTGACTTTTATCTCAAAAATTGTGTTGAACCTGTCAAAATTTGGTCTTTTTCCATGTGAGATTTCAAAACCTTAGCATTTCCTTGTGCAAGATTTCATTCTCTCACATGCAGTCTATCACTTCCTCACATGAACAAGCACTTTCTCATGCAAACCTATACCCTAATTTTCAAAACAAGGAATTATTTCCCATTGACTGGTGAATTTTCTACCTAATCTAATTTTTGCCTGAGGTCTGTTTGCTTGTTCTCCTATTGTTCACTGATTACCTCTTAAACTCATATTGTCTCCTTGTTATTTTTCTTATCTCACCGTGCTTTTCTAGCTTCCGATGTGATAGTCACATCTCAACTATTCTAGCCATACTCTTGACGATTTGTACCAGGTGCATTTCACACCGTGGTAGTTCTAGCCTCTTATCTTCTTTTTCACTATCCTAGAGATAGAGTTCTAGCATAATCCCAAGTCCTCTCTGATTACATTTTCATCTGTGCCTATTATGAGTAGAAGTGGCAACATATTCCCCATCTATGGAATCAGAAAAGGTAGGGGTATACCTCATAATCAAGAAATAGGTTGTTCCAAACCCATTATCCAATCTGGGTGTTGTGAGGGATCCACAAGTTCCTCTTCATTAAGTACACTGAAAGACAACCCACCTCAATCCTCATCTCTAGTGTTCTAGGCATGTAATAACCTATTGTTTCAAGCACAACCTGACTGATTATTCCAAGAACAAGACAAAACATTTTTTTGTAACTTTGAGAGGCCACTTCCTCAGACTAACCCCATTGGCATTATTGAACCTACTAACTCTCTTGAACCTATCAACCCCCTTGATCCTATCAACCCTTTCAATCCTATTAAAGTGCCCAAGGTTACCCTAGCTATGCCCTTTCAGTATCTCTCATATCATTTTACTGATTCTACACTCGCTGCACAATCCTACATTGATAAGATGGGAGACACATTCGATTTCCAACCAAGCAAATACAACAAAATTCATGAGCAATCTCAAAATAACCAGCATCCTGGTCAATCCCAAAATGATTAGAATCAAGACCAATCTCAAAACAAACCTCAAGGCGACCGGCAGCTGTATCACTATCACCCTTCTCCATATGACCAAAATCAAAACCAAAGTGACCAAAATCAAGTCCCAAGTATTTATAAGATCCTTGGTAATGACGATGTGATGATACCTCAAAATGAAATAGATGTTTTGAAAGCCAACAAGAGTCTTATCAAGATGATGGAGATCCTCCTGCAAGAAGAGAAGGAAAAATATTTTATAGAGGTAGCTAAACAAGGAGCCAAGTTACCACCAGACTACCAAGTTGAAATGCTTGTGGCCAAAGAAAAAGAGACTGAGACCACAAAGTTGCGAAAGATGATTTGAGACATGCAAGACCAAATTAGCCAACTTGCAAGGGATAAAGATAAACCTGTACAACAATTCACAATGGAAAACATTTGTCCTTTCCCTTTTGATAAGAGTCTTCACATGCCACCTTTTCCCAAAGTTGTAGAGCTACCTAACTATGACAAATACTTAGGAATCACTAATCCCTAGGATCATCTGAGGGAGTTCAACACTCTATCCATGGAATTTATACATGATTAGACATATCTCATGTGCCTCTTTCCTTGTAGCTTGAGTGGACCAGCTATGGAGTGGTTTTCTCAATTACCCACTGGATTCAAGACTTTTGATGAGATTGCTAATTTGTTTAGTCAACATTAATCACACAATATTCATCATCTAGTCAATATTTGAGACCTTTGTAATCTAAAACAATGACAAGGGGAGCCTTTCTTGGCATTTCTCTAGAGATAGAGACAACTATGTATTGAATATCCTCGCAAACTACCACAGTCTGAGAGACTCAACATCTTTTTGGACAATCTTGTCCCATATTTTGGATATCAAGTACAATTAAAAGGTCCCCTAACCTTTCACAACATGATTAAACAAGTTGTGCACATAGGAGCATTTATGATCAAGAAAGGAGAGTTGACTTTGCAAAAGGATAAAAAACAAGGGTCTTCCTCCTCAAATAAAGATAAAAGGAAGTATGTAAATAAGAATAGAGATATTTTAAATGATGGAGTGGTTGACAATGTGACCCCAAAGCTTTTGAAATCTATTTTCAATCTTTCCTCTAGTATACAGGTGGTCAAAGCTACTAAAAAGGCCACAATGGACACTCAACAACCTTCAAAATTTTCTAAAACCAAACCTTGGGCATCCTGACCCAAGCGTGAGTTCACATCCTTATGAGAAATAATTGATGTGGTTTATAATACTCTCATGCAAAACTAGATACTCGATCCTTTGGAAAAGCATCTCTATGATCTGTAACCATGACCTCATTGGTGGATCGACAATGCATAATGTGATTATCACCAAAATAAGGGTCATAAGACTTCTACTTGTCTCTAGCTGCACCATAAGGTCTAAGATTTGATTGAAAATAGTGACATTGTTGTGGACAACCATAAAAAGAATTTAGATCATCAGGCATTTAAAGATTCCAAGACTAAGAATACCAATGCTAAGGTCAACTACACATACACTACCAATGACAATGTCATCAACATGATTGAACCTGCTGAGGTTGCATATTGCGATGTGATTACTATTAAGGGGAGTGAAGATTCTCCTAAGACTAAGAATCCATTTGTCTTGTGAGGCCCTGGGTCTCATTCTTCCAAACCTAAATCATCTCAGGATTGTGCAAATGTTGTTACTTGCTCTCGTACAAAAATAACCATTAAGGGTCTCGACCCTACTACATCTGCTCTGAAGAAACCTATGGATAAAGGTGTTGTTGATCCTACCAATAAGAACTCAAAATTAGTCCCTACATCTAGCGTGGGCTAATTATAGCATTCTAGACCAGCTGCAATGTAGCAATGCTCAAATCACTATATTTGAGTTGTTGAAGATCTTGCCTGCTCATAGGGAGATTCTGTATAAAGCCCTCACCGAGGTGAACATCCCAAAAGATTTACATCTTGATCAGTTTCAATCCATGGTGGGTCACCTGACCTCAACCCACTATTTTTCATTCTCTAAACAAGATGACCATTCACTGAGCCATCCACACATTGCTCCTTTTCATATAGAAGTCATGATAGGTCCAAAGCACACCTGTCGCATCCTCATTGACAATGGTGCTAGACTAAAAATTTTCTCAGCTAAGCTACTCACCCAATTAGGCTATGATGAAGATTGCATAGATGCCCATAAGAAAATTACCATTAAGGCATATGATGAAGAAGAATAAAAATCTAAAGGTCTCTTCGTGCTACCCATTCAAGTTGGACCTATTGAAGGAGATGTCATTTGTCAAGTTCTAGATATTCCTCTGACATATAATATACTATTTGGTAGACCATGGATCCATGAAATTTAGGTGGTTCCATCTATTGGTTCTTCCCTTTGATCTTCAACTTGTAGATTTATACTTTGATGGATAACTTTAATAATACTTTGACTCTATCACCACTCCAAAGTCCACAAGGAAGAGGGCCAATTGACAAGGATCAACAATGAGATCCTCCTACACTTTGAGACAAGATGCTCAGGTGGGTGTACCCTTGATTCACTTCTAGAAAGGAATCACTAACTAATAGACAATTATACCCCTTACTAACTGATTAAAGATTTCATCATTTATATGTGTGTATGATTGATGATGATGGACTGCTCCCAAAGAATAGATCAGTGCCTTAACCTAGGGAAAAGAGTCACTTGATAACATATATCAACTAAAACCTTAACTCAAACACACATGAGCTCAGAGTACGTGCTTTGCCTATTACTCCCCTCACTCCCAAACCTGATCATCAAATTCCAATCCAACAATGAACACACTAAAATCAACCTAAAGGCTTTAATCCCAAATTTGTTAGGAACTCCAAGCTGATCTCACAATACTCTTTGTTTACCATATGCTAATCCACCTTATGATATTAATATATATGAGTTGAAAATCAAAATAAGAAGACAATCATCAAGAATTCAGGTGTATTCTCATTAAATTCAAAATCAATACATTACCAAAATGACAAGTGCTAGGAACAAAAAACAAAATCCAAGCTCTCCTTGTTCAATATAATACCATCAACAACAACCAGGGACCAAAAAGAAAGTTTTGGAACCTCTACTAAGTCAAAAATACAACAATATATACCCCCCTAGACATCTTGAAATCCCAAAATAGGATGCAACAAGTTACAGATGACTAGGGTTAGGGTTTCACCCACTAAACCAACTGAAACATTCAAAAATTTATTATAGGGGAAGAAACCCAGGCAACCAGGAGAAGACAGATCCCAGAGTGATCCTCAATCATGACAATACCACTGAGAAAGTACTAAGAACCACAAAAATGCCCAATTTGTCAACCTGCTTGGCCACCTGCAACACACCTCAAGCACAAAGAACACGTACAAACCCCTACAAATGATCATAGAACACCCTGGACCACACTGCAATAGTTTGAAAATTATTTCCACCAACACCAGCTACTTAAACATTGAATTTTAGTCCTTCTAGTCACAGGAAACCCTTTACAAATTTGAATTTGAAATTAAACAACTAGTTTATGGCACCAATAATGAATTGGCGGTCAACATTTGAATTTAGATCAACTTTAAGTTGTGACTGTTTGATCCTGCCCCTTTCATAGGTTTTATGATTTATCTTTTAAAAGACCCCAGTCACATTTAGTGATTTGGCGACTAAAGACCACCTCCAAGTCACAAAATACTTTATCATTCCACCACTTAGTTTAGCGGCTACTAGAACACTTGTTCACTAAATTGCTAGCTTTTTAGAACTCCACTACTTTTCTTCGCAAATGAGTGAAACCTTTGTAATATATCAGAATTGCTAAACATTTTATCCAAACTATTAGACCTTTGATAACCCTGAGCCCACCTAGAAAGATGCCACATGTCAACATATCATTCTCTATACCTGATAGGTCATGTCTAACATAGGACCCACCATGTAGAAGCCCTATAATCAGATGACAGGCATAAGATCTCATAGCTCTGACAAAACTCATGAGAACTTATGCCACCCATTGATTTTCTGTAGTTGTCAAAACCCCATAGACATGCCGAATACTAGGTCCCATTAACACTTGCCAAATCATCATTATGTGGACCAATAAGAGACCGCCAAATGTGCATACATGACATTGGACCCACTGAGAACATTATACCACCTAGAAGATCAGATAGATGGCGCATGATCTCAAGGGCTTGGAAGACTCCATGAGATCATGCACTCACTGTCGATCATGAATTTTCTGACTGAGATATCAGGCCCACCTGAGAACACATCTAGCTCACTAACACACCAACCAATAAGATGCCACCATTTCTGCACCTTCTGACAGTGGACTTACATGCTTAGAAAAGCTACATCATGAAAAGGAATCAATGGCTAGCATAAGATCGCAAGCCTCTGACAAAACCCTTGTGAACTTACGACAATGGTAGGATCAAGATGGTGTCAGAGCCAGGCCTAGGAAAATTAAGTCAAAACACTAAGAAATATTAATGCACTGACTTAGGAAAAAATAAAGCACCACTAGGCTCCAAACTTAGGAAAAATTAACCTAGGAGACTTAGGCAAATTGACAATTATTAAAAGGGGCCCAAAATAAAACCTTTAGTCACAAGATCGCATAACATGAAAAAGGTTCACATAATCATGTGATAAAGGGTTAACAATTTAGCATATGTGTTTTAGAGTTTTAAGTGGCCTGAATAAAGTAACACAAAATTAGAATAAGGTCTAGACATTTTTAGGGCTTTTTCACACCAGCGGCTATATTTTTTAATTTTCTAAGCTTAGGGTTTAAGGTAGAGACCAAACTAATTGCAGAGACCAGGGGAAAATTGCTACAGCCATGAAATTTTTTACATGTGCTAACAGTGGCTTTGTCTAGGGATGTGTGGCTCTTGTAGGCATAGCAAGGATCTAGAATCACTAGTTAGAGTAGACCATCCCACTGGAAAAACTAACAACAAAGAGCAACAGGACCAAAACCTAACAGACCAGGACAAAATAGGGTACGAGCAAGCTACTTTACAAAATTTACAGAATGTATAGACCTAACTACTATTCATGGAAATAGAATACCTTCAACTAAAGTATTTCTTCAAGAATTGTCCATGAACTAGTAATTCCTAAACTTCACCATTCAATTCCTTGACAATATATGAATCTTGGCCCCATTTCTCATGAATTTGATATGGCCCTAGCCAAATGGGATCATAATTTCCATGTTTTCTCTTATCCTCCAGTTTGGCATTCCAAATTAATACTAGGTCATCAGGCTCAAACCTTCTTTCAACAGTCTTTTTGTCATACAAATTCTTAACCTACAATTGCAATTTGGCATTTCTTGCAACTGATTCTCTTCTGATTTCATCCAGCCTGATGAGATCCTCAATTCTCAACTGCATCTCATCATCTATGTCATCATCATATAATTGCACAAATTTATACATTTCCAATAAATTGTTCTGAGGCATCCTTGCATGTATTCCATATACTAGGTCAAATGGTGCACAACCAATTTCCCTCTTCACAGTTACCCTATCAGCCCATACAGCTAATGGCAGTTTTGAATTCCATGCCTTCTTATTCTCTTCAAGAATCCTCTTTAGGATTTTCATCAGGCTCTTATTAGTAGATTCTACCTGACCATTTCCTTATGGATGATAAGGTGAGGAAAAAGAAATCTGAATTCCTAAACCTTTGCAAAAGTCCTTATATTCAGCAGACCTAAAGCACATGGCATTATCACTTACTATTCTCTCATGGAAAACAAACCTTGTAACAATGTTGTTCAACAAGAAATCAGTTACCACCTTGCTGGTTGCATTCCTTGTAGGTATAGCCTCTACCCACTTTGTAAAGTAATCAATGGTAACTAAGATCCATGGGTGTCCTCCAATTGCCTTGTTTGGTATCTCCCCAATGAAATCAATTCCCCATTGTTGGAAAGGAGTCTGTACCTCTACTAGCCTCAAAGGCATGTTGCCTAAAAAGTTAAGCTTACCAGAGAACCTTTGAGAAGCATCACACCTCCTCACTAAACTCTCTGCATCCTTGAAGATTGTGGGCCACTAGAATCCTGCTCTCAAGATTTTATCAGCAGTTGTTTTACCCATATAATGACCACCACAAACTCCCTCATGCATTTCCTTTAACAACTTGTTAGCTTGATCCTCATCCACACATTTCAAAAGTATGCAATCTAAATTCTTTCTATACAATTTACATTTCACAATTACATACTTGATGGCCTATAATTTTAATGTCCTCCTCTGATTATCATTAACTCTTGCTAGACATCTCATATTTCTCAAGTAATAGATGATATCTTGATACCAAATACAATCATCCATCTCACAAGTATAATCAATCTCAACCTGATTTATCTTATTTGCATCAAGATTGGATTGAGCCATTAGTTTTGCCAATCCTTGTCCTCTAACCAATTTAGTAATTTGGATATCAATGTTGAATTCTTGGATCCTATTGATCCATCTGCATCTTCTCCCAGACACCTCATGCTATGAGAAAATATCCTTCACGGCTACACTTGGCACAAAAGCAATCATAACTGCTCCCATCAGATAACATCTAAAAGCTTTGACTGCCTTAACAAGTGCATATGCTTGTTTCTCATTTCTGCCATACTTCAATTCAATGGCCTACAAAGATTTACTTAAGAATGCAATAGGCTGCTCAAAACCATCCTTATTCTTTTGTAACACAACTGCAGCAATAGTGTGAAAAGATGCAAAGGAAAAGAAGTGCATTGGGACATTATAATTAGGTTCCTTAAGCACTGGTGCATCTTTGATAGCCTGCTTGATATTTTTGAAAGCCTCATTAGGCTCACCCTCCCAACTAATTGCATATCCCTTCTTCAACATCTTAGAAATAGGTCTAGTAACCTCTGCAAAATTTGTCACAAACCTCCTTAAGAAATTGACCTGACCAAAGAAGGACTAAATTCCTTTAATATTCTTTGGCCTCTGAATCTTATCA
This sequence comes from Chamaecyparis obtusa, assembly GCA_027943335.1. Taxonomy (NCBI): domain Eukaryota; kingdom Viridiplantae; phylum Streptophyta; class Pinopsida; order Cupressales; family Cupressaceae; genus Chamaecyparis; species Chamaecyparis obtusa. The sequence goes on from BSBK01011792.1 coordinate 95,759, forward strand.
ATGACTACCACCCTCTCAGGATCAATTCTAACTCCTTGCTTCCCCACTAAGTGGCCAAGCAACTTACCCTCAGTGACACCAAAAGCACATTTCCTTGGATTTAATGAAATACCATATTCCAAAGCATTCACAAATATTTTTTCTAAATGAATACAATGATCTTCTTCCTTCTTGGAATAGGTAGTTAAATCATCTTGATAAACAACAAAGAAATCATCAATAAAATCTAAAAGGAAACATCCATTGCCCTCTAAAAAGTAGCACCAACATTTGTGAGAGTAAAAGGCATTCTCACATAAAAATATGTCCCCCAAGGTGTAGTAAAAGTTGTCTTGAATTGCTCTGATTCTTTGACAATGACTTGATTATAACTAGAGAAACCATCCATCATAGACATTAATTTTGATCTAGTTACTCTCTGCAACATAGCTTCCATATTGGGTAGACAATAGTTATCTTTTAATGAGCTGATGTTCAAATTCCTGAAGTCCACACAAAGTTTGATGTCACCATTCTTCTTTCTAATAGGGACAAGATTTGAAACCCAAGAAGAGTGACTTATAAGCTTGATAATTCTAGCATCTCTTAGCTTCATTAATTCTTCTTGCATCTTAGGTGCCAAAGTGGGATTAATAGGCCTTAGTTTTTTCTGGAAAGGTTTAGCATCTCCCTTCAAAGGAATAATATGCTGAAACAAATCTTCTCTATAAACCTTTAGGTCATCATATGACCATTCAAAAACATGCCTGAATTTTCTCAATAATTCAATCAAAGATTTTTTCACATTGTGAGACATGTCCCTACCAATGTATACCCTCTTAGGTGCCTCATATGTTCCAAGATTTATCTCCTCTAGATCAACATGATCTTCTCTTTTGATACTCTTTTGAACTCTATCCTGGTTATCAAAGATAGTTTCCAAGACAACAAGCCCCTTAGGCACCTTGTTAGTCCTAAGCTGAATAACTTCATTGCCAAAGACAACCTTTTTTCCTTCTATTGACTCAACCAAAACTAAACAATCAAATTCCTAACCATGATATTGATCTTCACAACTCATAAATTTCAAGATATCATTATCATCATCAAAAACTTGCCAATTTTCAATATTGTCTGGTATAGTAGGCCTAGCCTGAATTTCAACTTTAGAGAGACCAAAAAAACTAATATCAGTGGGATTGATTGCAATATTGGCTAACAAGTCAGCCATCTTATTGTTACTCCTATCCTTCCACTCAATATTGAAGGCATCAAAATGTTCAATCAAATCCCAAACTACATTCCTATATTGTTTTAACCTTTTGTTCTTGGAAGCATATACTGACCTGACTTGGGACACCACCAACTCAGAATCACCAACAACACTTAAGCACTTAATTCCATGTTTTTGTGTCAACCTCATTCCTAAGAAAAATGCCTCATATTTTTCTATATTGTTGGTACAAAAGAAATTCAATGTGAAAGAAAATTTGTAGGTGTTTCCATTAGGAGAAATAAGTAAAATACCTGCTCCTGCTCCATCCTTGCAATTTGCACCATCAAATTAAATTACCCACAAATCACCCTTCATAGAATTAACACTTACCTCAATAGAGATAGGTGACAAAATAGGCTCCTTCTCAAGTACAGGAATCTCTACCCTAAAAGAATTAATATTAGTATCCACAAAACATGTAGTTTCATTATCAATACTTCTCTCAATCATGTGGCATACTCTTGGTTCTTGCTTAATCTTGACAAAGTGATCATCAATCTTGAAAGTGGCATAGGATAGATCACTCTATAAACTTCCACTCATGGTAGCACTCCACCTTCTAGATAGCAACATCCCATAATGAGAAGGGATGTCCACCACCAAAACACTCATTGTTAACTCTTTCTCTGGATATGCTACTAGCCTATATGGCATTGCATTGGTAGTCCCAATGACTAGTACCTCTCTCTGATCCATTGCACAACATCTGCCTTGAACTGTATCAACTTTAAGACCCAATTTTTCCATTATCTTAAAAGGGATGATAGTATTAGAGGCACCACTATCAATCATACAATTTCTGAATTTCATTCCATTCACAAGGACACTTAAAAAGAATGGATCAATGTTTTCAAGGCTAGCATTGACAGAACTATCCAAATATATAGGAGGAGTTTGAGATATAATTCCCTGAGCAGCAACACCTTTCAAAGCTTTATCCTAAGATCCATTGCATGCAACATCATTTTTATGAACATTATCTACCCATGCAATAGCTCTATCTTTGTGTTCAGGGATCCTCAACAATTCTGACAATGGAACCTTAACTATAATTTGGGACAATACATATAACATATCAACAAGAGCAGAGGGAGGAATCTCAATCTGCACTACCTTAGTATCATTTTTCTTATCTGATACATTAGTTGTATTGGCCACCCTCATTTTTTCACTCAGCCATTGTGTTAACCGGCTTCTCAATTTCACTAGAAAATCTTTCAACTCCAACTCTCTTAGGCTCACAATTCTTACCTTTTACATTCTTGAATTTCACCATGTGATCACCTTTTGATTTGTTTTCATTAGGCTCTCCAGAGTTGGTACTCTTTATAAACATTCCTGTAGCTTTTCCATTTGTATCTCTTTCCACCATGCCCCTAGTTTGCACTTGGGCAATCATTTCTGCAGTAATCCTATCCATCTCTTCTGTAGAAGGTCTCCTTAAATTTACTGGCTCAGAAGAAGAGTTCATGTTACATGTCTTGTTCTCAATGTCTTCACTATCAGAAAAAATCTCTTGATGAAAAAGAGCCTGAGTGTGTCTCTTCACATTTACATTTGCTTCTTCATCAAAATCAAAATCATCTTCATATCATAGATATGAAGTAGCCATGTTGCATCAAACATCATCTTGATCTATCTCCTCATTGCCACAATCTTGATTTGCAGCCATAGAATGTGCAACCACACAATGCTCTAGAGAATGAGGGGACCGGCATGCAACACACCAAGGTATGTCCTCCATGACATTTATTGAAGCTTTTTGTAGAGGGTCAGGGACACCTCTATCATTTTTTCTTCTTGTCATAGGGACAACAAGCATGCCATCCTTCTATTGGGTGTTATAGGGGTAGTTCTACAATCTATTCTGCTTATTGAAATTGTTGTTCAACGAAGGCCTTTCATTAGTAGTAGCACTAGTGTTCCTATTTGCAAGTGCCTTCAAATCCTTCAATGCATTGAGCTCCTTATCCAATTTATATTCTTCTTGCCTCCTAGTTCCAACATTCCTATCATTTTATTTTTTTTATTTCTTGTCCTCAAACAACTTAGGGTCATCTCTCTTTCCACCCAATTTTCCTGATATCTTCATATTGTTCTCGATGTTGACAGCAATCCTAAAAGCATCCCTAAGGGTTCTTGGTTCTTTGTCCCTCAAAAAGTATCCCATCTTTCCATCAAATGCATTGAAGTATGTGGTTAAACAAGTATTGTCATCCAACTGCATAACTTGGAACAACTTATGCATACCCTTCTGAAATCTCATATTGAATTTAGCTGCAGACTCATTCTAATTTTTCCTTATGGTATTGAATTCATTCAACATGAAACTAGCATTAGGCCTATCACCATACTTCTCTTTAAAACATCTCTCAAAATAATCCCAAGTATCAATACATTTATCAGGAAGTCTCTTAAACCAATCTCTAGCATCCCCTATTAGAGATTGAACAAACAATTTCATGACTACATCCTCATGCTCTACCTCATAATCATCAAGCATATCAAAAAATAACCTAAGATGCTCCTCACAACTAATAGCATTATTACTAGAAAACTTAGGCACTTTACCTCTTATATCATTTGGAAAAGCATTTGGGTAGCATGGTATCCCATCAAAACTAATTTGCCTATAGCCTTCTAGTTGTATAGGTCTTCTTTGAAATCCTAAACTAGTGTTCCCACTAGAATTATTATTTTCATCTACATTCCCACCCACTTGCACATTTGACTATCTATTAGGATCAACAAATGATTTGGTAGATACATTATGAATTAGATTACTAGTAGTAGCATTGCTAAGTGGAAGAGTAGTGTTCATAGATGGCATACCTTTCTTAGCAATGAAAGGGCCAAGAACATTAGCTGATGAAGCCTTCAATAATTGGATCTTTCTTCTTTTCTCTACAATAACAACATCAACTTCAGCTCTTTCCAACTCTTGAGAAAGATGTTCATCCTTTTTTCTTTTTCTTTCTATCTCTACCTCCCTATTTGATTTAGGTGGTGGGATCCCTGGTATTGTCACTGGTTTTCTTATTTGGACACCCACCATCTTCTGCTTTCCTTTTTCATTAATAACTATAGCAAGCCTAGTGATCTCATGTCCATTCTTACCCTTAGGCAAAGGAGCATAACTTTCCACTTGTTTGATCATAGGGCCTTCTTCATCAAACTCATGGTCTTGCAACAAGCATTCCTTCTCACTTCTTAGAGCTTCAAGATCACCAAAAACATCATGTTGCAACACCCTAGGAGTAGAAGCAAGCATCTTGTTTCTCTCCTTCATTTCATTAATCTTTCTTAAAAGAGACTGCCTCTCCATTAGAGTGTTTACCTTTTCAGCCTCTCTCTCCTCTTGTAACCTTTTGTATATGGCATCCTACTCTACCAACTACAACCTAAGTATGTTTAGGTCATGTGGATCTATCATGTTGTCTTCAGAGCTTGATGACACTTCCACATCAGTAGGATGCTGATATGGGAAATGCACTTTCCATGGTCTCATGGGCTGCCTTCTAAAATTATCCTCATCAAGATCTAAATCAATCTCAAAACCCATCTCTCTGGCTTGTTCATCCTAACCTCTAGGAAATGAACCCTTGTCTTGAAATACAGCCTCTGGGGTATCATAAAATTTATCTTCAGAGTGACCACCATCTGATCTAGAAACTTTGTCTTGTGAACCTTCCTCACTTGAGGAAACATGTGGTGCTCTACCTCTGGTATTTCTTTATTCTCTAATGGGAGCACTAGTAGACTCACCATTCCTTCTGATCTAGCTCTTCTTCTCCTGTCTAGTCAACTATTCCAAAGTAACCTCTGGATTTTTTCTTACAAAGGACCTAGTATTCCTTGTTTTGTCCATGATTTGTAGTCTATAACATTGGTTCTAACCTTTTGAGTTGCCACCCACCAAAGTGGGAAATTTTTAACTAAATACAATAGGAAAACAAGAGTGCACTTTGAAAACTTTTATCTCTAGACTCTCCCTTGCAAAGTCACCATTTTGTTGGTGACTCGGATGGGTAAATCAATCTGGTCAACAAAAGATTTTGAATATAACAATATAACCCCAACCAAAGATCCTAATAGATATACTTCTTCATTGTTGTTCTCCCTAGTAGAGTCACCATTTTGTTGGTTCTTCCCTTTGATCTTCAACTTGTAGATTTATACTTTGATGGATAACTTTAATAATACTTTGACTCTATCACCACTCCAAAGTCCACAAGGAAGAGGGCCAATTGACAAAGATCAACAATGAGATCCTCCTACACTTTGAGCCAAGATGCTTAGGTGGGTGTACCCTTGATTCACTTCTTGAAAGGAATCACTAACTAATAGACAATTATACCCCTTACTAATTGATTAAAGATTTCATCATTTATATGTGTGTATGATTGATGATGATGGACTACTCCCAAAGAATAGATCAGTGCCTTAACCCAGGGAAAAGAGTCACATGATAACATATATCAACTAAAACCTTAACTCAAACACACATGAACTTAGAGTAAGTGCTTTGCCTATTACTCCCCTCACTCCCAAACCTAATCATCAAATTCCAATCCAATAATGAATCCACTGAAATCACCCTAAAGACTTTAATCCCAACTTTGTTAGGAACTCCAAGCTGATCTCACAATACTCTTTATTTACCATATGCTAATCCACCTTATGACATTAACATATATGAGTTCACAATCAAAATAAGAAGACAATCATTAATTTGAGATAGGAATTCAGGTGTACTCTCATTAACTTCAAAATCAATACATTACCAAAATGACAAGTGCTAGGAACAAAACACAAAATCGAAGCTCTCCTTGTTCAGTATAATACCATAAAAAACAACCAGGGACCAAAAAGAAAGTTTTGGAAACCTCTACTAAGTCAAAAATACAACAATATATACCCCACTAGTCATCTTGAAATCTTAAAACATGATGCAACAAGCTAGAGATGACTAGGGTTAGGGTTTCACCCACTAAACCAACTGAAATAGTCAAAAAATTTATTATAGGGGAAGAAACCCAGGCAACCAGGAGAAGATAGATCCTGGAGTGATCTTCAATCATGACAATACCACTGAGAAAGTATTGAGAACCACAAAAATGCCCAATTTGTCAACCCGCTCAGCCACTTGCAACACACCTCAAGCACAAAGAACATAGTACAGACCCCTGCAAATGATCATAGAACACCTTGGACCACACTGCAATAGTTTGAAAATCATTTCCACCAACCTAGCTACCTAAACATTGAATTTTAGTCCTTTTGGTCTCAGGAAACCCTTTACAAATTTGAATTTGAAATTAAACGGCTAGTTTATGGCGCTAGCAGTGAATCGACGGTCAACATTTGAATTTACATCAACTTTAAGTCGTGACCATTCGATCCTGCCCCTTTCGTGGGTTTTATGATTTATCTTTTAAAAGACCCTAGTCACATTTGGTGATTTGGTGACTAAAGACCACCTCCAAGTCACAAAATACTTTATCTTTCTACCACTTAGTTTAGCAGCTATGCGAACACTTGTTCGCTCAATCGCCAGCTTTTTAGAGCTCCGCTACTTTTCTTCATGAATGAGAAAAACCTTTGTAATATATCAAAACCGACAAACATTTTATCTGAACTGTTAGACCTTTGATAACCCTGAGCCCACCTAGAAAGATGCCACATGTCAACATATCATTTGCTATACCTACCCAGTCACCTCTGACATAGGACCCACCATGTAGAAGCCCTATAATCAGATGGCAGGCATAAGATCTCATAGCTCTGACAAAAGTCATGAGAACTTACACCACCTGTTGATTTTATGCAGTTGTCAGAACCCCTAAGACACACCGGATACTAGGTCCCATTGACACTTGCCAAATCATCATTATGGTGACCAATAAGAGACTGCCAAATGTGCATGCATGGCATTGGACCCACTAAGAACATTATACCACCTAGAAGATCAAATGGATGGTACATGATCTCAAGGGCTTGGAAGATTCCATGAGATAATGCACCCGCCATCAATCATGAATCTTCTAACTGAGATATCAGGCCCACCTAAGAACACATCCAACTCACTAACACACCAACCAATAAGATGTCACCATTTTAGCACCCTCTAATAGTGGACCTGCCCACTTAGAAAAGCTACATCATGAAAAGGAATCAACGGCTGGCGTAAGATCACAAGCCTCTGACAAAACCCTTGTGAACTTACGACAACCATAGGATCAAGATGGTGTTAGAGCCGGGCCCAGGAAAATTAAGTCAAAAACTAGGAAATATTAATGCATTGACTTAGGAAAAATTAAAGCACTACCGGGCTCCAAACTTGGGAAAAATTAACTTGGGAGACTTAGGAAAATCGACAATTATTAAAAGGGGCCCAAAATAAAACCTTTAGTTGCAAGATCACATAACATGAAAAAGGTTCACGCGATCATGAGACAAAGGGTTAACAATTTAGCACATGTTTTTTAGATTTTTAAGTGCCTTGAATAAAGTAACACAAAATTAGAACAAGGCCAGGGTATTTTTATGGCTTTTTCACACCAACGACTATATTTTTGAATTTTCTAAGCTTAGGGTTTAAGGGAGAGACCAAAATAATTGCAGAGACCAGGGGAAAATTGCTATAGCCATGAAATTTTTTACACATACTAAGACCATCTATGTATCATCAATCTATCAAATTCTCATTCCATGGTGTAGGAGTGACAGTTCCTACCAATACCAATTATTCTTGCAACATACTCACACAATTTGGAGATAGTCTTGTCACAACTAATAGAGAGTGTTAGGAATAGTCCCAAGAGATAACTGAGAGGGGGAGGGGGTGAATCAGTTATCTACAAGATTCAATTCTTTATCCAATTAATTATACTTAAACATAAAGCATAAACACAATGAAAGAACACTTGAATACAGGACCAATATTTTGGTTATGGGAAAACCCAAATAGGTAAAAACCCCAGTGGGACTTGATACCCACTAATATTCTATACTAGTGTATCATGATCCTTGTTAGAAGATCCATTACCCTGTTAGGAGTAGCTTTACAATATATTAAGTATAGTAGACCTAGTCAAGGGCTAGACCCTGTTAGGGGAGAGAACGCACTATTCGAGAGCTCACCGATCAAATGTGCAAAGGCTACAACCTTCTGAATAATAGATACACACTATGTCTGGATCTTGGTGAAGTGCACTTTGACTTACTATCTGGATCAATTCCAATGAATAGCACAAGTACTTTAATTGGTCCATAGACCTTCTTCTGATGGATCAACACTTTGCACACTCTGCTCTACTCTACTTAATCAACCATGAACCACACTCAAGAAATCACAAATGATTGCCTATAAATATCTTTCTTCCAAATGATATAATCAAGTCAATCTGTTAGAACCACCTTGAAATAATATTAGAGAAACCATAATAAACTTCAAAAACAAAAATTTCGGCTCTATTATGTACGCAACTCCTTATGGGACCTGTCTAATAAAATAATTGTAGATGCATGCTACAGATTGTCGGCTCTACCAAAACAACTAGAACTTTCTCTATAAGTTGAACTAACTCATGAAATCTTAATCAAACATCAATAAAAATTCTCCAAGATTAACTCCAAGGGTGCATACCCTCAAGATAGGTGCAACTCAAGAACCAATAAAATCTCTGTCAGCTCTTCTCGACAAACACAAAAAACTACTACTGGCGAATAGCGACTGCATAACTTCACTTGCGTTCATCATCAAACTATGCATCCATAACTCAAACATCACTAACATGTCTTCAACATATATCCAAGTGTGCAAGGTGTTAGCCCATTTTCATGTCAATGCAAAAAATGTTTAGAAAATGGCTTGCACCTGCAAAAAATTTCATGACTGTACCATCTTTCCTCTAGTCTCTACAACCTTTTTCTTGTCCCTGGCTAAAACCCTAAGCAAAAAATTCATAAAAACTAGTTGTTGGTAAGAAAAGCCCTAGTCTTGTTCTAATTATTCATTACCTTTTTAGGCCACTTAAGTCTTGTTAAATGCATGTGCGCATTTATTTTCCCTGTTGGACGCTTATTCATTTATTCCTCAAGCGGTTAATCATTTTGTTTGGCGATTTAGCGAATGCATGTTTGTCGCTGGTTCACTTGGTTCCTGGTGGTTGTATCTTTTCTTTCAGTGATTGGGCGAACACAATGTTTGCATAATATCCCATTGTCTTGTGGTTATCGGAAAATTTCTAGCGACCCGGTGAACGGCTTGTATTTCCTTCAGTCACTAATTTGTGGAGTGGTGGTCCCTTTTTTCAAATGATAATATATGTGGACCTATGTCAGTGATGTGGTAGCTGGTGATTAGTCGAGCCATTGTTGATTCAGAGATCCATAGTGGGGCCTGTAGTGAAGCCTTTTCAATCAATGGTTGACGCATGATCTTAAGGAATATTCTTCCCCTTTGAGATCATGCACCATCCATTGATTTTGAATCTGACCTAGATGTGTCAGAGGGTCCTCACACTTGTGGTAGATCAATGGTGGGCATGTCTTCACAAACAATATGTCAGATGCATGAGATCTTAAGATAACTGTCAATTCATTTTATGACATAATGCTTTCTAACGGGTAGATCCACTGCCAGGTAAGTTGATTTGGTGGTGCCTGATTGGTCGACAAGGTGATGACTGGGTAATATGTTGGTGGGTCCTGATATCCCACATGTCAGCGGGTCTTGACCTTGTCAGAGAATCAAAAAATAGCATAAGTTCTTATCAAATTTGTCAGAGGCTTGAGGTTATGCGACAGCCATTGATCTCATTCAGTGTTAGAAGGTTGTCAGGACAGGGTAAGATTCTTCATCTAACAGATGTCTTATGATCTAGAAGAATCTTGGAGGTCTATGCGAAGATGAGACAACCGTCAATCTTCTTGTGCGGGCCCATTAAAATTGCCTCAGTATTTTGGCGGTCCTGATAAAATGTTTAGTGGTTTCGACAATTTTCAATGCTCTTCGCTCATTCATGAAATGAAATGGTGGTATTCTAAAATGGCTTGTGATTCAGCAAGTGTGTATTCACGTAATCGCTAAACTATTTGGTAGATAGATAAAGTTCTTTGTGAACTGATGAAAGCCTTCAGTTGCTAGTTCACCAGATGTAGTTGGGATGAGTTAAATTTCTTTGGTTGCCAGTTCACAAGGTTAAGTGGTGAGTTAAGGTTTTATTTCATGAATAAGAAATGCCTTGTCGCATAGTCCCTAAAAGGTAACTCGAGGCTCACAGCTGACTTAAGGACATAAAGACTGTGAAAAGAAGAGATCTAATGGTCACAATATAAAGTTGATCTAGATTTAAATATAGACCACCTATTTATTGCAAGCGCCATAAAATAGCTGTTTATTTACAAATTTGAATTTTTGAAGGGTTTCCTACGACCAAAAGGACCAAAGTTTAATGCCGAAGTGACTGGTGCTCATATGAGATGATTTGTTCACCATTCCAGTGTGGTCTAGGGTGTTCCATGATCATTTGTAGGGGTTTGTACCATGTTGTTTATGCTCGAGGCATGTTGTAGGTGGCCGAACAGGTTGACAATTTGGCATTTTCATGGTTCTCAGTACCTTCTTAGTGAGATTTTTCATGATTAGGGATCTCTCCAGGATTTTCTTTCTCCTGGTTTCCTGGGTTTCTTCCCCTGTAATAAATTTGTGACCGTTTCTAGTGGGTCCGGTGGGTGAAACCCTAACCCTAGTCATCCAAAGCTTGATGCATCCTCTTTGAGGATTCCAAGGTGACTAGTGGTGGTATATATTCAAAAAGCTGATATCTTGTAATGGTTGTTGTTGATGGTAATATATTGAGTAAGGAGAGCTTGGATTTTGAGTCTTTTTCCTTAGCATTTTGTTGTCTTGGTAATGTATTGATTCTAAAAATTATTGAGAATACACTTGAATTCCTGTCTCAGATCTTTGATTGTCTTCTTTTTTTGATTGTGGATTCATATATTTTAAAGTCACAAAGTGGATTAGCATATGGTAAACAAAGAGTATTGTGAGATTAGCTTGGAGTTCCTAACAAAGTTAGGATTAAAGCCTTTAGGGTGATTTTAGTGAGTTCATTGTTAGATTGGAATTTGATGATCATGTTTGGGAGTGAGGGGAATAATAGGAAAAGCACTTACTCTGAGTTCATGTGTATTTGAGTTAAGGTTTTAGGTTGACATATGTTATTAGGTGATTCTTTGTCCTGGGATAAGGCACTAATCTATTCTTTGGAAGCAGTCCATCATCATCAATCACATACACATTCAAATGATAAAATATTCATTCAATTAGTAAGGGGTATAGTTGTATATAATTTTTTGATTCCTTTGAAGAAGTGAATCAAGGGTACACCCACCTAAGAATTAAGGCTCAAAGCAGAGGAGGATCTCTTTTGATCCTTGTTAATTGGCCCTCTTCCTTGTAGACGTTGGAGTGGTGATAGAGTCAAAGTTATATTAAAGTTATCCATCAAAGTATAAATCTATAGGTTGAAGATCAAAGGGAACTATCAACAAAATGGTGACTCTACTGGGGAGGCCATTGGAAAGAGTCAGATATAAAATAAAGCATTTGCTAACATCTTCTCAATAAGTATTGAGTGGCGGCTCTGATGTCTCTATTTGATCAGTGTAGTTCCTGATAGACAGTGTGATATCTTGGTGTAGCTTTGGTTGATTGGAAGAGGTACAAAGAAAAACAATATTTTCCTCTTCAAGGAGGTGGTGACTCTACACAACAAATAATCTGATGGAGCTGCATGGTAAGCTCTAGATCTGCCCTACCTTCTAGTCAACAAAGTCTTCTTCTACAAAAATCTCAAGTATTTCTCAAAGATCTGAAATGTCTCCTTATTAAGTGATCAAGCACTAAGAAAAGGACAATGTGTGAGTAGAGGTTTGCATACTTCAAGTTTTCAGCTGTATTCTCACAAAATTTTATGGAAGCAGTGCATTAAGTTGTAATGGGTAAGCTTGAGGAGGAGCTTGCATTATTAGATCAAGGCATCCAGAGGGATTGCATAAGATTGGTAAGATTGAAAGTGGGAAGTAGGAAGGAGTTGTCAATACCTTTTTTCTATGATAGGTTTTGTGAAGCATATGATCAGCTTCCAAGAGGTATTGAGTTTCTAAAGGCTATGTTCATTGGCTTGTTTTTGGAGCTCTATTTTCCTGAATCAACCGATTGGCTAGCCTCCTTGTATAAAGAGTGTTATGAGCATCTTAGGGATTGGATACTCAATGATCTTGATCTTGATCTTGATCTTGAAGATACATTTGGGGTTGTGTCTAGTAGTGATGTTATTGAGAATGATGGAACCTATGAAGGAGATGTGTCAAGTGCTGAGACTCTTTCTTGTAATCATGAGAGTGATGCCCTTTCTCAATATGGGGCAGAAGATTTGTGCAGTCAGTCAGATGAAGAAGAGGATTGGATGAATGAAGATGTTGCTGATGACTACTTATCAGAGGAAGGTGATGATAGGGATAGTTGTTCACTTTACAGTGAACAAATTTTAGATTTCTTGTCTTGTTAATATCTTAGATATCTAGGGGGAGATGGCTATGAGCTCTTACAACCAACACACATTGATTTTGACTGAGAGCATGAGTCAGTGAGATCTAATTTTGACATGTGTGCCTCTAAACCATTTGTTACCCCAACATTGCTAGCTAATGACCAGGTGCAGTATGATTCATCAGTTGATGAGGTCATCACTGTATTTTCATCTTCAAGTGATGTTGATGTCCCTAATATGGTTTTGAGTACTGATTGGGAAAGTTGTATATATTTTGAGTCTTGTCCTAATTCTGGATCTTTTGCTAGGCCATGGAAGGATGGCCAGTCAGTTACTCAATTTCCACATGCTCATGGTAAATGTATTGATGTTCTCCCCCCCACCCATCGACATTTTTGGATTTTTCAAATGTAGATAGGATGCAACAGGTGCCTATTCTTGGTGACTCATGTACACTAGAGCCCTCCTCATGTAGTGAACCTGAAAAAGAAGAGGTTGAAGGACATGACAGTGTGTTCTCCTATCATAAGAATTCTATTGATGAACATGTTCCTTGTTCAAACCTTTTCCCTTCTTTTGTTAAATATGATAATGATGGTGACAGTATTGAGGACCTTGTCTTCAATAATTGGGACAGAGCATTTTTTGATGCACATGACTATGTAGATCAGTTGCTCCCCTATCACAATGTTTATGACATTGACCTTCACTTGGTTCATGATCTAGTTCATGATGACACCAGGGAGGAACCAAGTTTCTTGGTGGCTGAAGCAGTTCATGAAGGCAAATCGAAGGATCCAGGTCCTTTTCAACTAGGTGATTCTTGGGTAGTGCATGACAATCAGTATGCTTTATTTTTTGATGCATTACTAGATGAAATTTTTATTTCTAGTCCACAAAAGGAAGTAAATGATGTTCCTTACTTCTTGGAATATGAGTATGAGGATGATTATGACTAGAAAAACATGGGCAGTGATCATTATAGTTTCATTTTTTCACCCATGGTTACTCACATATGTTGGCAACTAGATGGTCAAGATAATTTCAAGTGTCTGGCCACATATGTAGATGAGAATCAGATTTTTGATTTAGGAGGGACATTGATTTTCTTTTGGTGGCCTAGGGCCACTAAATAAAATTGTATATTTTTTTGTTAAAAATTGTAAATCCTTGTACAGTTGTCTTTCCCTTTCCTATTTCTCGCTTTCCTGTTCGATTGTCAATTTTTGTGAAGGTCCCTATTTTTGTTTTGTGGCTGGTCTGCTCTCCTGGAGATCTAAATTCTTGCAAGGACACAAGTTGCCCATCATCCCCAACTAGAGCCACTGTTAGCCCATTTTCATGTCAATGCAAAAAATGTTTAGAAAATGGCTTGCACCTACAAAAAATTTCATGACTGTACCAACTTTCCTCTAGTCTCTGCAACCTTTTTCCTATCCCCGGTTAAAACCCTAAGCAAAAAATTCATAAAAACTAGTCGTTGGTAAGAAAAACCCCGATCTTGTTCTAATTCTTCATTACCTTTTCAGGCCACTTAAGTCTTGTTAAATGCATGTGCACATTTGTTTTCCCCATTGGTCACTTATTCATTTATTCCTCAAGTGGTTAGTCCTTTTGTTTGGCGATTTAGCAAATGCATGTTTGTTGTTGGTTCACTTGGTTCCTGGCGGTTCTATCTTTTCTTTTGGTGATTGGGTGAACACAGTGTTCACGTAATATCCCATTGTCTAGTGGTTATCAAAAAATTTCTAGCGACCCGATGAATGACTTGTATTTCCTTCAGTCACTGATTCAAAGAGTGGTGATCCCTTTTTTAAAATGATAATACATGTGGACCTATGTTAGTGAGGTGGCAGCAGGTGATTGGTTGAGGCATTTTTGATTCAGAGATCCATTAGTGGGGCCTATAGTGAAGCCTTTTCAATCAATGGTCGGCACATGATATTAAGGAATATTCTTCCCCTTTGAGATCATGCACCATCCATTGATTTTGAATCTAACTTGGACATGTCAGATGGTCCTGAAACATGCAGTAGATCAATGGTGGGCGTGTCTTCACAAATAATATGTCAGATGCATGAGATCTTAAGATAGTCATTGATTCTTTTTATGATGTAATGCTTTTTGATGGGTGGGTCCACTGCTAGGTAAGCTAATTTGGTGGTGCCTGATTGGTCCACAAGGTGATGACTGGGTAATATGTTGGTGGGTCCTGATATCTGACGTGTCAGTGGGTACTGACCTTGTTAGAGAATTGATGAACGATATAAGTTCTTATCAAATTTGTTAGAGGCTTGAGGTTATGCGACAGCCGTTGATCTCATCCAATGTCAGAGGGTTGTTAGAGCAGGGTAAGATTCTTCATCTGATGGTTGTCTTATGATCTAGAAGAATCTTGGAGGTTTATGCAAATATGAGACAACTGTCGATCTTCTTGTGTGGGCCCATTAAAATTGCCTTAGTCTTTTGGTGGTCCTGATAAAATGTTTGGTGGTTCCGACAATTTTCAATGCTTTTTGCTCATTCGCAAAATAAGATGGTGGTATTCTAAAATGGCTAGCAACTCAGTGAGTGTGTATTCGCGTAATTTCTAAACTATTTGGTAGATAGATAAAGTTCTTTGCGAACTAACGAAAGCCTTCAGTCGCCAGTTTGCCAGATGTAGCTAGGATGAGTTAATTCCTTTGGTCTCCAGTTCACGGGGTTAAGTGGTGAGTTAAGGTTTTATTTCACAAATAAGAAATTCCTTGTCATGTAGTCACTAAAAGGTAACCCAAGGCTGGCAGTTGAGTTAAGGACATAAAGACTGTGAAAAGGAGAGATCTAACGGTCATAATATAAAGTTCATCTAGATTTAAATATAGACCGCCAATTTACTACAAGCACCATAGAGTAGTCGTTTATTTTCAAATTTGAAATTTTGAAGGGTTTCCTATGACCAAAAGGACCAAAATTGAATGCAAAAGTGACTGGTACTGGTATGAGATGATTTGTTCCCCATTGCAGTGTGGTCCAAGGTGTTCCATGATCATCTGCAGGGGTCTATACCATGTTCTTTGTGCTTGAGGTGTGTTGCAGGTGGCCGAACAGGTTGATAATTTAGCATTTTCATGGTTCTTAGTACCTTCTCAGTGAGATTTGTCATGATTAGGGATCTCTCTAGGATTTTCTTTCTCCTGGTTTCCTGGGTTTCTTCCCCTGTAATAAATTTGTGACCATTTCTAGTGGGTTTGGTGGGTGAAACCCTAACCCTAGTCACCCGAAGCTTGATGCATCCTCTTTGAGGATTCCAAGGTGACTAGTAGTGGTATATATTGAAAAATGTGATATCTTGTAAGGGTTTTTATTGATGGTAATATACTGAGTAAGGAGAGCTTGGATTTTGGGTCTTTTTCCTCAGCATTTTGTTGTCTTGGTAATGTATTGATTCTAAAAATTAATGAGAATACACTTGAACTCCTATCTTAGATCTTTGATTGTCTTCTTTTTCTAATTATGGATTCATATATGTTAAGGTCACAAAGTGGATTAGCATATGGTAAATAAAGAGTATTGTGAGATTAGCTTGAAGTTCCTAACAAAGTTAGGATTAAAGCCTTTAGGGTGATTTTAGTGAGTTCATTGTTAGATTGGAATTTGATGATCATGTTTGGGAGTGAGGGGAGTGATAGGCAAAGCACTTACTCTAAGTTCATGTGTATTTGAGTTAAGGTTTTAGGTTGACATATGTTATTAGGTGACTCTTTGCCCTGGGATAAGGCACTGATCTATTCTTTGGAAGCAGTCCATCATCATCAATCACATACACATTCAAATGATAAAATTTTCAATCAATTAGTAAGGGGTATAGTTGTATATTATTTTGTTATTCCTTTGAAGAAGTGAATCAAGGGTACACCCGCCTGAGCATTAAGGCTCAAAGTGTAGGAGGATCTCTTTTGATCCTTGTTAATTGGCCCTCTTCCTTGTAGACTTTGGAGTGGTGATAGAGTCAAAGCTATATTAAAGTTATCCATCAAAGTATAAATTTATAGGTTGAAGATCAAAGAGAACTACCAACACAAGGCTCGATGATAACTGTATAGAGAACCATACATAGAACACTGTCTATTACTCTATTAGGAACACTGCTAACACCAACTTCTATCTAACTGTCTATACTAATAGTTAACCTCTAAACCCATGATATCATGCTGATATCATGTCCATGCTACATATACTGAGAGTTTACTACATAATACTTCCACGCATGCTACTTTCCATATGTTTTCATCAATGACAAATATAGAGTCAGTACTGGCCTGCTGGAAAATATCCAACAAAGAGTCCACTGAATTCTATGATGCCAAGCTCAAGTAAATACAAGAGACTCTAAAGCTTAAAGATACAGGCATGGGAAGGTATCAAATTGAACTTGTGTTATCATTATTAGCTTTACCTCCATCTCCGCACTCCTATGAGAGACCCTCTAGGGACAAAAAACCCTTTGTTTGTTCTCCAAAAATAATCTATGATGGTGCCTTTGTCAAGGCCACAATGCCATTAGAGGATGAAGATGAGGAAGGAGCTATTATAGCTTGGATTTACAAAGGAAAAGAAACATCTAAACAAATCATTCCTACTCATGAGTTTGAACAAAAACCATACAGTGAAGCCTTCAAAATCATGAAGCACTTCGATTATAAAGGGAGTAGCCCTATAGGGGTGAATGACAATAGTTTTCTTAAACCAATTAAAGCCACAAGTCATCACACCAAGGACACCTCAGGTCTAGGCTTCAAGAAAATCCCATTTCATCTAGGGATTCACAAGTTTGTACCAAAGCCAAAACTAGAACTAGAATTCTGGCCAGAATTTTAAGACATTACCATAGCCGATAAATCAGAGAGTAGTTCTGATGAGGATAATTTTCAATATCCTATTCCTCCAAAATTTTTTGCACTCTTTGTAGAACCAGATGAACCTATTATACCTGTCCACCTGGTAGAGACTGATAGTGATTATGATGACACCGCTTCAGTGCATTGACTCACATATGACCAATGAAGAGAAATACAAATGGTTGATCCTGATTTTTAGGATGAATGATACATACCACCAGATTGCCAAGAGTGGTTTGAACAAGATCAACTTTAGCAAACCATTAATGCTACAAGAGATGAAGATGAGTCAGATGGTATAGCTAGTGTTGATGGAATTCCCATAAAAAGCATCACTGATTCACATGAATATGAGTTTGATTCTCTATCTGATGTAGCTTTTGATAAAGATATAGATGTTGTTCATGCGTATGAAAACCTTTTCGAAGTAGGTAAAGGGTCTAGTGTTAGGATGATTGAGTGTGAATTTACTAACGTTGACATTCCCTCTACTTCTATTGTGAAGACTCAAGAAGAATTGAACACACCTTTGGAAGAGATCGATCTAGGTCTTGACTTACTCATCCATGCTTTCGATGGCTATACTATGAATGCACTTGAACCCACCACTTCTCTTTCACTCTGCCATCCCAAACTTATCAACTAGAACTCTCCCTCTCTAGTTAGTGAAGTCCTTATGTTCCAGAATGACTATAGTCTTTCCTCTTATCTTAACATTGTCAAACCTATAATGTTCTCCACCAGTCAAGATAGTATCAACATGATTGAAGCTGATATAAAGTATCTTAGTCAGAAAATTAAAATAAAAAATAATAGGTTCTCTAATTATGAAAACCACATTGTGGCAGTGTCAGAGCCAAAAAAATTAAAAATAAAACATGTGTTTGAGGGTGAAAACCTCTTTGAGGAATGCAAGGATGAGATACTTGATACACTTCCCAGTCATTTTCAAGAGAGATTGTCAGTATTGATTGAACCAACACAACCAGTGATTTTGGGTACGGATCCTGTACCATAGATTATTCATTTAGCATAGTCTCTATCTGCAGAAGAGAAATAAGAGTTCACTAATTTCTTTCTAAGCAAGAAAATAAATTTTGCATGGACTTACTCTGATATGCCTACATTGGATCCCAATCTAATTATGCAACATTTGTCTATTGCACCAAGCATCAAGCCTGTCAAACAAAAGCTTTGAAAGATACATCCACATGTGGCACTTTTATTCAACGTAGAGTTAGAAAAAATTCTCAAAGCTAGTTTCATCAGACCTATTGACTATGTAGAGTGGATCTCTAATATTGTTCCAGTTACAAAGCATGATAAATATATCTGTATGTGCATAGACTTCACAGACTTGAATAAAGCATGTCGTAAAGACAACTTTCCATTACCCAATATCGACATGATAGTGGACATGATAGATGGTTACCAAATGTATTCTCTAATGGATGAATTTTCTAGTTATAATCAAATAAAAATTATGCCAGAAGGCCAAGAGAAGACAACCTTCACATGTGCTTGGGGAACATTATGTTGGAATGTTATGCCCTTCAGACTGAAAATGCCAGAGCTACATATCAAAGAGTTATCACTACTATTTTTCATGACATGATGCACAAAACAATGGAAGACTATGTAGATGACACTTTGGCTAAAAGCATGTAGTAGAAAACACATCTTGCAGATCTAGGTCACATACTGGATCGAATGGAACAATTCAGTCTCAGATTCAATCCAAAAAATTGTGCATTTAGTGTCACTTCGGGTAAATTGTTGGGTTATATCATATCTACTAAAGGCATAGAGGTAGATCTCGAGAAAGTTCAAGCTATCATGGAGATGCCTCCACCAAATAACATCAGTTAGATGAGAGGACTTCAAGGTAGACTACAGTCTATTTTGCACTTCATTGCACAATTGGTCGATAAGTCAGAGCCATTCACCAAATCTCTACATAAAAGGCGTGACTTATGAGTGGAATGAAGAATGTGACAAAGGGCTCACTCAAATCAAACAATATCTTGCAAATCCACCAATCTTGATGCCTTCTATTCATGGGAATCTACTCATCCTTTATATTTCAGCTACAAACACATCTCTGGGTGCTCTATTGGCTCAAGAAGATCAAAATAACAAGGAAATAGCCATTTATTACATCAGTAGAACTCTGGTCTCTTATGAGATGAACTATTTATTCATTGAAAAAGCTTGTCTAGAAGTGGTGTTTGCTTCACAAAAATTACAACACTATATGCTTTCTCACACTACAAGACTTATTGCTAAAATTGATCCATTAAAGTACTTATTCAGCAAAGCTACCGTCATAGGTAGACTAGAAAAATGGATCATGATACTCAGTGAGTTTGACATTGAGTATGTAGAGAGAAAATCTATTAAAGGACAAGCTATTGTAGACCAACTGGTAGAATCTCCTCTTAAGGATTACCGACCATTGAAAATTGAATTTCCAGATGAATCTGTAATGCTTCTTACACATCAAAGATGGAACATGTTATTTGATGGCTCATTTACCTAGCAGGGGTCAGGTGTCAGAATACTATTTCTCACACCATAGAGATACTCTTTACCAAAGGCATATAAGATATTCCCTTGCAAAAATAACATCACCGAATATGAAGCTTTAATCAATGGCATAAAGATAGCTATTAAATGGTGTTTGGATGAACTTAAGGTCTTTGGGGACTCACAATTGGTTATCAATCAAATCAATGACACATATCAAACAAAGGATGAAAATTTGGTGCCTTATAAATGAATGGTTGATTATCTGAAAAATTACTTTGCACACATTACTTTCTAGTAGATTCCAAGAGTAGATAATAAAGTAGCTAATGCCATGGTTACTCTTTCCTCCATGGTCCAAATGCCAGAAAATGACTTCAGACATGAATTCCTAGTGGAGACATTATGCTACCCAGCCTACAATACCCCTAAATCCAAGATGATATGTTCAGTCACTAGACATGATTCATCTCGCTACCATCATATCTACTCCTACCTCTAGGACAAAATGATTCCAGACACTTATAACCAGAATGAAAAATGCCACCTAATCCACAGTGCTTCATGATATGTCATAGTGGCTAATGACTTGTATAGATGAGGTCTAAACGGTAACCTCCTTAGATGTCTAGAGCATGACGAGTCCAAATGTGTGTTAGCTGAGGTGCATGAAGGCATATGTGGTTCACATTTGAGTGGCCTAACATTATCTCATAAACTTATTAGAGCTAGTTACTACTGGCCAGATATGGAAAAAGAAGCTATACAGTATGCCAAGTGTTGTAAACACTACTAATTACATAGAAATATGATCCACGCTCCTGCTAGGGAGCTCATTCCATTCATTAGTTTCTATCCATTTTAGCAATGGGCCTTTAATTTGGTGGGTCAAATACATCTGTCTTCCTCAGAAGGACACAAGTTCATTATCACAACCACAAATTATTTTACTAAATAGGTTGAGGCACTTCCTCTAACTATAGCTGATGGAAAGTCTATAGCAAGATTCATACTAAATTACATCATCTATAGATATGGTTTACCCTCTCTAATAATTACTAAAAATTGGTACTAGGTTTGGAATCATTCAACATTGGTCCTCAATCTATTATCCCCAGGGTAATCGACATGAAGAAGCTTCCAATAAGACAATTCCAAAGATCCTGCACAAAACAATTCACAAGTCTAGTAGATATTGGCACCTCCAAATTAATTTGGCTTTATGGTCCTACAGAACAAGCATTCAAACTCCAATAGGGGCTACGCCCTTTGCCTAGTCTATCACATAGATGTTGTGTTGCCTATTGAGGTCGAGATTCCTACATTGTGAGTATCTCTAAAGAACCTCATTATTGATGAAGACATTAGAATATCTCTGCTACAAGAGCTAGAATTATTGGATGAACATCAGCAAGTGGTGTTTGATCATCTAAGAGCATACCAGAAAATAATGTCCAAGAGCTACAATAAGAAATTCAAACCAAGGGAATTCCAAGTAGGTGATCTTTTACTGAGAGAGAACCCCAAGAATCAACAACAATGAATATAGAAAGGAAAGTTTAAACCAAACTGGCTTGGTCCGTACATCATCACTGCAACATTTGGGTCTAGTGCTTATCAACTATCTACTACTGAAGGACAACAACTCAAAGAGATAATCAACACTTTGCACTTGAAAAGATTCTATAGCTGAGACATTCTCTATGTACTCCTATACATACTTTATTCAGAAAAAATCCTAAAAATTGCAAAATGTCTTAACAAAATGATCATCTTAATGAAAACCTGGTAAACAGGTGCTTTGATGTATCTCTTATCCTGGTGAAAACCTAGTAAACAAGCAACTTGAAAATAAAATAAAATACAAAAATACAAAAAAAAAGTGAAAATTCAAAAATACAAAAAAAAAATCAAAAGAGAAAAGTACAAAAAAATTGAAAAAGAAAAAATGTACGATTGATGAAAACCTGGCAAACAGGCATCATGGTAGAAAAAATATAATCTCTTCCAAGATGGTGAAAACCTGGTAAACAGGTGCCTCTTGTTCCCTAATGCTATACCTATTGCAGCACCACTTGGCTCTTGCTTTCCTACTTTAGTTTTCTTTCCCGTTTCCTTCTTTAGTTTGCTAGCTCATGCACTTGCTTTTAGTTATCTTTCGATATTTTTCTTGACTCTACATGGATTGAAATTGGTCACACTTGCGGGCACCTTCCCAGTCTAGGGGGCATTGTCTTATCATTTTTAATGGATTTTCTTACATCTGTCACTAGTGGTTCTCACTGTGTCTACCTACTGATGCTTAGCTACTTTTGAGATTTCTCTTCTTGAGGATCTCTTGTGTATTGGTCAGCAGTGGTTCTCAGTGTGCCTGCCTGCTGATACCTAGCTATCGCTTGGATATCTCTTCTCGAGGGTCCCTTGTACATTAGTTACCAATGTTTTTCACTGTGTCTTCCTACTGATACTTCATTAGTACTCTGATTTCTCCTTGAGATTGTCTCTCACATCAGTCACCAGTGGTTCTCACTATGTCAGCCTACTATCATCATCCTGTTGAGACTTCTCATGTTGTATACTTTTGATCCAACTTCAATCAACTTAAATTGAAACTAAAACTAAAAATTGGATTTGAAATTCTTTGAAACATGCTGAGCTTTTCTTTGGTGTGTTCATCTTCTCACTTTATCATTCCTTCTTGAGAAATTCTAAGATGTCTCTCTTGACCGAGAGGAGCAAGGACTGGGGGAATGGTCTTTCCTTTTCTTTATGTTTGCTGGTTTAGTTTCAATGATCCAATGAATCTACATAAGAGGGGTGTCCACTATGAGAGCCTTCATCATGTGTTGGATGGCCATGTTTACCTTTACTCCTTTCATATGGAAACTTTGGTGAGGTTGGTTCTCCTCCTTGTTTGTTTGAGTAACTTCTTCCTGCTAAAAGTGAAATTGTAAATGCTCATCCTGTAAAGTGAATGTAAGCGTCACTATGAGCACGTTGATATGCTTATCATTCACTTGGAAAAAGGAAGAAACTCTCACGTATCTGGTGTGTTTGTATGCAAGAAACATTCAATTCATTCTAGCAACTATTCTTGGATGCTTATGTTAACTTTCTAAATCAAAAGGAATATGTGTTCAAGTCATTCTAGCTTCTTGTGCCTTAATGCTTACACCTCATTCTAACAAATCTAAGACTAATGTCATATCCATAATCTCATGATTGCAATGTTAGTGAGGGTTGTATTGCATCATGTGAATGTCTATTACTAAAAACTCTATGGTGATAATAAAATAAGTACAACAACCAAGTCCTATAGATTGCATCTAGCTTAGGCTTGCATTTTCATTCTAGGCTTGCATTGAGATGTTGTTTTTGTGCTCTCTTTATTGTCTCCTCAATCTATTCACCGAAGGTTCTCATCCTTCACCCCAGGTTCATCTTGGCTACACAAGTGTTTGGTCCTCGTTCTTGATCTTCAAACATTCTTTTGGTTAGTACCTGTCATGTATTGCTACATCCTACATGAGATGATTAGTATCATATACATTGCATTTTCATTACATTTCCATTTGCATCCATAAATTGCATCTACATACATTATATATTTACATATCCATATACATGTGCATTCATTATAAGCATAAATCAAATCATACATTACATTTATCTATCATTGCATTTCACGTTACATACATAAAACATGTGCATTTTTATCTTCATATCATAAAGGAACCATGTCAATCTCATTTAAATTTTCATACATAATCTCATACCTATCTATCCATACATCTAAGCATATAGGAAACATCTCATAAAGCATAAATATACAAAGAAATATATACATAGGTACAATGATATCAAAATGTCAATCTCATATATATCTCGGTTGATCAATGTCAATGTACATAAAAATAATGGTGCTACTCGAGCACAATATCAAAAAATGGGCTACAATGTATATCAAGATGAGTCCAACTCTATCCATCACCACCTGGAGGAGGTGGAGAAGGTGGACCCTACTATGGTGCCTGAGGTGCCTGTGTTGGTGGTCCCTATGGTGGAGGTCCCTATGGAACTACCTGTGCCACAACATACTCTAAAAATGGTGCCACCAGCTCTGCTAGATCTGACACTACTCCCACATATGCTATAAATTAATAGGTTGACTGTGCAACCTCATATATGGCCTCGATTTGTGCCCTAGCCAGTGCCTCCTGTAGCCCTCTGATCTCTCGATCCTGCTCTGCTACTTAGGTCTCCTAGACAATGACCTGTGTATGGAAGTCATCTCTCTCTCTTTGCACCTGCCTGATCCTCTCTTGGCTCTTCCTAAGAGCCTCCTATAACTAAGAAACCTACCCTCCTATAGGTGGATCCTATGTTGTTTGATCCTATGTGATAGTATCATTGACCTGGGCCCCCTTGTTAGGAGGCATCTACTGTGATGTGTCACCTATCCTCTATCTCATGGACCTTTGTTGGGTCCCACTACTACCAACACCTACATATGAACCCATAGTCCTAGGAGGGATAGGAGTCTACCCACTCCTCGGTGTCGATACCCTCTACTGCTGTTGCTGAGCATCCTACTACTATGCATGATGTTGTTGTACTTGTTGCTCCCACTGTGTAGGCTGCACAACCAACTATACCCTCTATCTCATGCCAATAGGATCTATGAACCTGGGGTATGGGTGTGCTAGAATGTGATCTCTATATATAGGTGTCACCCTTGAATTGGTGAAATCTACCATGTAATCCCACTGAGTAGGTGGTATCCGTGCCTCAATCATGCATCTACCCTGGTCTAATATGGACTACCAGCCCTTCTTCATCTCATCAATGAATCGGGTATATGTGCAATACTCCTAGGAGATATCCTGTAGTCTCCCAAACTTTCATAGCACCCATGTGAGAAAGAAGCACTCAATGATACTAATGGTGCATCCAATTAGTGGATGCGAGAAGAACATATGGGGGAGCTCATGTTGAGCATCATCCCAAAGTTTTTTGGCTACCCATAGTCTCCATATGACTACTAACATGTCATCTAGTTTCCCTCACCATTGCTCTATCTTACCCAGCACTGGCTGAGTCATGGGGCCTACCTACCTATAAATATAAGGCTCTAGGGGCTACCTCGTATCATGAAATATTGGCCTACATATAGGGAGATGCTCCCAGGCCCATATCTGCAAAACAAAGACTCATGTGGCCATCATTTGTACACTATGATAAATGATCTCATGCATCTCATGGTACATCAACATGAGCATGCACTCACCCCATCCAAATCGCATTAGTGGCTACTCCAGCATTCACTCCAGTGTGCATCCCCAACCACACTCCAGTCCATGTTGTCCCTGATCTGGCATCAGATAACAACTCAAGAACACTGCTAAGATGATCGCTAATCTATGCCTAGCTCCATATCAGCCTATAACCTTGTCCCATGACATGACTCGACCCATCACTAAATCATCCTAGAAAATGGCCCTCAGTGCCAGTGTGCCCGCCCTTGGCTGAATGTCATTCTCCATGTGGGCATCATGGAATGGTATCCTCAATACCCTGTATATGTCCTCAGGGGTGACTATCATCTCCCCCATCGACAAGTGAAAGGTGTTCATCTTCAAGTGAAAATGCTCAACCAATGCACCTAATAGACCATGATTTACCTAAATGTTTGGTATATCACGTAGATATGTCAATCCTAGCCCATCTATGTGGGAACTCTCAGCATCATCTAATCTTTGTACTAACTCCCCAATGATTAGATGGTGGGACTAGAATGTAACATCTGGGATGTCAACCTGAAAAGCACGCAATGACACTCGATCAGTATTTCAATTATGATGGTTTTTCAAAGCAATAACAACTGAGGCTATATATCTATCCTAAACATGACTCATGGATGCTCTAATTGGTTGATTCTATGCAAAATTAGACAAAGACTCTACATCATTGCAACAGCTTCTCACGCGAGGCTTTCTCTATCACACAAGATAGGATCTCACCTCACATAAGAGTTCATCAATGGGGATGAAATCATGTGTGGCATCACCAAGCATCTCGCACGAGGTCATGGAGAAGCCTGGTGTGAAGAAGCCCTAACCCATGTGAGGAAACTATTTCCTCACATGAGGGGTGACTAAGACTAGCACGAGTGAACCATTTCCTTGAGTGAAGATTGTTGTCACTAGGGATTGCACCCATGATGGCTAAATATGAAACCTAGCAAACCTATGAAACATGGGAATACTCTCAAGATGTGGACTACTTCACTAAGAATAGACCTCTGGATTAAGGGTCGGCTTCCCTGTTTGTATCACTTGAACTTTATTGACCTTGAAGGGAAAGGGATAGAGATTGCATAAAATTGAAATGACTAAATCTAACTTAGGTGATTCAGCAAACTGGATAGATCCACAAACTAAAAATCAAACCCACAATGTAACCTAGTACATAACATGAACACCACAACTCTTCTAAATCTGATTTTCCTCTTAGAAAAATAATCATGTTCTGATTGTAGATGAGAAGGAAAGATGGTTTTCACAACTCAACACAAATCAATGCACACAGATTTGAAAACTTCAAAGAAAATCAATGCTTGCAAAACAATAAAATGAACATAATATCATGCAAAGGATTAAATTCAATCACAATACATAAAACTAAGTTCATCAAATCAACTCACAAACTCTAGACAAGAAGGGGAGATTTGCTATTAGCTGGAATAAAAGGAGTCACAATATCAGATTGCTTCTCAAAGAGCTACAAAATTCACCTTGTGAGAATGAGGGAAAGAAGAACTAGCCTTCTATCACCTAAGTGAGAGATATATATAGGAAATCTGTACAATTTTCCATCAAGTCCACTAACTCACCAAGAATAGAAAAATCTAAGCCACTAGGACCATGATCCCATCACTCTGAAATTTGGATGCCCAATTCCCAAGAATATAGGGGAACGGAAAAATTGGAGTCCCTAAAATAGACTAGTCAAAAGAAGTCCCAAGACCCACTAAGTCATGCAAAAATAATGATATTCTAACAGCGGTTTATAGAACACCCCATGTTAAAATATCTTACAATGAGTCTCTTGCATCACATTAAAAGAAATATTCCCCCCTCTAATAACATTAAATGGATACAAATATATTTGAGATATTCTCAACTTGAAATTGAGGAGAATACCTAAAATATTTACATTTAATACATATCCACTTTTCAAAATAAATCCAATTAATTCATACTCCCCATACATAATTACATAACTGCAATAACACTTATTGCCTAAGTCAATATGACTTTTAATAGGAACCTAGGGCATCAAAATAATGATAATATAATTACCTTTGAAAGAAAGATAGTTATACTAAATAAAACAAAACCCTTGCCCATTAAAATTTATCAAAGAAGAGCTAGCAAAAGTTAAATCAACCCTAAAAAGGGGAGACACAAAAGAAAGATGCTATTTTGAAAACTCCTCACATTTGGAAATGGAAAAATCACTGCAAATGGGAAAGGAACTCAGCATCTGGTAGTATTTGGACTCCTTAGCAATTGAATAGCAACCCTCAATTCTAGAATAGAAACAACAATCTACATGGCAGCTTTGATTGAGGTAGGTGTTTTAATTGCATTATTGTAGTTGTTTGACAATGCTCCTTTGCATTTCGAGGGCATTTGATATTCTTGACTCTATTATCATCTCGAACATTGGAAAATTACATAAACTAGAGCATGTTTGATTTGAATTCATTGCATGAAAAATGACACTGAAGGTACCGTGTCTGTGCAAATTATATTGCTATTGCTTTATTTACTTTGTTCGATGTTTGACATCTTGTTGGATTTGGATTTTTGTTACATCTGGCCTGATGATGCAAAGCTAGGGCACAACATATTGCATAGTATCTCTGCTATTTTGTATTCACCTTATCCCCTGTAAATTTAAAGCTCATTCCTTTGAGCTAGGGGATCAATAAACATGTTATCCTTCTCTATTTTTGAGACACGACAACTGATATTCTCTGTTTTACTACATAACCAACTGTTGTATATTGTATTCATGGCATCCTTATTGTGGTATGGCATTTTTTTTTGAATTTGAAACTCTTAAATCATGCAAA
Source organism: Chamaecyparis obtusa (assembly GCA_027943335.1). Lineage (NCBI taxonomy): Eukaryota > Viridiplantae > Streptophyta > Pinopsida > Cupressales > Cupressaceae > Chamaecyparis > Chamaecyparis obtusa. The sequence goes on from BSBK01011792.1 coordinate 124,124, forward strand.
GCCTACAAATCATGTGCTAGGGTATGCTATTGAAGGCATCTTTGAGCAATCCTAATGTTGGAAAGCCGAGGACTGGGCATGGTGACTGTGTTCCATATATATCTTTCTTTGTTTTAGAACCTAGGGCACAATCTTGTATTTGGTTTCACTGTTTGTATGAGCCCAAAAATGCAAGGCAATGGCACTGTATTATGATGCTAGGGAATAATTTGGATATATATCTTTGCTATTTCGATGCACCGATAGCCATGTTAAGGCACCACTTTACATTCCTTGCTATAGATGGTATCGGGCTTCATGGCCAGGGCACGATTTGGCATTACTGTTGTGTTTACTGTTTGTACTCCATTTGTTTCTAGCCTCTGAATCTTTTACATTTGTTCATTGGGGCATCTTCTGTTCTACCACCTCTGGATTCTCCAGGTTATGTTAATGTATGCATCATTATTTTGATAACCCTAAGACCCGATAGGGTGCTGTTGGTACTGATATTATTTGGATACACTCCTTTTGAAGATGGATAGATCATTACCACTGGTCTTCACTTGCAACTAAAGTATTTTCCCACTGTTATAAATGTATTATCATTTTTTCACTCTCTGTCCATGAACTTGGAAGCCTGTGAGGCATCATATTGATGTTTCCTTATTCAATATATGTAAACATGGTTCAAGAGCATACCTAGTATTTGAAATTGTATCTTTGGTGGAGCTCCATTTTCATAGTCATGCTAAGCCTTCATTAAAATGATGTCATGCTATATGATGTTATAGCCATGAAAGAATAGGGCATCATGTATTACTTGTTGTTAGATAGCCCATACTCTGTTTGCATTTCTTTATTAAAAACTAAGGGTTCCAAGTATATCTCTATTTTGAAAACATTATCTTATTACTTGCCTAATGTAATTATTATAGTGTGTATACCAATGCCATGCCTGGAACATCATTATGCTGATTTTGTCCTTTTGGTTGTGCAAACCTAATATAATGAAATTATTGCTATCAACCCTTGATCTATGCCTTCCCTGAGTAGTTGCCATCTGATTTGTGGCACCACTGTATGTGCCATAACAAACTCATAGCAATGATATGTGTAGAATGTGTATCTTCTATGTGGATTCGAGTGTACTATCATTATCACATGCTATCTCTTGGAATATTAGGACATGGGAAGTCCTCTTTATTGGTTGACACATGAAAATTTATCATAATTTCATGTCATAGCATCATCACATAATGTAGATTTGAAACACATGAATATCCTAAATGAAATGTATTGAGTTTTTATATGTTGTACCTTTTTGAACATGTGGATTGTGTGCCCTCAGCAAGTATGTTCCATGTGAACACCTATGCAACACAGTGCCCTTATTGGTTCATAGGCTTGTGTACTCTGCAAATAGCTCTGTTCTATACTAGATGCCATGAAACCCTTCCGTAATTCTTTTGTGATTAATGCTGGATCATCTGAATGTTCCCCATATGTACATAGTATGTGTGCTCTTGGCCCTTGAAGGGGTAACAGATAAAGTATAATGAAATTACTCTATCGTTACCCACATCAAGGACACAGATCATTCACGAGACTTTTTATTGGATCAGCTTCCCTGTATCTGCACATGAAACAAACACATCAGTGAAAACATGGTGCCTCTTTTGGTTCTTTGGATGATTCTCATGCACATGCCTTGAGCACATCCCTTATTAGAGGTGCATGGCTGAGTGTGTGTATGCATTTATTATATTGTGATATCAGCCATTGCTTAGATCCATTGGATCTAACCCAAATCCCTTCTTCGTTCTTGCAGGTTCTGGATCTCAGGAGCTTCTGGAGGGGACCGGGCTTCAAACTTCAAAACCAAGCAATGTCTGGTACCCCAATATAAACATCTTTATGTATATTTTCACTCATCTATTCAAATCTGGTAAAGGCTATGTTTACAACCTGTGTCAGCCTAGATAGATGTTCTTTCTTTTCATCTCTTTTACTTCTTTTCTTAGAACAAAAATGATATAGATAGATGTATGTGTAGATGCAGATGCTATTCATTTTTGGGTATGTGCAAGATCATGAGGGGCCAAACTACACCTTTAAGTGGCAATGAAAAATTAGCAAATTGGGGTTAGTCAACTTGACATGAAAATTTCAACTAGCTATGAACCTAATATCAACAAGTTGTAAGAATAGAATCTATAGAAAATTGAATGTAGTTTCTAAACTACTAGGCCTTTTTTGAGAAAAAGTAAGTATGATTGGTGAAAAGTATAGATTTCAATGCAGCAGTACCAAAATTTCAGGAAAAAAATAAGAAGTAGGTGTATGTTTGACCACCTTAATCATAATCAAATGATAATATTTTATTATAAGATTTTATATATAAGTAGTAGACTCATGCCCGGATGTGACACATATTTTTTTGTAATTTTATTCCAAAAAAATAATTAATTATGAATTTTTTGCTATGACATTTTTAGAATAAAAAACTCCCGTGTCTGACCAGCTTAACTCATTCAAAACTTTACAAAATTCAATTTTTATTTGTTTTTCCTTATAGTAGGTGAAGCATAAAATGTGATGCATTTTTCAAATTTAAAAAATGTTATACCATCTGAAAGTTATAGTCATTTTTCAATCAGTATATAAATCAGCACTTTAGAGGTAGCTCAATTAGAAAATAACTAATAATTACTTACCGAATTCAAAATTTGACAACAATTATATCGATAGAAAGCTGATAATCTCCTTAAGATACCCTTTTCATTTTATCAATTTTGAGTGAAAAAAAAGTCATCAGCTACATTGTCAAACTTTTGAACTGACATCGCCACTTTTTGGCCCCTCATGATCTTGCACATACCCTTCTTTTCTTTTTCCTGTATTGCAATGAAATGAACACAAATTTAATCTAGATCACCTAATAACACAAAATAGGTTATGGTAGCTCATCTAGTAATTAATCTTTCAAAATGTGTCAAAAATATGACAACATTTTGGTGACCTCTTTGGATTGCTTGCCTGCTAAGCATCAGACCAGCTGCCTTGAAGATCCATTGGGCACAAAGCCACTAACAATTGACCAAAATCCAACCAAAGCAAAACTCCTTCTCTCCAACAAAACTGAAACTAACTGCCTGACAACTATTCAGGCTTATTGCTAACCAACTGAACAATTGAAAACTTAAGTCAAACTGAACTAGAGCACTTGTGCTAGGCACTTAGGGAAAACATAAAGTCAAAACCATCTAACACTACTAAAATAAAGGGGGAGAAAGGACCTTAGAATAAAGCCTTGAGGTGAATCCCTTCACTCGAATGGGCAGCTCCTCTCCATCCATACTGGCCAGCTGATAAGCATTGTGGGCTTTGCATCCAATCACCATAAATGGTCCAGTCTAGATAGCATCAAACTCGGTGTGTTTCCCTGGCTTATGCTTTACTTCATCCCACTTGAGAACTAACTCTCCTTCCTTAAAAACTTTGGGTATTGCTTTCTTATCAAAGCTTCTGTTAACCTGGGCATGATGAGCCTCCAGTCCTTCAAATGCCATCTTTCTTGCCTCTTCTAATTCAATAAGTTCTGCCAACCTAACCTGCATAGCATCCTCTTGCATGAGATCATTCTCTTTAATCAAACTCAGGGTAGGTAGCTCAGTAGATAGAGGAATCCTAGCATCCCTTCCATATACCAATGTGTAAGGAAAATTACCAGTAGCCCTCTTAGGAGTTATTCTATCAGCCCACAAGGCTAATTTTAAATTGCTATGCCAGTCTCTTTGATTTGCTTCTATAACTCTTCTGATTATTCTAAGCAAGTTCTTATTAGTTGATTCTGCTTGGCCATTACCCTGAGGGTAATAATTAGAAGAGGTACTCATACAGATTCCATGCTTGAGTGCCCACTCTAGAATCCTAGCTCCTAGGAAAGCCATGGCATTATCTAATATAATTGAATCTGGAGTATCAAACCTGGATATGATGTCCTGATAAAAATTGAACACAGAGGTCTCATTAGCCTCCTTTAGTGCTACTGCTTATGTCCACTTAGTGAAGTAGTCTATTGCAATGAGTATCCATTTATGCCCAGCACTAGATGGTGGGTTGATAGGTCCAATAAAGTCTAGTCCCCACTTTGAGAAGGATTTTTCTACCTCAACTGGATGAAGGGGATCGGTAGCTAGCTTTTGCTTTCTAGCAAACAAGGCACAGTTCTTGCATTTTCTAACCCAACCAAAAGCATCTTGATATAGACCAGGCCAATAATATCTAGCTCTTAGACCCTTAAGAGCAGTGGTTCTGGCAGCAAAGTGTCCACCAGAACCTCTATCATGAAACTCTTCCAGTATTTTCCTTACTTGATCAGTCTCAACACATCTTAATAAAATACTAGCATGATCTCTTCTATATAGAACATTATCAATAATAACAAAAGGGATAGCCTGGAGTCTATAGTACCTTCTTTTACTCCTCCCAAGGCCTTGAGGGCACTGGCCAGTAGCAAGGTAACACTTCATTTTTGTTGTCTAGCTTGGGCTCTGTCTAGCATCCTGATTTATCAAAACTACTTCTTCCTCCTGCTGGTCTGCATCTGTTGTTTTCTCATTAAGCTATTCACATAGTCCTTTTCCTCTAACCAATTTGGTCACCTTGATCTTTACATCATATTCCATAACCTTGGTGACCCAGCCAGCTCTCTTATGACTTAGGTCTTTGTTCAATAGAAAGTCCTTTATGCAAGGATGTGCGACCATCAGGTGCACTATGTTGTTAGACAACAAATGTCTAAACTTCTTTAGACTTCTCACAATGGCCAATACATGTTTTTCTACAAGAAAATAATTTAGCTCATAGCCATCTAGGCCTTGACTATAAAAAAAATACTGGTTGTTCTTGATTTTTAGCATTATGTTGAACTAAAATTGTAGAAATGATATCTTTATCCCCAAAAGAATATAATATAAAATCTTTAGAGAAGTCAGGATTTACCAATGTAGGAGCAGATGCAATTGCTTCCTTAACTTCTTCAAAGCTTCTTTTCCCTTCACTGGTCCAATGGAAACTTGCATTCTTTTTAAGCATCTGAGTCATAGGCTTCAAGAGTGCAGAAACAATTGGGATAAACCTTCTTAAAAAGTTGATCCTTCCTAGGAAACTTTGCAATCCTTTCTTGTGAGCTGGCAGAGGAAGAGCCAGAATAGCTTTCAGCCTCTCAGGGTCAATAGTTGTTCCCTGCTTAGAAACAATGTGTCCTAGTAGTCTCCCCTCGTGAACAACAAAAAGACATTTTTTAGGATTCAGTGAAACCCCAAACTCCCTACATCTTTCAAAAATCTATCTAAGGTGTATCAGGTGGTCATCTGTGTCCTTTGAAAAAATGGTTATATCATCCAGATATACCAGAACAAACTTATTCATTAGGCTAGCAAAAGCCATCTCCATGGCATTCTAGAATGTGGCACCAACATTTGACAACCCAAATGGTATCCTTCTATATGCCATGGTACCCCATTTAGTAGTGAAAATTGTCTTGTATTGATCCTCTTCTCTAACCAAGACCTAGTTATAACTAGAAAAGCCATCTAATAAAGAAAACCTATCAGATCTAGAAACATACTATAAAATCTTCTCCATAGATGGTAATAGGTGATGATCCTTTAGGGAAGCCCTATTAAGGTCTCTGAAATCTACACCCAGCCGGATCTCACCATTCTTCTTCCTAACTGGCACTAAGTTTGAGACCTAGGAGGTATGTTTAATAAGAAAGATAATATCATCTTGAATCATTTTTCTCAACTCTTCTTTCATTAGGACCTCTAACTTAGGATTAATGGGCCTTTGTTTCTGCCTTACAGGCTTAGCTTGGGGCTCTAGTTCAATTGTGTGTTGGGCTAGATGAGGATCAAATCCCTTTAAGTCATAGTATTCCCAAGAAAATACATCACTAAACTCCTAGCATAAAGAAACAAAAGCTTGTGTCTCAGACTAAGTGTATACCTTTCCCAACTTGAGAAATTTGTTTTTGAGGACCTCCATAGGATGGTAGTGTTCTTCTTTAACTGTCATGTTGGCCTTGTCACCTCTGAGTTGATCATCATAATTAAATACAAATTCAAGTGTGACCAGTCCTTTAGGTAATCTATTACTCTTCAACTATAACATTTGGTCACCATATTGATCAGCATGTTTTCTCTGGTTCATTCTAGAGAACTCAGCTTCTTCAATAAGAAAATTGAAAATTTGTTCATCATTTTCAAAAACTTGCCAGCTTACTTGATTATTTGGTATAGAAGGTCTTACCAAGACCTTCACATGCTAAGAACTAGAGTTAGAGAGACCCTTTGGAATATCATATTTTGCTCCCATAGTAGCCAAATTGTCTGCCTATTTGTTCTAATTTCTTGGAACAACAATCAGATTAAAAGCATGAAAACCTTCTATTAAATCCCAAACCCTATGCTTATACAACTTAAGTGTATCATTCTTTTTGAGGTTAGTGCCACGAATTTGATTGACCACTAACTCACTATCACCTAAAACTTCTAGGCATTTGATTCCTCTTTGTCTAGCCAATTCTAAACCATGAATCAATGCCTCATACTCTATTGTATTGTTAGTACAACTAAAAGAAAAATGAACTGTAGAGTAATACCTTTGTCCTTTTGGAGAAATTAGGATAGCCCCTCCTCCTGAACCTACCTTGCTTCTAGCTCCATCAAAGAAAAGTTGCCACAAGTCATCATTATGACTAGCAGAGGGTTTATCTTCTTTCTTAATTAGCTCCGGTATTACAACATCTCCCTCATGAATGATAAACATTCCAATACCAAAAATATCCATATTTCTAAAAGGGTCATCTTCTTGTAAATCTCTCTCAGCCCACTCATCTAAAGCAATATTAGGAATTCTTCCATCACTGGTCTCAGACTCAGAATCACTTGACTCTTGCTCATGATACATTAGGTTAGCATTTATAGGGCTTGGGGTGTATGGTTCAACATGGTTTTTTGCAAAAGCCTTAGACTTAATTTTGACCCTGGTTCCATATCTAGTTCTAAAATATAGGTGAGACCAATCAGCTGAGAGATATCCTCCTATCCTAGCAGTGAACTCTCTGCTTAGACAAATAGAAAAATGAGGAGGCAGATCTATGACATAGACATCTTGGGGAATAGAGAAATTAGGACACTCATGAAGAGTGAGACTCGGGTCTTTTATGATCCCAAGGTATTAACTGATGACCCATCCAACTGAACAATAGGTTTGTTTATTGGCTCATAAGGTAATTCTAGTAGATTTGCTAGCTACTTAGAAATTATAGAACTACTTGCCCCTGAATCTATCATACAGTTGTGAACTAAATGATCCCCAACAATGAGAGTTACATAGAAAGGAGGAGGTTTAACTTGTGAGACAACAGTGGGATGTGAGCTAACTTCTTATTTTTTCTGCTCCATCTGAGATGTTCGAGCCACCAGGACTTTAGGTTGTTCCACAATATTAAAGGATCCCAAACTTCCTTTAGGCTATCCTTTAGGTACAACAACCTCTATTTGTGTAGATACCAACTATGTAGTCACCTTGACTGGTTCTTTAGCTTGCTTTGACAATTTTAGAACTGGAGTTTGAACTACTTTAGGTTGTGGACTCACAACAGGAGCTTTCTTATTGGTAGAGGCCACTTTTTCAACCTCCATAGCTTTCTTTTTAGACCTTGTGTTGGCTGCAACAGGAGTATAAGTTGAGTTTTCATTTGGTGAGAAATTCACCCCACAAAAGTCTTCCTTCTGAAAGTTCACCAATGCTGCCTAAGGAGCTTGGACTTCACAGGTAGTAACAACTAGATCCTACTAAATTTTTGGTTGTTGAACCATCTCTTGAGGCATCATCACATTGTTCTGTACCATGAGGGCCTAAGCATAGCCATTAGGACACATCCCCTAGATATGTTGTTGATTGCAAGGGCAGCCCCATTGGTAATCTTGTGCCATGTTATTCTAGGCTACAAGAACTAGCTTCCTAGAAGCACTAGGAGTGTTAGGATTATAAGGTTAGCTGGTCTTTTGGTTATAACTTCTTTCTTGACCTTGTTGGCCTTGCTGGTATTGGGGCTTGTTCTAATAGTAATGATTTTGATAGGGCTGTTGATAAGGCTGCTAATAGGGTTGTTGGTAAGGCTAGGACTGTTGTTTCTTTAGACTAACCAGCTCATTAGTAACTATTTGCAAGGCCTTTTTAATCTCAGTCAGCTCTTGGGATGGATTCACAACTGGGTTAGCAACTTGTTGAGGAGGATCTGGGAGGGGTGGAATAGATGCCAAGGCTGGAATTACTTTAGGAATAGGATGAAGCTCTAGAAAAATAGGAATTAGGATCCTTGGGGCTATCTTTCCAACTTGGATTAGACTATTTTCAGCTCTTATGGCAAGATCATATGCTTCTGGTAGATTATTCCCACCCATTGATTGGATCATAACAGAGATATCACTATTAAGGGCTCTTAGATAATACAAGAAATCATGGTGGCTTGAAGGTCTAACTGTAGCTGGTATTCTATTCCATGTCCTCTAAAATCTGAAATTAAAATCCATCATGTATTCTTGAGGTGCTCTTTTGATAGTAGTTAAATGTTCAACCAATGAGAGATGGTCTTATTTATCTTCAAATTGATTGGTCAAGGCCTAACTTAACCCATCCCAATTCGCAATAGAACCAACTGGTAAACTTCTGAACCATTGCAAAGCTTTTCCCTTAAATGAGGCTACCAATAATCTCATAGCAACATTATCTTTGGTTATATTATGCAGGGCACAAAGGGATGCTACATCTCTTATATGCTCAATGGTTGAGGTTTGATCTTCTCCTGTAAACATAGGCAAGCTTATGAGGGCTGATATAGGTATGTCATCATGCTGTTGCAAATTTAAAGGCCTACCTTGATTAAAAGCTACAAAAGGATGTACTCTAGGCTGAGCCATTCATGGATTTAAGGGAGCTTGAGGTACTAGAACTTGAGTACCCGGAGCTTGGGTTATTGGTACTTGAACTGCTGGTGTTTCTTGAATAGGTAATAATATGTGTATAGAATGGATTGGTGAAACACTTGTAGGCTTATGAATAGGCTTAGAAGCTGATTTAGGGGTTTTAGATGCACAAGCTTGGGCTGCTTTAGGCCTCTTTTTGATAGGTGGTAGCTCTGTATACACAAAAGGATCCTTACTCTACCTTTTTGGAATCCCACTCATAAGCTTAGGGACTGATCTACATAAAACACCATTAGAGTCGCCAGGTATGACTTCAAAACACTGTCACTGCTCATACCAAACAATAACTCCCAATAAACTTTCTAGGAAATCAGACTGATTGAGTCTTTCGTTCCACTGGGTGTGCCAAAAACTATTGTCACTAGGGATTGCACCTGTGATGGCTAAGTATGAAACCTAGCAATCCCATGAAACACGGGAATACTCTTAGGATGTGGGACTACTTCACTAAGAATAGACCTCTAGATTAAGGGTCGGCTTCCCCGTTTGTATCACCTGAACTATACTAACCTTGAAGGGAAAGGGCTAGAGATTGCATAAAACTAAAATGACTAAATCTAACCAAGGTGTCACCAAACTGGATAGATCCACAAACTAAAAATCAAACCCACAATGTAACCCAGTACATAACATGAACACCATAACTCTTCCAAATCTGATTTTCCTCTTAGAAAAACAATCAGGTGCTGATTGTAGATGAGAAGGAAAGATGGTTTTCATAACTCAACACAAATAGATGCACATAGATTTGAAAACTTCAAAGAAAATCAATGCTTGCAAAATAATCAAATGAACATAATATCATGCAAAGGATTAAATTCAATCACAATACATAACACTAAGTTCATCAAACCAACTCACAAACTATAGAAAAGAAGGGGAGATTTTCTATTAGCTAGAATAAAAGGAGTCACAATATCAGATTGCTTCTCAAAGAGCTACAAAATTCACCTCGTGAGAATGAGGGAAAGAAGAACTAGCCTTCTATCACCTAAGTGAGAACCATATATAGGAAATCTGTAATATTTTCCATCAAGTCCACTACCTCGCCAAGAATAGAAAAACCTCAGCCACTAGGACCATGATACCATCACTCTAAAATTCAGATGCCCAATTCCCAAGAATATAGGGGAACAGAAAAAGTGGAGTCCCTAAAATAGACTAGTCAAAAGAAGACCCAAGACCCACTAAGTCATGCAAAAATAATGATATTCTGACAGTGGTTTATAGAACACCACATATCAAAATATCTTACAATGAGGCTCTTGCATAACATTAAAAGAAATATTCCCCCCTCTACTGACATTAAATGGATTCAAATATATTTGAGATATTCTCAACTCAAAATTGTGGAGAATACCTAAAATATTTACATTTAATACATATCCACTTTTCAAAATAAATCCAATTAATTCATACTCCCCATACATAATTACATAACTACAATAACACTATTGCCTAAGTCAATATGACTTTTAATAGGAACCTAGGGCATCAAAATAATGATAATATAATTAACTTCAAAAGAAAGATAATTATATTAAATAAAACAAAACCCTTGCCCATGAAAATTTATCAGAGAAAAGCTAGCAAAAGTTAACTCAACCCTAAAAAGGGGAGACACAAAAGAAAGATGCTATTTTGAAAACTCCTCACATTTGGAAATGGAAACATCATTGCAAATGGGAAAGAAACTCGACATCTGGCAGTATTTGGACTCCTTTACCAATTGAACAACAACCTTATATTCTAGAATAGAAACAACAATCTACATGGTAGCTTTGATTGAGGTAGGTGTTGTAATTGCATCATTGTAGTTGTTTGACATTACTCCTTTGCATTTCGAGGGCATTTGATATTCTTGACTCTGTTATCATCTTGAACATTGGCACATTAGATAAACTAGAGCATGTTTGATTTGAATTCATTGCATGAAAAATGGCACTGAAGGTATCGTGTCTCTGCAAATTATATTGCTATTGCTTTATTTACTTTGTTCGATGTTTGACATCTTGTTGGATTTGGATTTCCCTTACATCTGGCCCAATGATGCAAAGCTAGGGCACAACATATTGCATAGTATCTCTGCTATTTTGTATTCACCTCAGCCCCTATGAATTTAAAGCTCATTCCTTCGAGCTAGGGGATCAATAAACATGTTATCCTTCTCTATTTTTGAGACATGACACCTAATATTCTCTATTTTACTGCATAACCAACTGTTGTATATTGTATTCACGACATCCTTATTGTGGTATGGCATTTGCTTTTGAATTTGAAACTCTTAAATCATGCAAAGCCTACAAATCATGTGCTAGGGTATGCTATTGAACGCATCCTTGAGCAATCCTAATGTTGGAAAGCCAAGGACTAGGCGTGGTGACTGTGTTGCATATATATCTTTCTTTGTTTTAGAACCTAGGGCACAATCTTGTATTTGGTTTCACTGTTTGTATGAGCCCAAAAATGCAAGGCAATGGCACTGTATTATGATGCTAGTGAATAATTTAGATATATATCTTTTCTATTTTGATGAACCCACGGCCATGTTAAGGAACCACTTTACATTCCTTTCTATAGATGGTATCGGGCTTAATGGCTAGGGCACGACTTGGCATTACTATTATGTGTTTACTATTTGTACTTTATTTGTTTCTAGCCTATGAATCTTTCACATCTATTCATTGGGGCATTTTTTGTTCTCCCACCTCTGGATTCTCCAGGTCATGTTAATGTATGCATCATTATTTTGATAACCCTAAGGCCCGATAGGGTGCTGTTGGTACTAATATTATTTGGATACACTCCTTTCGAATATGGATAGATCATTACCACTGGTCTTCACTTACAACTGAAGTATTTTCCCACTGTTATAAATGTATTATCATTTTTTCACTCTCTGTCCATGAACTTGGAAGCCCGTGAGGCATCATATTGATGTTTCCTTATTCAATATATGTAAACATGGTTTGAGAGCATACCTAGTCTTTGAAATTGTATCAGTGGTGGAACTCCATTTTAATAGTCATGCTAAGCCTTCATTAAAATGATGTCGTGTTATATGATGTTACAACCATGAAAGAAAAGGGCATCATGTATTACTTTTTGTTAGATAGCCCGTACTCTGTTTGCATTTCTTTATTAAAAGCTAAGGGCTCCATGTATATCTTTGTTTTGAAAACATTATCTTATTACTTGCATCGTGTAATTCTTATTGTGTGTATACCAATGCCATACTTGGAACATCATTATGCTAATTCTGTCCTTCTGGTTGTGCAACCCTAATATAATGAAACTATTGCTATCAACCCTTGATCTATGCCTTCCTTGAGCATTTGCCATCTGATTTGTGCCACCACTGTATGTGCCATAACAAACTCATAGCAATGATATGTGCAGAATGTGTATCTTCTATGTGGATTCAAGTGTACTATCATTATCACATGCTATCTCTTAGAATATTAGGACATGGGAAGTCCTCTTTATTGGTTCACACATGTAGATTTATCATAATTTCATGTCATAGCATCATCACAGAATGCAGATTTGAAACACATGAATATCCTAAATGCACTATATTAATTTTTTATCTATTATAACTTTTTGAACATGTGGATTGTGTGCCATCAGCATGTATGTTCCATGTGAACACCTATGCAATAGAGTGCCCTTATTGTTTCATAGGCTTGTGTACTCTGCAAATAGCTCTGTTCTATTCCAGATGCCATGAAACCCTTTTGTAATTCTTTTGTGATTGATGTTGGATCATCTGAATGTTCCCCATATGTACACACTATGTGTGGTCTTGGCCCTTGAAGGGGTAATAGATAAAGTATAATGAAATTACTCTATCGTTACCCACATCAAGGACCCAGATCATTCACGGGACTTTTTATTGGATCAGCTTCCCTGTATCTGCACATGAAACAAACACATCAGTGAAAACATGGTGCCTCTTTTGGTTCTTTGGATGATTCTCATGCACATGCCCTAAGCACAGCCCTTATTAGTGGTGCATGGCTAAGTGTGTCTATGCATTTATTATAATTAGATATCAGAAATTGCTTAGATCCATTGTATCTAAGCCAAATCCCTTCTTCTTTCCTGCAGGTTCTGGATCTTAGAAGCTTCTAGACGGGACTGGGCTTCAGACTTCTAACCAGGCAATGTCTGGTACCCAAATATAAACATCTTTATGTATATTTTCACTCATCTATTCATTTCTGGTAAAGGCTATGCTCATGGCCTATGTGAGCCTATATAGATGTTCTTTCTTTTTAGCTCTTTTACTTCTCTGCTCAGAACAAAAATGATACAGATAGATGTATGTGTAGATGTAGATGATATTCATTTATTTTCTTTTTCATGTATTACAATGAAATGAACACAAATTTAATCCAGATCACCTAATAACACAAACTAGGTTATAGTAGCTCATCTAGTAATTAAGCTTTCAAAATGTGTCAAAAATATGACAACAAAGATTGAAGAACTAAGTCCTAAAACACCTAAAATCTAACCTAAATGACCTAAGGATGCATTAAAATGTAAATGCAGGATGATTTATCGAATACTTATAGGTGCGTCATACTCTGGTGGCTGGTTGTGTCATCGAGAGCACTCAAAATGATGTGTATACACTGGCACGCTCTCCATCTCTCTCTCAAAGATCTCAAATCGCTAGAAGACAAAGTGAATAATGAATTTTAAATGACCCCTTCGGGCCTTATATAGCTTTTGACCTAATTTAAAAAAGTGTTTCATTTTGTGTGAAAAATTTGCCCTTAGCTAAATCGACCATTCTAAATCAATTTTTGGGATCGAAGTCAAAATTTGACACTCCTAGATAGCTCAAAATCACGTTTTAAATTTTGGGACCATCGGGATCGGATGCTTGTGTAGTCAACCTTCTGGAGGCATTTTCTTGTTGGAATCTTATCTCATCATCATTTTCTCGAGATCTTCAATGTTTTCATCAAATGTCAACTCTAGTCAAATCTGGTCAACCATGGTCAACTATAGTCAAACTTGGTCAATAGGACCTCCAAATTGCTCCAAATTGCTTTTGCATCCTCTCTGAGAGAGAGAGAGAGAGAGAGAGAGAGAGAGATTTGGGTAAGAGCTAAGCTAAGTCTATCATAGAGATGGGGTCGAAACCAAGTGATTTGTGATAAAATGAGTTAAAACCGTTTGGGAATCCTTTTGCCAGCTTCAGTTTGACCTTAGAAATCCATGATGGATTTTGGGAGGTAACCTTGCTGAAGGCTTGCTTAATCCTAAAATTTGGCTAAGTCTCTCTCTCTCTATCTTCCCCCCCTTGTCTCTCTCTCTCTCCCCCCCTTATCATCCTCTCTCTATCCCTTATCTCTCTCTCTCTCTCTCTCTCTCTCTAGTTTTTCACAGTGCACACACGCTATGTAAATATATGGACATAGTGCGTATGGGGGTGAAAATTTTGGGATTTTACAAAGCGCATGCGCCCTATTTGGCACACACCCTATTTGGTGTGCACCCTATTTGGCACACGCACTTTTTTTTGCATTGCCCAAGCCTAATGCTTGGGGAACCCAAGCCATAGGGAGTGCGCCCTATAGGGTGCACGCCCTTTAGTGCATGCACACTATGTGCGATGGGGGGCCAAAAAGAAAAGTGGCATCTTTTTGGTCCCCCATCTTTGTGCACTTACCCTTACTTGTAATATGAGTCAAATTGTCAATATTCAAGTCCAACAAGTACAGTAATAACTAAAAGGTAATAAGTATTAAGTATATAGTGTATAAATACCTATTAACTAAAATTTGAATGCTAATTATAAATCACTTCACTCACCCAGTGACCAATCTACAACTTCTATATCCCACATGGAATCCAACTCCTAAAATTGACTAGTTGAAATAGTTTCTTCTTCATTTTGAGTTGGGTATTCAAAATCAAAAAAATCTTCATCTTCATTCTGAGTCTGGGGGACAGGAACATCCATCATTTGTCTCAAAACTAGCATTAGCACCAGTACCAATAGGTTTTGAAGTTTTCAAAAGCCCTTATCCTTCATGCATGGAATTCCAAATTGCCCATGCCTTATCATAAGGAAAGTCTCTAACATTAAACTGAGTTACAAACAACCTCAAGCAAGTTTCCAAATTTATGTCTAGTTTGTTTTTGATCCTTGATTTCAAAAACCCCAATGCACTGAAAACTCTTTCATCTTCCACCGACCCAAATATCATTGTTCAACATAAATTAGAAAGTTTAAAATATTTTGATATTGAATCACGCAATACTTCACTTTTCTCTATCCTTTGCAAAGCCTGGTTATTGCACCAAGTTCAAATGGATTCTCCAAATGTTTTTATTTGAAATTTCATGCATGATGCAAATTATATAAATTGTTTTTTAAGATTAAGTAAATCTAAAAGTCCTTCAATTGGTTGTCCATTGCAATCAAATTTTTTTGAAAACTATCTGATCAATTCATCAATTCTTTTATGAAAGATATGTGCATTAGTTTGTTTATCTCTAAAGTTTTTCCAAAAATGAGGAAACACAACACATGGGCTCAAGAATTTCTTCTTGAGGGGATCTTTCATGAATCTCATTTGAATGTTGGTAGGAAATTGACTTCAAATTATCACTTACAGATTTAACAATCTTGTCAAAATCATGCCTTTTAACTAGAAGTAGCCTACCTCGCTTTCCTGTCTTAGATTAGTGCATTGGTATTTCATATCCTTTCACAAACACACATAAATTATGGTTTTTATTAAATTTTAAAAATTCTCAACATGATTCAAATCTGTAATTTTCTGCCGCGTGAAAAAATTGGGCTTTGAATTTTTGTCATATCTGAGTACAGACAATCTAGGTAAATGCATGCCATTCTATGTAAACTACTATACTCATGGATATACATAGTTCTATCTTGGGCTTTCTTAACAAGTTTGTTCATTAAATCCAACATGAGGAGAAGATTGGCTAAATTTAATAGAGTCTCTATATCACTTAACTTATGTAACAAATTAGTAGCTTTGTCTACTGTGAGATGTTGCTCATATATTATTCTGATCAAGGATTGATATTCTCTTCAAACTCTTTCTACTGGTCCATGAAAAGAGATCTATTTGGTCTCAACATCCTTGAGAAGCTTGTTTCTTGGTGTTACTCCCTCTGAAAAAATCTTAAATTCTACAAAATGTTTAGGACTTCTATAGAAGTAAGATTATAGCTCGTGAAGTATATCTTCAACTTTTGACACTCTAGGAAAATCGATTACAATTTTATATGCTAAATTCATTCAATGGGCCATGCAATGTATGCCAAGCATGTAAGGTGAAATACTAGTTTGTAATCTTGCACAAAGATCATTCCTTTGGCCTTGCATTACTACAGCTCCAACACACACTAACTTCTTGCCAATTGTCAAATAATCCATACCAACAACTGCATTCAAAGCATTCTTCACTTCAAAATATAAGTTTTTTGTTGTTGAATTACCCCTCATTTTATGAACACACAATAGATGATCTTGGCAGACATGTTCTTTTACTGTATACACATGTGTATAAACTCAAGTAGTGTTATCTACTCTAGTAAATTCATTTATGGATAATCAAATGAATTTGGATTGTTTTACTTTCTCTTGTAAATTTTTCTTTTCCACCTCAGAAAGATAGTTTGCCATTTCACATCCAATGTTTGATGACCAATGTGACATAAGATAGTGATGAACTCTCAAAAAGGATAATAAATTACCATATTTTGAGAAGTCTCCCATAGGACACCCTCTTGACATAATATGAAAAACAACACTCATCTAAATGGTGTTTTCCAGGTTTGCTTCATTGGCTGCATGTTTAAACCTAGCCTTGAATGGATTTTCACTACTATCAATTGTTTCCATTCTCTTTTTATGATCTTCATATTCTATGGCATACTTAACATGAAGACATTCTTCCTTTGATTTCTATCTCACTACTGATATTTCTTGTCTTTCTATGATCTATTTTTCATAAACCTTACCAATATACTTTTCTATAGTGTCAAGCTTTAGCTGCAACTTCTTCTCTCTTTTATTTTTCCAAGTACAAATCTTGCACATGCATTATGTTGGTTGTTCATCATTATTTAGGACTGATTCAATGAACCAATACTTTTCTACCCAATCAACCTTAAAATTTCTTTTCATTTCCCACTCCCACCCCATTTTTACTTCCTTTTTTTCTTTTCTTCCTACCAACATCATTATTATCTTCATTGCTAGCATTTTCATCCAACTAGTTTTGTGTATCCCTTATAACATCTTCTGTCATACCACCATTGTTATCCTAATTTTATGCATTTTGATTTTCATTTAACAGAATGACAACCCCATCTTGTGGTTGTGGTACTAGTGACCTATTATGAATGGATTTTGCACTTGCAATTGCAGAAGTTGATAGAGCAGAAGCATTGCCAACTCCAAAGAAAGCCTTTAATAGTAGTATCTTTAAGTTTTGGGCACTTTGATGGCCTCCCAGACCCTTCACTTCCCTAAGGACTTTTACCCTACCCTTCACTTCCCTAACGATCAGGAGTCTTACCTATGTCTAGCTTTCCAATCCCTTCACTACCCTGAGCATAGTGAGAAGTCTAAGTCTCAAGCTCAACCTCCCCTAACATCTCAATCCCTTCAGTAGCCTAAGGATACTCAGTATAGTCACCCTTCTCTGACATCTTGACCTCTCCCTAGTCACTAGGAAATTAATAGCAATACTGTGAAATGTGAACAAATAATTTCTTACCTTGGTCTAGCTTCCTCTGAATTTTGATACTCTAGAATGTTGAATCCTCTATTTACTATTGCAAGATTTCTATTTGTAAATTTGGTCCTCCAAAATTTTGGTACAAGACATGAAAACTAAAAGACTAACAAATCTCATATTAATTTATATCAATCCATGATTCAAATTTCCATTTTTTTTAATTCTCGAGCTTTTGGCAAAAATGTGCCAACCTGAATGTAGGAATTAACAAATGGTTGGTGAAATAGGTCCTGGTTAATATAAAAATTAATTAACAATTGGTGAAATGGGTCATGGTCAATATAACAATTACTTAATGGTTGGCAACATAGGTCATGGTCTATATAGCAATTAATTAATGGGTGGTGAAATAGGTCATGGTTAAAGATAAAACTATAAAAAAATAGCTATTTTAGATTTTATATGCAATTCATAATGAATACCCTTGGTGAATAAGAGACCATTAAAATAACCACGTCAGATTAGTTAAAAGGTGAATATATTGGTCAACCTCTCAACCTCATCAAATGGAAAATGTTATTGGAAATTCAAATGAATATTTAACTGTTACCATGTCAAGATTGGGCAATTTGGGCCACCGTATACCATGCGCAATTTGCCAATTCCACAAAATTTTTTTCCTAGAATTCACCAAAAGGCGAATATTCACCACTAAAAATTATGTTGTTGAAAATAGATTAATGTAACATGCTCAAGTCAACAATATAAACCCATTGACTCATCAATAAGTTACCCAATGTTTACCTTATCCTTATCTGTCATATCCATGTTTTCTTCCTTCAAAAGATGTTAAGATATTTGCAACTAACATGATAAGTACTATCAAAAACTAGTTCACATCAATGACAACATATTGACTGATTTAATCATCTTACATATCATTTCAGTAGCTTTGTGATCTCTAATCACTATTTCTTCATTTCATTTAATATTCAATCAGTTGTAGTTCATCAATCTCTCCCTTTGGTATTGATGGCAACACAAGAAATATGAAAATATGCCATACACATACCAAATATGTATTCTACAACTATGTAAGTAAATGTTGTAGCTTAGTACGCTCTCCCTAGTTTGATATTTAATATGTTTAATCACTACGAAATGAAACAACATTACATGCAGACACTCCCTATGGATTTGATCTTTTCAGTTCTCAGATTCCTTTGTTCTCAGCAACAAATATTCAAGTCTCTCTCTTCTCTGTGTTCTCACTAAATGATTTTTCATTCTATATGATCTATTCTCCCTTTGACAACAATGCCAAAGAAAATATACAAAAAAATCTTTAGCAGCGAAGTAATTCTCCATTGTTCAGTTCATATCAAGCTCCTTCAGTGTACAGATAAACAAATTTCATTTCTAGCCTCTACAATCTTTCATAAACTTAGAAAAAATCTAAAGTGTGAGCTATGTGTATCAACATGAATGATCTTCTGATAAGTATAGGTTGATGCAACCTCTAGATCACCTCAGTGACCAAGAGACAGGGGAAAGACCCCAAGTCTAGTCCTCAAATATTCAAATATATCCTTCGATAAGGGTTTGGTAAAGATATCAGCAAGTTGTTCCTTAGATGTTACAAATTCAAGTTTCACTTTCTTCTCTTGAACTTGTTCCCTCAAGTAGTGATATTTAATAGATATATGCTTTTTCTTTGAATGCATCACAAGATTCTTGGAAATATTTATAGCACTAGTGTTGTCACAATATATAATCATGGGGTCACTGATTACCTCATTCATTCCTTCCCACACTTGTCTAATCCAGGAAATATTTCAACAATTTGTAGCAACACCAACATACTTTGCTTCATTAGTAGACTGAGAAATGCATGCTTGTTTCTTGCTAATCCAAGTTACAAGGCTTTCTCCTAAAAATATTGTTCCACTGGTTGTGCTCTTCTGGTCATCTATGTTTCTAGCCCAATCTACATCGATGTAAACTTTGTGTTCAATTTTCCTTCCAAAGTGTACCATAAACCTTAGTCTTCTATCTTCTTCAATTATCTCAAAATTCTTTTAACTACAACCATATATGAATCTTGAGGATTGGTAGAAAATCTAGCCACAATCCCAATAGCATGTGCAATATTAAGTCTACTATGTACAACATACATCAGTTTACCAATCATAGATCGGTACAAAGTCTGATTTAATTTTATAGATTTATCATCCTTTATCAATTTACATCCAGTTACCATGAGTGTTCCTACTGGTTTTGCATCTTCCATGCCAAAAAATTTCAATACTTCTTTAATGTATTTTGATTGAGTGATGAAAATCCTATCCTTCTCTTGTATAACCTACAAACCTAGAAAGAATTTAATCTCTCCAAACATAGACATCCAAAATTCCTTTCTCATTTCATCAAAAAAAGATTTTCAAATCATATCTTGTCCACCAAAGATTATATCATCATCAAATATCTCAGCAATCAAAATATTTTGATTAAATTCTCCTTTCATGTACAAATTACTTTTTTTACTAGTTCTTACAAAGCCAATACTGATAAGATAAGCATGTAGTCTTTCATACAATGCCCTCGGTGTTTGCTTCAGTCCATACAAAGCTTTGTGCAGTCTACATACCATGTTCTTCTGATTCTAATCAACAAAATCTTTTGGTTGTTCTATGTAGACCTCCTCCTCAAGAATTCCATTCAGATAATCTGATTTCACATGCATTTGATATACTTTGAATCACTTATGTCCAGCATATGCAAGTAATATATAGACTCCTTCTAGTCTAGCAACAGGTGCAAAGATTTCTCCATAATCAATACCTTCTTCTTGTGCATATCCGTTGCAAACAAGTCTTGCCTTATTCCTAGTGACCTCTCCATTTTCATTCAACTTATTCTTGAAAATACACTTAGTACCAATAACATTTTTATCTTTTGGTCTAGGCACTAATGTCCATGCTTTATTCTTTTCAATGTGTTGAATTTCCTCATTCATAGCATTGATCCATTCCTCATTTTCAAGTGCATCGCTAATATTCTTAGGTTCAAAATCACAAACTAAGCATGTGTTTTGTCTTAACTTACTTTGGCTCATCATGCCATCTTACTTATCTCCAATGATTTTATTCTCTAAATGGTGTCTTATTAAAAATCTTGCTAGCATTTGATCTCTTCTCTGTTCATCATTCAGTTCAGGTTCATTTTCCTACTTGGTAGCTTCTTCCTGATTCTCAGTTTTCATTTGTTGATTCTCAGTAGCATTTTCCTAATGCTTGGTAGACTCATCCTGTGGCTTCAGTAGATATACTAGATGTTCAACATAAGTAAACCTACCATAGTCTTATGGTTCCTTCATGCTTTCTTCATCATTCTTTTTAGCAAACTCATCAACTCTGACATTAGTACTTTCTATCATTTTATTAGTAACCTTGTTCAAACATTTATAAGATTTACTCTTAGTAGAATATCCCAAAAATATTCCTTCGTCACCTTTACAGTCAAATTTACCATTCCTATAATCTTTCAGAATATAACACTTACTACCAAAGATTCTGAAATAACTTACACTGAGTGTGTATCCAAACCATAACTTGTAAGGTGTCTCATTTGTGTCCTTCTTCAGTTGAACTCAGTTTAGGGTGTATATTGTTGTGCCAACTGCCTCTCTCCAATATATTTATGCAACATTTTTCTCAGTAATCAATGTTCTAGCACAATCAACATAGATCGGTTCCTCCTTTCAGTAATTCCATTCGGTTGTGGTGTTCTAGATGTAGAAACCTGCCTTTTGATTACATGCTCATTACAGAAATTAGTGAATTCATCAGAAACAAACTCACCTCCTCTATCAAACCTTAAGCATTTCAATTCTTTTTTAGTTTCTTTTTCAACTTTATCCTTATAGCATTTAAATAGTTTAAATACCTCATATATTTATTTCAAGAACATTATTGTCATTAGTCTAGTATAGTCATCAACAAACAAAATAAAGTATCTATCACCATAGTATCTTTGAGTTCTCATGGGACCACATAAGTCAGTGTGAACCAACTCCAAAATTCCTTTAGATGAATACTCCTTACTTTTAAAACTAGATTTGGTCATCTTTTCTTCCTAACATTGATGGCACATAACATGATCAGGTTTGGTCAGACTAGGCAATCCTCTAGCTTTTCTCTTTCTACTGATCTTAATCATGTTATCAAATTTTACATGACATAACCTCTTATGTCATAACCATGCATCTTCATTCTTCACCAGTAAACAAGAAGTTTCAGCATTGTCAAGATAAAATAAATTACCTTTTGATTATCCTCCTGTTCTAACAAGCTTTCCATTTTCATCATAGATTTTCACCTTCTTTCTTTCAAATGCAACTTGGTGACCTGAGTTATTCAGCCATGCCACACTCAACAAATTATAGTTAAGTCCTTTTACCTAGTATGCATTATCGCATCTAATTTTATCAATCAATAGAATAGACCCTTTTCCTTTTACCATACAAGGTGTATCATTTCCCATTTTCACTGATTCTCCATTATAATGCTTGAGATGATCAAACTTATCTTCATCATGAGTAATGTGATGTGTAAAGCCACTATCAATGATCCAAGTATCATTCTTACTAACTTTAGAAATCAGTGTTGTTTCTACATAACTTTCCTCCTCTTCTCAATCATATTTCATTGCAACAAATACTACTTCAATTTCATCATTAGTGTTGGTGTTGGTGTCATCTTCTCCAACAAGGTATCATGCCTTTTTGCCTTTATCTTTGTAATCTCAGTTGTCTCTATTGTAGTGACAATTTCCTCTATTATTCCTTCTACTAAACTTTCCATAACTAGATCAGTCATTGTCTTTATCTTCTTCTTTCCTATTAGGACATCTAGCAGCAATATGGCCAACCTCTTTACAATTAAAACAAGCTAAAGGTAACTTTCCCTTATATCTTCCTTTACCTTTCTCCAGTCTTCGGGCCATAAGTTCTTCAAGCTCATCAAGATCATCATCAATATTACTATCACTTTCATTATTTATATTATGGTTACTGCTAGATTTACCAATCTTAAGAGATGACATAAAAGAATATTCAACACTTAGTACTACACTATTGTAAAAATTATTCAGCTCAAAAGTTGTTAAATTTCCAATCAGACTATTAAGAGTAAGAGTGCTAATAGGTGCAGACCTCATTTCATGAATAAAAGATATTCTGATTGCATAGACAGGAAAAAAAGTTCTTAGTATCTTACTTACCATAGTATCTTCATCAATAGTACCTCATGCTCCTCGAATAGAATTGACTACATCTTTGATTCAGTTCGAATATTATGTAATGTTATCTCATTCCTTCATCTTCATGTCATCAAATCCACCTCTCAAGCTTTCAGCTCTGGCCCTCATCACATTCACATCACCACCATGAACTAGAGAAAGTTTCTCCCAAATTTTCTTCATGGTAGTGCAATCCTTGACATCCTCAAATTCAGCATTAGATAGAACAACAACAATCTCTATCATAGTAATATTGTGTTCATGTCAGTCTCTCAACTAATAAAGACTCAAAGGTCCAACATTCAGTTGTAAGTAGACATTGTCCATTAAAGTTATATCAGATTCACCAATTACAAATATGTGAAGTCTCATCTGGCTTGTCCATGTGGTAAAGTTTGTCTTTGTTTAGCTTTAGCACTTCCCGCTTATACATCTTCTAATCTTTCTTCTCAAGTCCTTAAAAATTTCTTCCAAGCAACCAATATGCTCTGATACTAATTATTAGAATAATTGAGAGGGGCTGAATCAGTTAGATCAGTTATCCTACAGTCCCAAATACAAAGATGTACCTAACAAAATAATTTCAACAAATTATGTAGCTTGGTAACATAGAATATCAATCTATCTGTCTGGTTTACCGATTACCAGTAATTATCCAATTGTGATAACCAACTAAATCAATTATGCAGTATGTAAAGTATGATAGAAAAATAATCATAACAAGTAACACATCACTCAATGATTTAACATGGAAACCCTGCTAAGGAAAAAACCACCTGGGATCGGTAACCCAAAATAATTCACTCTTCTGAAGTGAGCTTGGTGAAGAGCCAACCTTGTTAAAAGTTACAATGCACACTGTTAGGCGTGACCTGGCTAGAGGATTTATCACTAACAGTTAACTTTTAACCAACATTCCTATGGGGTAAACAAGATAACACTTTACATTCAATGAATGTCATAGGGTAATACAATAAGACTGTTAAGTCCACTCGGTTAAGAGATTTTATGAATCAATGGTTAAAATGATACAGTACTGATCTGATTCAAATTCAACTCCATTGAAAATACTCAGATCTATGCTAAGCCCCTAAAATATCCTCTGATCATTAATCAATTCACTTCCTCTGTATTTCTCAACTTAGTTTCATTTGGTAAATAGTTCTTTGACGCTCGGTTATGTCAATAACCAATTTGATTAGGCATGCATGAATATAGTCATCATGCAAAATATCTGCAGTCTCCTTCTTTTCAGCATGTTTAAATAATGAAACTTATACCTCTTATATAGACAAGTAAAATGTTTTCATATCAGCCATTAGATTTTGCCTCTTAATCTCCTTTGTCCATTTTTCCTCTTAAACCTTCCTCGGCAGATGTTTCATTAACACATTTCAATCTCATCCTTTAGATCTTCTCTAAATTTTGTCAGCCGTGGATCTCATAACTAACTTTATCCTTAACATTGAAATCATAACAATTTCTAGCTAATGAAATTCAGTTGGTTGTTCTTACCATTTAATGTTTTCATCCATACTCAGTTAATATAGAAATGTGTTAGTGATAACTAGCTAACTATCTCAGTTATTACTATCACTTGGTATACACTGCACTAGCTCGGTGTATAGAAAAATTCTCAATTACTGACCACATTGACTTGTTCAATTTTAAATCTCTTCTTGAAAATAGATTAAGTAACATGCTCAAGTCAACAATATAAAGCCATAGACTCATCAATAAGTTACCCAATGTTTACCTTATCCTTATTTTTCATATCCATCTTTTCCTCATGTAGATATCTTAGTTCTTCATATTTTCTTTCTTCAACAGATGTTCAGATGTTTGTAACTAATATGATAAGTACTGTCAAAAACTAGTTGACATCAATGACAACATATTGACTAATTTAATCATCTTACATATCATTTGAGTAGCTCTATGATCTCTAATCATTGTTTCTTCATTTCATTTGATATTCAATCAATCGTAGTTCATCAACTTGTATAATCCAAAACATAGGCTTTGGTATCATTTAGATGATTGTCAACAGCCAGAACACCAAACTAACTCAACTAACTCCGGTGATAGAAAATCATAATGCTAAAATAACTCATTAAAGATCCATGAATCTAAAGCTTCTACTACCACTATGATAGCAAATACTACAAACGATGCAGAGAAATGAAAGTACAAAAAGAACAAGACGAAATGAATGAAAAAATCTCTAGATTAATCCAAATTTATCCCTATAGAATTTCTTGGATACCATGCAACTAGAACAAATTTAGACATAAATTTGAACACACAAATTTCAAGATTTCAGGGGAAGTTTGTTCCTCTAAGAACACAAATTTTAGAATAGGGAATCAAAGTTTTATTTCTTTAATTAAAATCCTAAGAGAATTTCAATACATTATAATCCTCTGAGAATTGATTTAAATCCAAACATTAAATACCACCTCCACTCTTCCATTATGTCAATGTGAATCTATTAATTCCAACTCAACAAGGTTTCCCATTCTCCTTTCTCGATGTGATGCACTCTTCATGCACGTTCCCTCTTGCAATAATGGTTGGCTTCCATTCATCAACCTCTAGGATATGCTGCCTACCTTTTTTGAAGAAATCTTCATTTCTGATAAACTGAATGGTCCTCCAACTATCAAACATGGTCAGTTTAAAAAAACTATCAATAATATGTTTTAAAAATTGGGTTTTCTTCTTATTTGTATGGTAAAAAGAGGTTATTCTGCTAGAAATAGGAAAAGAACTAACAAACTTCGACATACTAAACTAAATTCTAACTTTAACAAATACAATAGAAATAAGAAATTAAGAGGGGAAGTAAACCAAAATTGTGAGAAACATGATGCTCCTACATTAATTTCCCTAAGAGACAAAAGAAATCATGCCCCTTTTCATGAAGGTAACAATATCATTCAACTTCACTGTGATTTTTTACTTCTTCCAATTATCTTTTTTGTGCATCCCTCCAAATGTGCTCTATTCTTCCATTTCCTCTTTTCGAGTTTCTCCATCTACATTTGTTTACTCTTCACATTGTACTGATATATTCACCTTGTAATATATTTGTGAACTTTAAATTTCCACAAGTGAGTTTCATCATCATTCATCTACTCCTTTTGTTTTCTAATGGCATCAAAATCCTTCAATAAATCTACAATTTCACCATTCGTGGTTGAATCTCTACCATTTTCCTTTACCTCCTACTTTGTCACCTCCAATTGCACATTCTTCTTTTCAAATACGAATTCTTACTTATCTTCATTATCGTTGTTATCTTCTAATACAAGTTTACGAATGGAATTTTAAGGCTCTGAATCTTTTTCAGTACCATCTTTCAAGTAGTCTTTAAAATGACAATAGTTTGAAGTTTCCAACCTTAGATAATTGAAAGTTTCAACATTTTCTGCCTCTTGATAATCTTCTTCATTTACTCTAGCTACAACTCTCCTTTTTCTGCACCAAACAAGTGTTCAATCCTCTCAATCTCGTCCCCAAGAGATTCTTCCTATTCAACCAACTCGTCATTGAACACAAAACCTTTATGCATCACTAGAAACTCTAACTCACCCTTATTCATATTCACTGCAATTTCTATACTTATATCCTTATCTACGTTCTTTCCATCCATATCTTCCAATAGACATGACCCTATTGAGTACGCAATATGTACTTCCTCTTTGATATCTATTGCTATCACAACTTGATTAGAAAAAAAATTCTTTTCTGATGCATCCAATTTTATTGTAATTATATCCAACATTCTACAGAGCTTTCTTTTTCCCACTCCATCCCAATACTCATTCCAACATGGAGTTCTTATGGTTCTTCTTACACAAATTCCCATTCTTCTTTTGATTCTAATCCGCTGTACTTACAATCGCATTCAATATTTTGTGCCTTCTTCTTGTATTCACTTTTCATGGTCCTAGCCCTCAATTGTTCAAGGCTCTCTCCTACCCTTGACAATCCTTTTGAACTCTACTCGATCAGCCAATTTACTTTCTACTCACCCATTAGTACTGGTACAAATTACCTCTTACAAATCTTCCTGCACAATCAGAAACATAGGATTTGATACCATTATAATGATGGTCAACACCCACAACACCAAACTCATTAAAGAATCATGAATCCAATGCTTCTGATACCACTATCATAGAAACTACTATAGACGAAGAAGAGGAATGAGATTACAACAAAGAAAAAGAGGAAATTAAACACTAGAATTTCCAGGACACTATGCAACACAGAACAAGATAAGAGAAAAAAATCAAGGCACAAATTTTAAAGAATCAGGGGTGGTTTGTTCCACTAAGAACCCAAATTTCAGAATAGCGAATCAATTTTTTGTTTCTTTAATCAAATGCTAAGAGCAATTCAACACATTATAATCCTCCAACGGTCAATTTAACTCGAAAGATTGAATACCAGTACCACTATTCCTTTCTGGCAACTTGAATCAGTTCCTATTGACTAAACAAGGTTTGCGCATTCTCCTTTCTCAACAGGCTACACTATTCACATGTGTTCCCTCCTATGTAATGATGGTAAACTTCCATTCAGCCTCCTCTAGGATCCACTTCCTACATTTTTTGAAGCAACCTTCATTTCTAATAAACTAAATGGTCCGACAGTCAAAGATGGTCGGGTTCAAAAACTATCAATAATCGATTTCAAAAACTGACTTTTCTTCCCGTGCGTATGGTGACTAGAGGTTGTTCTGCTCAAATAGGAAAATAAATAGCAAACTTTGAGAAACTAAAATAAATGTTGACCTTAGAAAACTCAACGGGATCAAGAAATTAGAAGGACAAGAAAACCAAAATCGTGAGAAACATGATCTTGCACCAACTCTCCTCTCATTGATTTTCCTCTCTTTGTGCAAAGGAGATGAGTTCTTCCCACTTTCCTCCTCCTAGTGTTGAAGACATATTATTTGGTCCTTGACATAAATTGAGCTCATTGATTTCTTTATAAAAAAAGTTGGGTCTTTTTTAGAAAGACATACTTAATGAATTAAAAAAATAGTATTCTATTTTCTTAAATGTATCTATTTTAAAAATATTAAATATGAATATGACAAAAGAAATGAAATTATTATTGGAAAAGGGCCTTTGTATAATTTATCTATGTAATAGTTTCATTACTGTCATTTTAGATCACAACTTTACTTACTATAATGAAAGATGTTTAGTTCACACTTCATGATACATAAAAAATAATCAATAGAAAAATCAAAGATTGCATTTTTTTCATCTTGATGATTGATCATCAATTGAGATCTTAAATGTCAATGAAAATTTATTATATAATTAAATTCTAAAATACGTTTTTAAATAAAAATAAAATAAAGGTATACTTATAAAAGAAGAATAGGTTAGAAAGCTCAACATTATGACATCTTTTAGGAAAAAAAATAACACATGAAAATTTAAGAAATAAATTCAACTACCCCTAAATATTTTCTTTTTTCACTACAATATTTTAGGTACCCAAAGTAAAACATGAGAAAATTAAATACATGGAATAAAATTTATAAACTACTAAAATTTGAAAACTTATTACATACCAAGGTTTGAAAAATACATACGCTTTAAAAGCTCTATTTTGATTATTTATAGTTTTTGAAAGGTATAATATTCTTAAGTGAACCAAATTCTACTACAACAAAATCTTCATAGCCTATATAATTGTTTGTTTTTTATAAGAAAAAAAATCAAAGTGGATATTTACCTTGAGCCCTTTAAAATTTCCAAAATTTATTATTCGAAACATTCCTAGACCTCCTTGGATGCATGAAAATGGATGTAATATACATATAAAATACACATCTAATTCATTATTAAGCCGATAGGCTTTATGTGGGAGCTTGTCTCCCTGAAATAACATTTTCTTGCCTTGTCAGCCTTCTGTGTCAGTTTTTCTTTTCCAGCTATGGAAAACACTTTAGTTTTTTCTCCCCTATTTTTTCATTTGAAATTAGCAAAGAATTCTCAAATAAGAAATAGAAAATTACCTTATTTTTTCTCCTATTCTTATCCTTGTTTTTTGGCAAAGCTCACTCATGGTTCAATAATAATGCCCATTTAGAGCTTAACTGTAATGTTCTTTGAACATTATTTCATTTCTCATATTTTTGTAAATTGTATGAAGTGATTTTTTCCTAGTTTTTCATAAATATTAAGGCAACATTTGGGGGTTTATTTTCGCATGTTGATTTTTTATGTCTTTTTTTGGATGAAATTTATATCAAGCAACAATGATTTTTGAAATATTTTGATACCGGACTATACGATTTCCATATTTGATGTGAAATTGGCTTTGCATATGCTATGATCTGGTCAAATCTAGTGAGAATTTCAAGCATTTTGTTCCTTCTATTACAATTTTTTTAAAATTTATTTATTCTATATTATCATTGTAGATTTATGTGTTTAGGTGGGTACAAGTTTTCAGAAGGTTTAGAAGATGACTAGAAATAACTATTGAGAAGGCTTATGTCCATATGGTATCTTGACAATAGTTTTAAAGGTTGCTAAATTGGCTAATCGCATCCTAAAACATTCAACGAGAATTAACATTAAAATGAGAGTAATATAGAGTAGAAATTTCAAAGTGGGCAATTTCTAACTTCTCAAAACTACATTGGTATGGTGGATATTAAACTTCTTATAGAAATCTACAAAATCGGGCAAATTGTACGCACCTTATTCGCTATGTTTTATTTTCTGAAGTGTTAAATCTTCATATGCAAATTTACTTTGGTATTGCGCGATGTATGCAAATTAGATGTCTAACTATTATAAATGAAATACTAACTAATCTAAGATAATAAATCAATCTAATTACAACACAATGAATATTACAAATGATCAAATGAACTTAAAACAAGTTTACCTTCACTTACCCATTGTAGCTTATCTCCATTTTCCTCCTAGCCTTTGATTCCTTGGATGAGTTGAGCTCTCAGATTTCCAAATGAAGCTTCTTTCCCAAGGTGTCACCAAAGTGTGGAGATTTGATGATGAAATATGCAAAACCAGCCTAAAACCTTGATTATGCAACTATGGTGGATACAATGCTTATGCAAATGACTCAAATGATTGCTTGAATGCTTTGATGCTTGATTCCTTGATCTCTAGAATGCTTGAAGATTACTATTGCCTATTAGCTCACAAAGGGAGAATGAGGCTCTTTTTATAGATTTTTAGAGGACTCAAGCCTAGGTCGCACAATCCTAGGGTGGAGATTGAAAGGTGGAAGATCCTAGGATTATAATTGACTTAGTTGAAGGGGTTGAGAGAAATGGTGATGTAGTTGGAATGTGAGAGATGGAATAGGGAGGATGTTCCTCCTACATTGACATGAAGGAGAAGAAGGTGGAAGGGAAAGACACATGTCAAGTTTCTCACAAAGACCATTGACAGGAAGGGGGAAGGACATTTTCCTCATGAGGACTCTTGGTACAAGTGTCTCATGAGTCACCTTTAACTCTTTGAGGTGGCTTGAGAAGCTCCTTAGGAATAGGGATTGCTTCTTGACTTAGTGTAGGGGAAGACATGTGGTCATGAGACCAAGTCATATGAGGCCACATAGCCCTTAAAAATAGGACATGTGTGGGTGATGATAATGACTTATTAATAATAATTAACTATTTTCGCCAAGGTGATGTGTCAAGTGACTAGGTGGATGAGGTGGACTATGGGACTTAGTCATATTTGGTGATTGTGTAATTGATTAAATCACTTTAATAAGACTATTTAGAGAGCTTAGGATAGAAGAATAGACTATAGTGAATTTACAAATTAAATTAAATTATTTATTTAATAATAGAGGAAATAAATATTAACTAAATAATAAATATTTAATTAATTCATGAAGTCACTTTTTAGTGTATACATTTTTCCCCTCTTTGAAATAATGTGTTGGTCACATTGTTTCAAAGAAAAATCAAGCATTTTGCCCCTGCCCTAGACAATGTCTCAAACGAAAGCGACCTATCCATGCCCCCTCGAGAGTGATTGACAAAAAAATATTTAATTTAATTTAATTTATTATTATTTATTTATTTATTTTGGGTTGAAAATCAATCTCACAAAAAGATTTAGAATAAATGTGGGTGAAAATGAGGTGAATCAGAAAGAGTTCGTTAGGTAGGGTCCACACGTCAAGGAAAATGGATCCACAGGCTATATATAGGGCCAAGGGGTCCATGATAGGGTCATTTTCTACACTTGTCATTTGGAGATTGGAGCTTGAGAGAGAGAAGAGAAGAGCTAAGAAGATGTTGTTCCCATTGTTAGATGACTACTTCGAGAGGATCAAACACTTCCAGAGACCACTACATTCTAGAGAGCCAGTAGGTGACTCAACCCGCTTCATCATTTTGTTGAATTTTGCATGATTTGATGTGATTTTTAGCATGTTTAGGTTAGATTCAACTATAGGTTAGGATAGAAAAAATTTGTTCTTAGGCAAAGAACAAATGCGCAGTTGCGGCACATGTATGCGCAACAACTTGCCATCTTTGTGCAACAAATAGGTAGTTCTACACATACGTGTGGAGTACCTGCAAATTTGTGCTAGAAGAAATTTTGGTGGCACATTTGTTAACCAATTTTGTGCAAACGTAGTTTGGTGCATTTCTCACAATTGGCTACACAATTGTTTAGGTTAGTTGTGCATGTGTGTTTTCTACATAAATGGTAGGGGATTCTATGCAAACACTTTTCTATGCTACACATTTATGTCAAATGGTAGAATTTTAGAAAATTAGATGGTCAATTGGGTCAAAGATGATATCGAGAAGTAGATATGACTTGTCTACTTGTAATTTAGATTGATTGAGTCAAGATAGGTAACATTGTAGCATGGTTGCTAGTCAACCTTCCTGATTGTAGATAATTTATAGAATTATTTATTTATACATGTGATAAACATGTGTCCAATTGATAGGGTAAGATAGATAGATAGATTAGTCGAAGTGAAATCTGATAGTTTTATTGTTTTATGACTATGATAGGGGGATATTATTGAGATTTTGATGTTGCGGGAGTGATTTCCCATAACAAAAAATCTGAGGCCAGCACTGTCATAGACTGACATGATTTTGATTGAAGCGACTGGCCTATATCACATTATTTACATGCCCAAGATTTGGGCAAACCTAGGGATGCTCACTGCCCTAGCAGAGAGATGGTACTCAAAGATGAGTACATTTCATCTACCTACAGGAGAGATGATTGTCATGTTACAGGATGTCTATCACATCCCATGACTTCTGATCACAAGAGACTTAGTTTAGTAAGAAAGACATGGTGGGTTGCCAAAGTGCATATCAGTATTTGGGGATGATGACATAGATGAGTCAGAGATCAGTAGGGAGAATATGGTTGATTTTTATGAGCTGCTCCCCATTGTTTTGGTAGGAGTGATCAGAGGCTACATCTTCCCAGATCATCGGTCTCATGGCTTCATAGTTCATTGGGGCCACACACTTCAGAGGATGATGGATGAGGGGACCCATTTTTCTTGGGGGGTTTTCTTACAAGCACATCTTTATCATGATTTGCATCAGCTAGTATACCATAGGGGAGCATATTTATTAGCTGGTGTTACTTTAATCCATGTATGGGCATGGGAGAATACATCGATTACATGACCTATGACATTGATATTCTGAGGCGCTAGGTAGCCTTACATATTCTTGTATGCATCAATCCAATCTCAGCATAAGCTGGGACATCTAGAATTTTGGCAACATGCATTTGATACGATTGATGCTATAATCTGGAGGCCCTACCTTGCATGTGAACCGTGGGAGGATGAGAGTCATCTCAGATAGTATTTTGAGTCCCAATGTCTGATAGGGAGGACTCCCTATATTATAGAGAGACAAGTTGTTAGCTGGGTCCTGCGATAATTTGGTAGGATCAAGGGGATGCCACAGGGGGTGACTGAGTTCATGTGCACCCATCAGGAGAGATGAGATTGAGGACCGATGGTGTCTTTTAAGATTTCTTGACAGGAGTTCCTAGACATGTCATTTCAGGCATGGTCTATGAGATAGGGGGTCGTAGACCCAGGCATGAATCCAGACTATGAGAGACTCCTTAGGGATCATCCATTCTTGAGATTGACTGATCTGGTAGAGAAGCCACCACAAAGGGATGCTTGAGAGAGATGGTAAGATAGGTGATGAGGCCGTGATAGGAGAGGTCAAGGGAGAGGTAGAGGTGTACGACCACGGGGGTTGATGCCACCCCATGCAAGA
>BSBK01011792.1:160000-164302 GCA_027943335.1 Chamaecyparis obtusa
TGTAACACTTGAGGTTAGAGAGCTGCAGAGACAAGTGTGAGCATTGCAAGAAGAGATTCGCAGAGCAATGAATCTTAATGTCAGAGATGAAAGCGAGGATGAAGCTGAAGAAGAATATCAAGAAGGAGAAGTTGAAATTGTGAACCAGGAGGAAGAAAGACTTTTTCGGGCGATTTTCAAGATTGGGAAAAAGACCTAAGATTGAGGTTCTTACATTTTCTGGAAATCTTAACCTAGAGGAATTGATCGACTAGATCAATGAATGTGAAGAATATTTTGAGTATGAAGATATTGAGGATCCTGATAGGGTCAAATTTGTGAAGGCCAGACTAAAACGGTCATGCGAAGATATGGTGGAAAGAGATTCAGTTGGAGCGAAATAGAAGGGGAAAGGAGAAAATCATGAGATGGGATCAGATGGTGGATAAATTGAAGTGACAGTTCATTCCTGTTGATTATGAGCTTGACCTACTGAAGAAAATGCAGAGTTTGAAGCAAGCAGGAAGATCTGTTCAGGAGTATACAGAGGAGTTCTATTGACTTCTCATCAGAACAGGCCATGCAGAAGTTGATAAGGAGAAAGTTGCCCGATACCTTAATGGGTTAAGGCCAAGCATTTAGGAAGAGCTAAATCTGGTTTGAATGAACAGTATTGAAGAGGCATACCAGTTTTCCCTAAAAGTGGAGGAAAAGCTGAACAAGAAGTTTGAGAGCAGACAAAATGGAAGAGGTCGCGGTGGATGATCTGGTGGATGGTCATATGGTGGCCGAAATGAAGATCTGAAAAAAAAGGATGAGGCCAGTAGTAGTCAGAATCAGCGAGGAAATAATTCCAAATCGCTTCCAGGATCAGAATAATAGAGATCAAAGAGGAAGAGGAAGAGGATAAGGATCTGCAAGAGGTGGCTTCCGTGGAACATGTTTTCACTGTGGAGAAGAAGGTCATAGGGCATTTGAATGTCCTCAACGCCAAGGCAGAATAGACAAGAGAAATGAAGGCCAGACCCAGAATTGCACATGTAGATGAAGATGCCAGATCATCAAATTCTGAAGATGCTGAAAGAGGAGAAATGTTGATTAACAGAAGAGTCCTGTTGAGTGGTGAGAATGAACCTGAGCAAAGGAGGAGCTTGTTTCGCACCAGGTGCAAGTGTGAAGGTAAATGTTGTGATGTGATTATCGATAGTGGAAGTACTGACAATTTGGTGTCAGAAGAGATGGTGACAAAGTTGAAGCTCAAGAGACAGAAACACCCACATCCATATCGGATTGCCTGGGTACAGGATGACCACAAGGTCATGGTCAATGAACAATGCCTGGTGAAGTTCAAGATTGGCGGATACCAAGATGAGGTATTATGTGATATCATATCTATGGATGCATGTCATATGTTGTTGGGTAGACCATGGCAGTTTGACAGATGTGTTGTACATGATGGCCGTAGCGAATACCTATTCCCTGACAAAGGAAGGAGTGCGACATAAGTTAAAACCATTGAAGGAGACTAAAGAAAAGGTATGTGGTAATGCAAGGATAACTTTTTTTGATGGAAGAAATTTCCTAGATGGTATGAGGCATGAGCATGTATGTTTTGCTTTAATTCCAAAAGCTGGTAAAGAGGAAGTAGAAGATGTTCCTGTAGAAGTTGCAGATTTGTTGAATGAGTTTCAAGATATTGTATCCGATAACGTGCCTGATGGATTACCACCAGTCAAGAAGATCAATCATCAGATGGACTTGATCCCAGGATTGAGTTTTCTGAATAAGGCAGCACACAGAATGACACCTACAGAAAGTGAGGAGTTGAACAGACAAGTACATGAGTTGTTACAGAAAGGATTGATCCATGAGAGTCTGAGTTCCTGTGCTGTACCAGCAGTATTAGCACCAAAAAAGAATAGAGAATGGAGGATGTGTACAGATTCTAGGGCAATAAATAAGATCACAATCAAAGTACAGGTTTCCATTGCCACGAATGGATGATATTATGGACTGTTTGAGTGGAGCTGTGTATTTTTTAAAGATAGATCTGAAAAGTGGATATCATCAGATTCAGATCAGAGAAGGAGATGAATGGAAGACTGCCTTCAAGACAAAGGAAGGACTGTATGAGTGGTTAGTCATGCCTTTTGGGCTAACCAATGAACCGAGCACTTTCATGCGGCTCATGAAAGAGGTTCTGAAAGAATTTCTGGGTAAGTTTGTCATTGTTTACCTAGATGATATTTTGATCTTTAGTAAGACATTGGAGGAGCATATGATGCATATTCATATGGTATTTGAGAAGCTGAGAGAAGAGAAATTGTTGATTAATTTGAAGAAGTGCAGTTTTGTGAAGAAAGAGTTAGTGTATTTGGGATTTGTAGTTTCAGCAGAAGATCTAAAAATGGACCCAGAGAAGGTATAGGCTATCCTTGAATGGCCTACTCCAAGGAGTGCTACTGAGGTAAGATCTTTTCATGGTTTAGCTAGCTTTTACAGAAAGTTTATCAAAAATTTTAGCAGTATTTATGGACCCTTGACTGAAACAATGAGAGGGGATAGAAAAGAGTTTAAGTGGACTAATGGGGCAGAAAAGAGTTTTCAATTGTTGAAACAAAAAGTTATAGAACAACCTATTTTAGCACTTCCAGATTTTAATAAGGTGTTTCAAGTAGATTGTGATGCTAGTGGTACTGCAATAGGAGCTGTTATGAGCCAAGAAGGTAAACCTGTTGCTTATTTCAGTAAGAAGTTAAATGATGCCAAGAGGAAATATTCTATTTATGATCAAGAATTTTATGCTATAGTTCAGGCATTAAAGAAGTGGAGACATTATCTACTTCCTAAGGAGTTTGTTTTGTATACTGATCATCAAGCTTTGCAATATTTGAATAGTCAAAGAAAGTTGAACCAGAGGCATTTGAAATGGGTTGATTTTTTGCAGAGTTATACATTTGTTTTGAAACACAGTAGTGGAAAGTCTAATAGGGTTGTGGATGCTCTTAGTAGAAGGAAACTATTGATGATAGAAATGCAGATTGAAGTGGTTGGGTTCAAGGAACTCAAGAATTTGTATCCAGAGGATCCTGATTTTGGTGAAGCTTGGAAAGCTTGTACAGAACCTATTACTCTAGACAGGATGAAATGGTTGGATTTCATCATCCAGGATGATATGCTATTTAGAGGGAGTCAGTTGTGCATTCCACGAAGTTCTATGAGGGAGAATCTCATCAAGGAGAAGCATAGTGGAGGATTGGCTGGACATTTTGGTCATGATAAAACTCTTGGTTTGGTTAGTGAGAATTATTATTGGCCACAGTTGCAGCAAGATGTGAAGAAGTTTGTACAGAGTTGCAGAGTATGTCAGATGGCGAAAGGAGTGAAGCAGAATACAGGATTGTATCAGCCATTACCTGTACCAGAGAAGCCTTGGGAGGATATCAGCATGGACTTTGTTCTTGGTTTACCGAGGACTCAGCGGGGATATGATTCAATTTTTGTGGTAGTTGACAAATTTTTGAAGATGGCACATTTTATTCCCTGCAAGAAGACTAATGATGCTGTTCATGTAGCAGAATTTTTTTTCAGAGAAGTAGTGAGACTTCATGGCTTGCCAAAGACCATAGTTTCAAATCAGGACACTAAGTTTGTTGGATATTTCTGGCGTACATTATGGAAGAAGTTGAAGACAGATTTGAAGTTCAGTTCATCACATCATCCCCAGACTGATGGACAGACAGAGGTGGTGAATAGGAGTTTGGGAAATTTGCTGAGATGCTTGGTTGGAGATAAGCCAACAGGATGGGATTTGATTTTACCATAGGTAGAATTTGCATATAATAATTCTATCAATAGGAGCATTGGTAAATCACCATTCCAGATTGTATATGTATTCCAAGAAATGCATCTGAATTGAAGAAGATAGATAAAGGAGAAATAAGTAGTGCTGAAGCTGAGGATTTTGTAGAACACTTGAAGAACATCCATGGGGAGGTGAGGAAGCATATTACCAATATGAACGCACAATATAAGGCTTAGGCAGATGAGAAAAGGAGGTATAAGGAATTTCAGGTTGGTGATGAAGTCATGGTTCATTTGCAGAAGGAGCGGTTTCCAGTTGGTAGGATATTGAAGAAACATGATTCAGGAAACACATATGAGGTAGAATTACCTACTGAGCTAAATATTTCACCAGTGTTTAACATTTCAGATTTGACAGAGTATCATGAGGGAGGTGTTGAAGATGAGATCACAGCAGCACAGTGGAGTATTCCAGCAACTAGTTCAGACACTAAGGAGATCGAAGATATACTAGACAGT